>JAFIDM010000179.1:5523871-5573027 GCA_023159025.1 Thereuonema tuberculata
GTGCGAATCCTAACTTTAGCTTTTGTGCCTTGCGATTGATATCTATTTTTTATTTAAGAATTTTTATACAAATTGGACAATTGTTCTTACGATGATGGAACATTAAAATAGAAACAAGATTTGTGAAGTATTTTTTTTTTAATCTAATTCATTTCAATATCGTTACATGATTTTCAAGGTTATTTTGAAAGATAGGTTCTTTTATGTTCCTATTTTTCCTTATTTGTTTAATGACTATTATCGGCTGAGATCATTTACAAACACTAGAAAAATAACTTTTATTCAGAGGCTTTAGAAAGATGTGATCCAATTACCTTTTCTTTCCACTTTTTCATCGTATTTTCACTGGGGTCTGTTAGCTAAGGAGATAAATTGATAAAAAAACATTATTGTTAATTATTTAATAAAGCTTTCTTTTTATCTTGTAAATTCGAAACCTTTGCAATGTATTTTGGGAAAGAATATTATTTTATTTGTATACTGATCAATGTCTATGAGCTTGCTTTTCCTTTTGTTTTATTTCTATGATATTTGGGTTTGTTTTTGCAAGGTATCAGAGAGCCTAAGTCCTGTCTAAAATGCCATTAGATTATGTAATATAATTTTGTAAAATGTCGTAACGTAAATTACAATTTAATTTGAGTGAGTAAATTTACAATCAAACTTCATCAAGGGGCTTCAGATGCTTTACGTCTGACTGCTTCTGAGATGAATTAAGGCACTGAAAATGCATCATTATCAACACATATATTGATATCACAGAATTATTATAATTAATAATAATAATATTCATCTCCATCGTCGAATGATAGTGAATCACTAAAAATGATTATACATAATCTTAAGAACAGAATGAATATAGTAAATGGTTTGTAAATGTTTTCATTATTTAAAAATTAAAAACACGAGACAAGTAGACAGAAAAAAGACACCCGTCCCCCTCAGAATATTAATAATAATTAAACAACAGTTAACTCATTTATGAAATAAAATAGTATTAAATAGATTCCAATGAGTCTCAGTCTGTCGCAGTTCAGTTAAAATGTAATCCTAATTTTTTTTTTCTTTTTTGCCTGGAACTAAAACAGAACACTAACATTTAAAATAAAGTGTATTTTTTTATAATAATGAGATTTATTGATCATTCTCTCCGCATCTCCTACATGAAATATAATTTGCTGTTATATTTTAATTTTTTTAAACACATTCAGTTGCGAATAATAAGGTTTTGTGTTTTGAAATTCGTAGTACATTTTTATTCTTAAGAAAAACGAACTTAACGAATTTGTGCATTCTCGAGTTTTTTTCCCGTTTTCAACCAACAGTTCAATTGGCAAAAACATTACGAAACCAACTGTTTGTGTAATTAGGTTTCACAGGAAAGGAAAATATAATAAAAATGATAGTTCTCCATGATCCAATTACATATTCGATTGTGCTGATGTAACTTTAGACAAAAACATTATTTAATAAAGGAATGAGAAAGTCCTTTATTTATAGTTATTTATATCGCATGGTTTCTAGACGAATTAATTTATTTTCCTTAAACACATTGTTTTATTTTAAAGAAACAGTGATTTTTAAAATAATCAATTTTCCGTAAAATGCTGGTTTCATTAGCTACCCATTTGGGAGCTATTGTGATAACGACCTAAATCGGTAGATATTGTGTTTGTTCTGTCCGTCCGTTCGTCCTTGTCTGTACGTACCTAACAACTCCCGAACGGAAGATCGGATCGACAAACGGATTTCACCATCGTGCTCAGAGGCCCAAATGCTGTAGGGATGGGATATTTTCTTGGGCCATCACCATCCCAGATTCGAGATATTTGATGTTGTTGTCATTATATGCTCCCTAAAAACTCGCGAACGAAAGGCCGGATCGACAAACGGACTTCACGATCGTGTTCAGAAGCGCCATCAACGCAGGAATATGATATTTTCAGGGTTTCCCTCTCCTCTCGTATTGTAGACAGGCCCCCCACATCAAATTTCGGGCCCAGGTACCAAATGCAATACCGGGCCTTTCCCCCCCTCCCCACATGTTATGAACAAAATCATAAATTCTTAGCCAAAATATCGCGAAAATACCATACGATTTCATACTTCTACAGCAGGTTTGGGCAGACTTTTGTAAGGTAAGGGCTACGTCAAGTATACTCAAAGTGCCGTGGTCACCTTAAGACTAAAAAAAAACGGAATCTCCAAATCGATGACCAAACAAAAAAGACATCTTCAGAAAAAAAGAAATCTCACATGCGGTCACCCCAAAATGCACGATCGACGTCTTGCCCATCCCTGTTCTACACTATAAAAATACTGTAGATCTCAGTCCGGGCCCATCTAACGGCCGGGCCCCAGTGCAGAGGGACCAACTGATCCCCCCCCCCCCTTGTGGGGGCCGATATTTGGTTGTAGATATTTGGCATTTGAGGATTTGAGAGGTTTGACTATATAAAAGTTAAAATGAGTTTACGGTTGCTTCAACTGCCTCAATTTTAAATTTATAGGCAAAGAAACTATTTGAAAACATATCAATAAATAAAACAGGAGTGGGTCCGGTTGTCCAGTGATGTACGAGGTGCATTCAAGTTATAACACCTCCGAATTTTTTAATCACTAACGAATCACACAAGAACTATGAAACTTGTGTCACTTCTCGACGTAATCTCCCTACAGCCGTACATAACGTCGACGCCATGATTCCATGGCCGCTGAGAACGCTTCTTTAGGAGTCTGTCTTGACCACTGGAAAATCGCCGATGCAAGAGCGGCATGGCTAGGGAATGTGCGGCCGCGGAGACTGTCTTTTATCGTTGGAAACAGCCAAAAGTCGCTAGGAGCCAGGTCAGGTGAGTAGGGAGCATGAGATATCACTTCAAAGTTGTTTTCACGAAGAAACTGCTGCGTCACGTTCGCCCGATGCGCTGGTGCGTTGTCTTGGTGAAACAGCACACGTGCAGCCTTTTCCGGCCGTTTTGCACGCAATGCTGGAAGGAGCTTCTTCTTCAAAACACCTTTTTACGATGCACCTGTCACCGTAGTGCCCTTTGGAACGCATTGAGTAAGGATGACTCCATCGCTATCCTAGAACATGCCCACCATCATTTTTTTAGCATTGGCGGTTAACCGAAATTTCTTCGATGGCGGTGAACCTGTGTGCTTCCATTGAGCAGACTGGCGCTTCGTTTCAGGATTGAAAAGAGGCATCCATGTCTCATTCATTGTCACAATCGATGAAAAGAAAGTTCCATTCATACCATCATCACGCGTCAACATTGCCTGGCAACATGCCACGCGCGCACCTTGTGGTCGCCGTCAGCATTCGTGGCACCCACCTGGAGGACACTTTGCGCATTTTCAGGTCGTTATGCAGGATTGTGTGCGCAGATCCCAGGGAAATGTCAACTTCGGAGGCGATCTGTTCCACACTCATTCGACGATCCTTCAGAACAACTTTCTCCATTCACTCGATCATGTCGCCAGACCGGCTTGTGCGAGGCCGCGGTTGTCGTGGTTTGTTGTCACCCGATGTTCTGCCTTCTTTGAACTGTGGCACCCACGCACGCATATTAGACACATCCATTACACCTTCACCACATGTCTCACTCATCTGGCGATAAATTTCAATCGGTGTCACACCCCACAAATGGAGAAAACGAATGAACACGCTGATCTTGTAATGAAAACGTCGCCATTTTAAGTATCACAAACAGTCGCTCACTCTCGCCGCTGCCGCTAGGGTTCTGTGTGCCGTACGGCGCTGCCATCTCTGTCTCGCAATGACAAAAAGTGCCCGCATATTTTAAAACAAACCGCATGTTTCTATCTGTCTCCAGTGCTGAGAAAAAAATTCGGAGATGTTATAACTTGAATGCACCTCGTACGAGCCAGGTAGGGTTCAATTTCCGGCGTTGGACGGGAATTTTTCTCTGAGTATTTCTTCTCCATATGGTTCCTAGGGATCACCCAACCCTCTGTCAAATGGAGACTGGGTTCTTCCTCAGAATTAAAGACTGAAGGGCGTATTGCCCGAACCTAACTTCATCCCGATGATCACTGAACTGTTGGGGCATATACCTCCAATGCAATAAACAATTGCCCCAAAGTGGATTGTAAATGTAAAATGGGGTCCTTTTAACTTCTTAAATAAAGCGTGAAATAGAACGTTTGGCGTCTATTCATTATAAATTCCTTTTTCAAAAGATATTCAAAAAAGGATTTGTAATGAATAAACGCTAAACATTGTATAGTACACCATCACTAATCCGGTACTAATTTCGGGTAGCTTAATTTCAAATTTCCCGTGGCGTCGCACCAACCTACCGCTATTGTTTGCTGGCGCTATTTGCTGCATAAACATTCTTACATTATCGGCACGACTGTTGACATGAAGGCATGTACATGTGCTTAGTTGCAAATTTCAGCTCTTCACTTTGGAAGCGGCAGTGATAAACTTTCTTGTGTAATTCAACAGAATTTACCTATAGCCTATAATGTATTTTACTTGTACTTCATTAAAATTTTCAGCTGATTTTCATTTAATGTTTCTTTTTTAATTGATTTACGGAGTATTTTAAAGGTAAGATGAGGTGGTTAGCTGTTGGGTTAAGTGTATCCTAAACTAACCACTCTGTGATCCGGCAAAATCACTAATCCGGGACCCTACCGGTCCCAATGATGCCGGATTAGTGATGGTGTACTATATTTCATATTTTATTTGTTTGTATGTTCTAAAATGGTGTGTATGCCTACAGTTTTAGATTGATATATGCATGGCAAGTTTTAAGAGTATTCATTCACCAATTGAAAGTCATTAGGACAGGACACACACACACACAGGCAGACATACTGGTTTCACTTAACTTTCCTTAGAAAATTAGCTAACGAATAAGTACAAAGAGAAATTTTTGATTGAAATTTATCTGTTGTAAATAAAATACTTTCATGATCTTCATTATTTCCTGAACTTTAACTTTGTTGACTTTTTTATTTATTTCTATTATAAAACTTTGAGTATTATTTTTTTTGTAGATGATCTGGATTGAAACCCCTTCTAATCCTCATCTTGTTGTGACGGATATCGCAGCGGTAGTTGAAATTGCTAAAAAGAGAAATGGAATTTTAGTTGTAGCGGATAATACATTTATGTCTCCTTATTTTCAGGTAATTCATAAAATATTCCCTTATTGTTTGTTAAAAAGACAGTGAATTATCTTTTCGTAGAGCTAATTATGAGAACTTAACATATTTTTTTTACTCTAATCAAAAACGGGTTCAATCAGACTTTGGCCAGGAATGATAACAATTTCAAATTTAAATGCGTTCTTCATAAGCACCTGATAAGTTTATAAGTAATTATAATGAATTGATAACTTTTTTATTAGATAAATTTAGAAAAGTACTCACTTATCATGCTGTAGAAATTATGGATAGGTGGTGTCACCTTTCGGTGAGATTGAGAACTTTTTTTCTGGATAAAGAAATCGAAAATTATTCATTTTTAAGGTTTATTTTTGTCTGAACGGCTACGATGTTTCATTAAAGCTAAAATTTTATGATTGTATTTATTACAGTAGATATGTGTTTTCTTTTAATTACAACAAGCTAACAAGTTCAAACGGTGTTTCCGAAATATCTTGATTTATTAAAAATCAATTGTTTTTGCAAAATATTAATTTATGTTTTTTAATTTAAACGTAGGAAACTATTTCAGTAAAATTCAAACAGTTTGGAATTCACTAGATTTCTCGAGAAGAGGAGGCATCAGACAGTTACTTTCATAGCAATCAAGACGATAGTGTCATCTAGCGGAGAAGCATAAAAACATAAAATTTGAATTTAATTAACTCTACTCCAATCCCATAAATATAAAATGTAGAAACAAAAACATATATCACTTTTATAAGCGATAAAAGATATCGATTACATATTTAGGAAAGAAAAGAAACAGATTAAAAATTACAGAAATAAAATCCAAAATGAACAAAATTGACATAAATAATTAACACTGCATTAGAATATAAACCAATTATCATCAGTTATAATAAATTCAGTTAGCAATTAAGTGAAATGAAGTAATATATATAAATATATTCTGTGTAATATCAACAAAGTAAAGTCGTCGATACTGTTTATTTTGGAATGTAAATTTTTATATAATGATTTTTTCATTCACTCTTATGCATTAATTTTTTTACTTATTCTGTTAATAAAATAAGGCATTTTCTATTATCACTTTGAATTTGTATAAGGGTTTATAAAAGAAAGGTAAGACTTTCAAGTCTAAACCATCTCTTAAAGATTATTTTTTTTTCAATACCAGCTTCTGATGAACTCATCTCTATTTTCATGTCATCCCTCATTTACTGTTCATCCAATTTTTTTTCCTAATTTAATTTACTAACCTTTAGTGAACTTCCTATCGCCTGTTTCTTAACTTGGTATTTTTGAGAAGTGAAAATTTTCCTGAATAGTTTTTTTCCTTCTGAAATCCATTTTTAACTATTTTCCTTTTTACTTTTATCTTCTTTCAATCTGCGTTGTAAGAATTTCATAACATAATGCATTGTGGATATTATCAACAATGCATATGTTTAATAAAACACTGGCATTGTTTTGTTTAGTTTTTTTTTTTTAAATTCTTTTTATAATAAAAAAAGTTTTTATTCTATATTTATGTACAATTCTTTACTTATTTTAGAATCCATTAGCGTTTGGTGTGGACATTGTTATGCATTCTGCAACGAAATTTCTTGGAGGTAAGTATTCCAGTTTCTGATGGGAAAAGGTTCACCAGGGTTCGAAAGAAACATTTTACGAAGTAGTGTCTTACTACAGTTCACGCTTACTCGAGTAGGTAGCAATGCGAGAGTTAGAGAAACATACTACGATTGGCGATTCCACGACGGAAAGTAGACTTAATTCTAAAGTTTAATATGTTAATTATAATTTTTATATTGGGAATTGGATAAAAAAGTAATATTTTTTACGCGCTGGGCAGGTTTTCTCGGGATTCTCCCGTTTCCCCTGCACTTCTCCCACCATACTTTCTCAGTCTTTCTCTCCATCTGTCACCCACCTCCACTACATACATACATACATACAATATTCTTTACGTTAACTTATGTTTAAATTAACGTAAAAAACAAACAAAAAGAAAAAAAAAACGATTTAGAAAACGTCAAGAATCGCTAAAATTATATTTGATATACCGTTATTTGATATAATTGAAATCATTTCTTTAATATTTTTTTTATCAAATCATAATACAAATTTCATTCAAATTTAAGATGACATTACAAATATTGCTTCTGTATGCATATCTCCGAAACCGCTTAAGTTGAAAACACGAAATTTCAACTGAATCTTTGTCATGGTTCTTTGTCAAATCTAATAGATACGTATTCGACGAATTTTCCATATTCGTGTCATAAGATGTATACAGGAAGGGGGTCCATCTTTTGTACAATCTCTTTTTAAGGCCCTAGTAGGCATCGCATCAGAAATCCATGATCGACTCAACTGCTAAAATTTCCGAATGATATAAATGGATTTCAATACTGTATTGCATGTATTTTTAGAATTTAAACTTTAACTTAGTTTTAGTTCTACGTTTTAGTTTATTTGTAATTTGGTTTCTGAATAAATAAAACTTTTTTTTAAAAAAAATTTACATATACAAGGCTTCCGGAGCGAAGCGACGGTATCTGACTAGTTTAAAATAAAAAAAAAAAACGCTATAAAAATGTTTAGAGAAGGACTATGTTCTGATGCCCAATGGCATATCGTAGTTCAGTCCTGTAACTCCCGCATTGCAATTAGATCCAATAGAAGCGAAGTACAGCAACAGTTAATTTAGCTAAGACCCATTTGGGAGCTATTGTGCTAGCAACCAAAATCGGTAGCTAATGCATTTGTCCTGTCCTGCCGTCCGTCTGTGTCTGTCCACACCTAACAAGTCCCGAACGGAAGGTCGGATCGACAAACGGATTTCACCATCGTGTTCAAAGGCCCAAACATGGATAGTTCCAATTAAATTTTCTATTACAAGTATCAGAATTTTTGATTGTCATATTCATGTAGCGATACTGTAATAACAATGTAGATTTATCATTCCTACATCTTGCGGCTATTTTACAAGTGCTGGAAAACTTGCTTCAGACAAATTATTCGAAAAACTTGCATTTCAATGGGTTGTGATGTAATTTGAGGCAAGTTTGAGCAACAACTCGATACCAGCGCCCCTAGCGGCGAGAAAATTTCAATGCAAAAACTGCGACAGCGAAAGCTCACTCAGGAGTAGGAAGATAGAGGAAGAATATTGAAATCATTTACTTATAATGTTTCAAAGTGAGTATTTATTATTATTTCAAGTTAACTATTGGACATCTTTGTAGAAGTGGTGGATGGCCAATGCGTTTCCTCCCTCTGCGTTAAGGAGGCGCTGTCTCCATCAATATGTGCCTCGAACAAATTCTGTCTCTCTCTCGGAGATCGCAATATTATTAAAAACAACATTATATAAATCTACTACGTAAATATTTCTGTTACTGAATTTTTTAAATTATTCTTTTATTTAATATCTATTATTTTACAATTTAATTTTCTAAATAACTTAAATATCTTAAAAATAAATTTTATATTAAATGGATGAATATATTTCCTTACTTTTTTTATCATATTGTTATGAGGGAATTCATTAATTTCTTATGTTATAATTCTAAAAATACAGAAAAAAAAATAACATATAAGGGAAAAGAATTTAGCAATTATTGCCAAAATATTTAAATTTCGTAAAGTAAAATTATTTATTCTCATATGCATTACGTGTATTTTCCTTATTACTGTACAGTGTTTACTTTAGTTGTAATTTCATTATTTACGTCAGTTATTTACATATGTGATGATTTCAGTATATTATATTGATCAATAAACGAGAAATAAGGTAATGCTTCAACTTACGTCATCCCTCGAGAACCAAAAGTGACGTAACTGCAGCGCATGCCTGTATATAAATATTATCAATATAGAATACTTATTGAAGCATTGTTTGTCAACTGTTTGTAGTAATTCAAACTGATTTATTTTCATTTGTATCAACAATATTTCTGCTTTTAGCGACTTAGTTGATAATTCTACGGAAACAAAAACTACCAAACAGAAAAAAGAAAAGAAAAAGATGGCGGGTTCATCTTAATTTTTGAAAAACAAAAGGCTGTGATCCAGTGAACGAAGCGTCTTTTAATTACGGCTGTTGAACTTTGAAAACGATTGGGAGATTATAACTTTCCCAAGAAAGAAACCATTCAATTTCTTTTAAGACGCTCGGATATGTTAGTTGAAGCTAACGAGACTAAGCAGGTTCTTACAACCCAAAACCTTGTGCCAAAGAACCGGAAGAAGGAATTTCAAAGACCAGTGGAATAAAGACAGAAATTGGTTAAAAACATAACCACTGCTGATATTCGAGAGTTTCTCTAAAAGTGAAACGAAATTCCTTCAAAAGTAGGTAATTAGGGAAAATACAAATAACACTTAATGGGAAAGTTATCCAAAACAACAAGAACAACAGAGAAAAAAAGCATTTTAATAATATAAATTAACTTGAAAATTTGAGATGTTTCTCTTACGTTCAATTACAGGTTAATAACTTCAGTAAAAATATTAATTTACAGAGATTAATTTTATAAACTTTATTTAATTGTGATGTAAAAAAAAAAATGTTCTATTTAAGTGTTTCTATTTAGTAAATGAATTTTAGTTACATATGATAGAGGCCGCGCGGTTGGCGATGTCGCTAAGACACTGGCCTCTCACCTCTGAGTATCGGGTTCGGTTCTCATGTGGGTTTCGTTGATGGTGGCGATCCGCGCTGGGCAGGTTTTCCCGGGGTTCTCACGTTTCCCCTGCATTTCTCGCACCATCCTTTCTCAGTCTTTCTCTCCGTCTGTCCTCCTTTCCGTGGGGTAGCACGATAGATCTTTCAGGTCGACGTGCTCGGCAGTCATGCCACCCACTTTCAATTAATCTAATCTAATCTACATATGATAAGAGTCCATTACAAAAAAAACCAAGTTCACATTGGAAATGTAGCTTCCAAAGATTATTACAGATTTGATCCAGAAAACAGACAATAATAATAATAATAATAATAATAATAAAAATAATAATAAAAATAATAATAAAATAAATGCCTTATTATTTAATAATAATAATAATAATAATAATAATAAAATTTTCCAGGGAGACTCCTTGAGTCCTCTTTGGTTCTGCCTCACCTTGAATCCACTGAGCCATATACTAGATAACACAAAACACGGTTATAGGCTTACCACAGGCACTGTGACACCATATAAAATCACACACTTACTCTACATGGATGACATTAAACTCTATGCCACGAACAATGCACAACTTACTAATTTACTACAAGCCACCACACAGTTCACCAAAGACATTGGGATGGAATTTGGAATTGACAAATGCCGCAAGTTACACATAATACGTGGGAAGACTTCGAATTTGGAGGGTTTTGAACTGGACCATGGTTTGGCCATCCAATCCATGGAAGAGGGAGAGACCTACAAGTACCTGGGCTTCCAGCAAGCGCGCGTCATTGACAACGCAAACATCAAAAATGCACTGAAGAACACATACCTTGCTCGAGTTCACAAAATCCTCAAAACACAACTCAACGCCAGAAATAAAATTAAAGCTATCAACACTTTTGCCGTTCCCACACTAACATATTCGTTCGGTATAATTCCATGGACAAACACCGAACTCGAAGCACTACAACGCGCAACACGCACTACATTCACGAAACACAACATGCACTACCCCAAGTCCGCTACGGAAAGGATGACTCTTCCCCGCAAGGAGGGAGGCCGAGGACTCATCAACCTCATCACCCTACACGAAAAACAAGTACATACACTTAGGGAACATTTCCACCAAAGAGCAGAAGACTCCTCACTTCACTCAGCCATTGTCAAGGCTGACACACACCTCACACCCCTGAACCTCGAAAACTCTTCTCCAACACTCACCACCCCTGACACCCACACTCAGCAGCTGCGTGAATCCTGGGCTCGTAAGGAACTCCATGGCAGACATCATCATGAACTCAGCCAGCCTCATGTCGACATGGAAGCGTCGAACAGATGGCTGACGAGTGGTGAGCTGTTTGGGGAGACCGAAGGGTTCATGATCGCAATACAGGACCAAGTCATCTCCACACGCAACTACAAGAAACACATTCTACACGATGCAAACACACATGACGACAAATGCAGGAAATGCCACACTACGCATGAGACGATCGACCACGTAATATCAGGCTGTCCCCTTCTCTCTCAAACAGACTACCTCCACCGACACAATCAGGTAGCATCGATCGTTCATCAACAACTAGCACACAAACATTCACTTATTAAGAGCACGGTCCCGTACTACAAGTACATATCACAAAGCGTATTAGAATCACCCTCATATAAACTATACTGGGACCGCCCCATTCACACAGACAAAACCATACATCACAACAGACCAGACATCACACTTGTTGATAAGGTCAACAAACAGACCTATCTAATTGATATTGCAGTGCCTATCAGCAAGAACATGCAGAAAACTCACGCAGACAAGATCAGTAAATACAGTGATCTAGCACACGAGCTCCAGAAGCAGTGGAGGCAGGATCGAGTACGTGTTGTACCCATCGTTCTGTCTGCCACTGGTCTGGTGCCTCACACATTGCACCACAGTCTCAGCACACTAGGACTTCACAAAAACACTTATGCACAACTGCAGAAGGCTGTGGTACTCAACACTACACGCATAGTTAGGAAATTTATGGACACAAGCACACATCCCTAATCATTCTTGCACACATCTTTACACTTGGCAGTATGTGCTTTGGTCCTTGACCCGCCATATTGTTTTTGCTGGGGAAACCCAAGGTTTGAAACATACAAAAATAATAATAAATTGATTTAAGAATAGGATTTTAAGTCGAAATCATCATGTCTGTCTGTTCTTCCGTCTGTAATCACGACATCTCAAAATTTATAATTTGAAGCTCAAAATGTACTTAGTTTTAGAAATGTTAATCTCTGTTGGTGTAAACTAGACCCATGAATTAAAAGCAAAAACAACGGTACACAATATCTCAACAAAAATTATTCGTTGCAGAAAACTAAAAGTGCCTATTGTAGTTTATCCATTTTGACTCCATTAGAAAGTCCATGTTAACTCTGATACACAATGGACCTTTCAATGAGGAACTTGGACATTACATTTCGCCATTACAACTGCAAGATCGCTAAAGTATTTATCCCAGGAACTTGAAGTTTGGATTACGATTTTAGAGTGGCCCTATGGATTTTTGGGACAGATTGGACCCATAAGTTAAGAGCTTCAGGTCATAAATCTTAATTTACGTCAACCTGCAGGATATTCAAAAATTGGCATGACAACAGCAATTTCTTCATTTAAAATTTAATTTTAAATTGGGTCATAAATTATTACCACGTAATCCAGTTTTCCTTTTAAATCAAAATTATAATTTCTTAATTTCTAAATTTTAAAATTTATAGAGATTATTTTAAATAGGCTTAAGAAAACATGTCCTTAATTCCGATGTTGATTAAAGTTTTTTAATATTTCTGTAGGTCATGGTGATGCTCTGATGGGAGTTCTCATCACAAATAATGACTCACTTTATAAAGAGCTTCTCTTTCTTCAAGAAGGTAACACCGCAATTCCAATCCTTTACTGTAATCTAAGCCTACAATTTTCCTACTTGTGCTTTGTAAAGAATAAAACCTTCTTTCTCAAGGAGATCGTACTGAGATCACGTTTCCGCTTTCACTGATTTATGGATTAATAATTTCACTGATTGAACAGATTGTTTGTTAATTCTATCAAAATCTATTTCTATAAAAAAATGCTTCAAAACAAATTTATTTTTGGAAACGATCAGCACCAAATGAATTTGCATAATATTTAGAAAGCCTTTAATAAAAACGTTTTTTTATTATGAGTATTTGATAGCATGTAAAAAAAAAAAATAATTTCAGACAATTTTAAAAAATACAGTTTTTATTTTTAAAACAATTAACTATTGCACTACTAATAACTATTTTAAATACAAGTCGTTATTTTACAAATGTTTTATCACTTCAGGTTTTTGTCAAGTTTTTTAAAGTTGAAAATATCAAGTAATATCTCGAAAACTTCCCCAAAGAATTGACTGTTTTTGAATTTTAATTTAATTAAGTATAGAATATTTTGAAAATTACAAATAAGAAAATAGATGCTTCACAAGTTCATATTTAAATTATCAGAATTTTAGGTGCATTGGTAAAAGAAATATATAAAAGAAATAAAAGGTTTGCAGTCGCCTGAATTGCTTGAGTCAGGACCTCACTCAGACGACAGAGGATATTATATTACTTTACCTTCATATGTCAAAGCTTCCGTATAGAGCAGTGATTCCCAACTTTTTTTGACCAGCGAATCCCTTCCGGTATTATATTTGTACCGTAACCATTCTAACCCAAACGAAAAGAGAGAATTTGCGAATAATCAGCTAGAGAACGCTGGTCTAGTGGCTCAAATGGAAAAAAAAAATATTGCAAAGTATGTTTAACTGTAACCTGTTTCAATTATGAATACTAATATAATTTTATTTTCCATTAGCTGTCTATTCGTTTATGATGTATTTGTATGTCACAATAAAGTGAGTTGTAGATCCGGTGGTTCAGTGGTACAGTACTGCACTATGGGCTAGAGGAGCCGGATTCAATCCACGGCAGAGATCGGAAATTTTTTATAAATTAGTTCTTCGCCAGAGAAATATGTCTTTACCCATCTCTTATTAAAAATGGGACTGGAATTTTTTCCCGGACTTGAAGGCGGTCGAACTATGGACTGACTGTCCATTCTCGTTTGGTCAATGTGATGTCGGAACAGAAGAGACAATGAAAAAGCTAAGTCAAGTCAAGCCTAAGTGGAAATATATGTTATTTTGTTGCTATCATTTCCTGTGCTTATTCTATTACATTTGAAATTAAAATATCGAATGTTAGATGTTCAATTGCCTTATTTCAGAATTCCTACGTATTACTATTGAACTTTTACGTACTATTATTACTGTAGAAAACTATTAGTAATTACCAATAACTTTCAATAGTTAATAATATTTAGTAGTAGGTAATAGGTCTATTTAGTAATTCCTAATGAAGTCCCCATTACGTACATCATCATTCGACAATTTTAAAATAATATCAATCGATAAACTTATCAATTTGTTTTCTTTTTAGGTTTAGGTGGTGTACCTTCTCCATTCGATTGTTATTTAGTTCTTCGAGGAATCAAGACCCTTCATCTACGAATGGAGGAACATAAAAAGAACAGTCTGGCAGTGGCTCACTTTTTAGAAAACCATCCTCAGATCGAGAAAGTCATTCACACAGGTAAGAAAAAGAATTCACTAACTCTGTTGTCCACAGTCATTGTTCCAGAAAGAAATCACCACTGGAGGTAAAATAGTCTCAAATGAAAATTTGGAACCAACTTATTATCCGTGGACATGCAACGTCTCATAACAAATTTATTGTTAGTATCCAATAACTTTGATGAGACGATCTGATATTTCAATTTTGAATTTTATTTGTAAGATTTTCTCTCGAAACATGTCCGCGTGAAGGCAATAAAAATTGCAGAAACATACTGGAAGGGAAATAATGACTTACTCTCTACGTTTTACAATGCTTATTAATCAGCAAACAGTAAATCCAGTAACACTGTCATCGGCGCCTCCTTTGATGCAACTGATATTAATTGTATTGAGACAATGGGGTTTAATTGATTTTCAGAAAGAAAAAAAAATCAAAGATATTGTTTATATTCAGCAGTTATTAGAAATACACGGAAAATACATTCTTTGTATTTTCTTCAATGAAAAATAGCATGGAAGCAGTATTTCAAAGCAAATAGACTCATGTTCATTCAGGAACCGCTTGTTGATGTACATTGGAGTTTCGATTTTGTTTTCTGACAGTTTTAGAGATCAAGAAATTTCTAAATTTTTTAAGTTCTACAGGAGATTATTGAAGTTATTGGTAAAAAAAAAGGGTGAAGCAAACGAGATGAGCTCATGTCTGCAAAATGGAACCACGCAGTGAAAGTCAACCAAACAAGAAATCCTAGGGGAAAAAATGGTTCTCTGATGTTTCATTGGATATCTCATGTAGTTAGAAAAAAAAAAAAAAGATTAAATGATAAAATTTCATTGTAAAAATTGAAGGAAATATGGACCTAAAAAAAAAAAAAAGAAGAAAGACGGGGTTTCACTTATTTAAAAAAAAAAAACTGTCATAGTTTTTAAAGAAAACATGAATTGTAATAAAGGTCAGACTATTCAAAAATAAACCTCTTTTAAATCAGACAGCCTGATTAGTTTTAATGTACGTAAGCCAACGCCCCCCCCCCCTCCCATTTTCGAGATATTTGTCATTGTTTTCATTGGATTTCCTCTATTAGCTTAAATGTCAGAATGCAACCATCTCAATTCAGTTGTCAGCTGAAGCGTGATCAAATATCCCCTGTTTTCAAATAAGATCATCACAGTAATTTAAATTATTATTAAAAAACGTCTTGTCACCACAACAGAGCTTTCTTTCAAAAGAATCATTGGATAAAATTTATTTTAATGAATCAGAATTTGATAGAGAATTTCATTGAAACAATAAAAGAACGACCTTTCCTGAAGGTCACAGAGTTCATTCAGAAGGTCTTCAAGGGTCTTATTCATGACCTTCACATCGCACAACAAGGAAAACATCTTCCTATATTTCTACCAAATAATATATTACAGGGTTATGCACAAATTTTGATCCTAACTTTTACGTATATAAACTCATTTACAAAAAGATCCAAGTAAAATAACAGTAAAGTTATCCAAACAAAGTTCTATCGTAAAAACACATAAAATCTCGTTTTGAAATTTACAAACCCCAAAACTATAAGTAATAGCAATAATGGATATAATATTCAGAGCTTACTTTATCTGACTATTTAAAGATTATTTGCTAGAAATAGTTATGCATAGATACATAGATAGTTTTGATTTATGCAAAAATTGTCAAAGTCTCTCATGGGACTCAATGTGGAGGCTCCAGAAGTAAAAGAGGCAACAATAAACTCACAATGAAAGACAGATGAAAGGAGTTTCAGCCGACCTCAATGAGTTTTCTTAGAGGATTAAAGAATAAAATGCGAATAAAAATATTCATAATCATCAATGGGTGAAAGCAAAAAATTATTTTATTATTGCTTATTTCAGTTTCAGAGGCGCCATATTGATTTCCTCGATTGTTCAGACTATTGTCCTTTAAACCGGGACTGCTGACCACTTGTAGCTAACGATCTCCAAAGATCGTGAAACAGCTGTTCTAGGATGCCACTTAGTAAAGACAATAGGTAAGACAAGAATCCTATTGACAAGAATCCACTTTCCCAAAGCCAGCATCAGTGTTGCCAATATCAGAGGTTTCCAATACCTGTGGAGTCTCCGTGTGGTGGCCGGAGTAAGAATAGCCCCAACGTAGTTCATGCGTGTCGTAAAAGGCGACTTAAATGATCACCCAGTGCCTGGGGGTATAGCCGGGCCACCCTGACTCCGGGGTTTTAAATAGGAGTCCTGGTCCTCCAGGTTGGGGGTTGGACGTAGGACTAGCTATTCTACTCTGTAAAACCTTCTTGCTACGAGACCTGACAATATTAATAGCCGGATTGATTTTTGTGGAACTAGACCTAGGAACGATAAACGAAGAAATGATTTTTGGATCGCTACATGGAATGTATTAAGCCTTTTTAGAGCCGGGGCTTTGAAACAACTGCTCGATGAATTGAAAAAGTATAAGATTGGAGTGACAGCTATACAAGAAGTGAGGTGGAAAGCTAATGGGTATAATATGTTAGACACAAAGGATTTTTGCTTGTTCTATAGTAGTAGTAATGATAGGAATATGTTTGGTACGGGATTTGTGGTCGATAGAAATCTTAAATCTTCTATTATTAGCTTTGAGCCTGTTAGCGAGCGTATGTGTTCATTAAGGATGAGAGCTTCTTTGTTTAATATTTCTTTTCTGTGTGTGCATGCTCCAACTGAAGATGCAGAGGAGGAAGAAAAGGATGATTTCTATTATCAACTGGATAAGCTCTATGAGTCACAACCCATGAATGACGTAAAAATCATTCTGGGGGACCTGAATGCCAAAATTGGTAAAGAAATTGTTTTTCGACCCACTATTGGTCCTTTTAGTTTGCATGATGTCTGTAATGATAATGGTATCAGGCTGGTTGATTTTGCTATCGGTAAAAATATGACTATATGTAGTACATACTTTCAACGGAAGGATATTCACAAAGCTACTTGGATTTCTGCGGATGGTATTACTAGGAACCAGATTGATCATGTTTTGATTGATAGAAGACACGGATCTAATGTGTTGGATGTGAAGACATGTAGAGGGGCAGATTGTGATTCGGATCATATGTTGGTGAGAATTAAACTCAGACAAAGGATAAGCAATTCCAGAAAGTTCAGGGGAACAGTACAAAATAGGTACGACATGGGAAGACTGAGAGATGATGAAGTGAAGAAATGTTATAGTATGAAAATTGAAGAATACAGGAACTCTAGTAAGGAAGATGAGAAGGATGCAGTGGAAGATAAATGGAAAAGAATAAAGGATTTTATTTTGAGTGCTGCTGATGATATTATTGGAAAAGAAAAACGAGAATTAAGAAATGGATGGTTTAATGCAGTATGTAGGGCTCTTGTAAAGGAAAGAAATGAGGCAAGGATGAAAATGCTTACAAGAGGAACCCGTTCAGCTTCAAGAGTTTACAAAGAGAAAAGGAAAACTGCAAAGAAGGAGTGTAGGAAAATTAAAAGAATCTATGAAAGGAGTAGGATTGAAGAAATAGAGGAATTTGAAGAAAAGAAAGAAATAAGATCAATGTATACAAGAATTAAGGAGATTAAGAAGGGATTTCAACCACAATCTACGTTTTGTTATGATAAGAATGGTAATCTTTTTGTTAACGAAGTGAAAGGTCTCGAGCGTTGGGCGGAATATTTCCGAGATTTATTAATGGAACCAGTTATTGTAGATTCTAGTCAAAATGAGGATGTAATTCTTTGGAATCTGAGACCTGAAGTACTTGTTGAGGAGCCTTTAAGATCGGAGGTTGATAAGGCAATTCTTGAACTTAAGAGTAATAGATCTCCTGGAGTTGGCGGTATCCCTGCAGAACTGCTGAAACATGGTGGCATTGTGCTAGTGGATATGATCCATGACTTAATTGGTACGGTGTGGAGGAATGAAGTAATGCCAGAGGAATGGAAAACTGCGATTATTTGCCCTATTCTTAAGAAAGGGACTGTTAAACTATGCAGTAATTATAGAGGTATATCCCTTCTGTCTACCATGTATAAGGTTTTTGGCAAGGTTTTGGCTGGCAGGCTAAAGGTCTACACTGAAGAAATTATTGGTGATTATCAATGTGGGTTTAGACCAAATCGAAGCACCACTGACCAAATTTTTTATATTAGAAGTGCCCTTGAAAAATGCTATGAATTTAATATTAGCATCCACCAGTTGTTCATCGACTATAAACAGGCTTACGACAGTGTGTATCGTGAGGCTCTATTTAAAATTATGTTAGAATTTGGTATACCACCTAAACTAACTAGACTTACCAAAATGACACTCATGGACAATGTTAGTAGGGTGAAGGTCTGTGGAAAGTTGTCACAGGAATTTCCAGTGATACGGGGTCTAAGACAGGGAGATGTACTCTCTACTTTACTATTTAATATCGTTCTTGAAAAAGTAGTTAGAAGCATTGAAAGTAATCCTGGTGGAACTATCTACAACCGTACTATGCAGTGTTTGGCGTATGCTGATGACCTTAATCTTATCGGTAGAAATGGGAGTGGAATTACTGAATCATTTAAGCAAATTATCAGTGCTTCCAAGGAGGTTGGATTATCCATTAATCAAATGAAGACTAAATATATGATTACTGACAGGAGCGATAGGTTTAGTAACGTACAAGATCTGAAAGTGGATGAGTACTCTTTTGAGAAAGTTAACCATTTTACCTATCTTGGATCTTTGATTACGGAATGTAATGAGATACATCTTGACATAAAAAATAGAATTGCTGCCGGTAACAGAAGTTATTTCGCCCTGCTACCCCTTTTGAAGTCATCGGTATTGTCTAGAAGGACCAAATCCAGGATTTATAAAACCATGATCAGACCTGTTGTTTTGTATGGGGCCGAAGCATGGACTTTATCATGTAAGGATATTTCCATACTTGGTATATGGGAAAGGAAAATTCTGAGGAAGATTTATGGAGCTATTTGTGACCAAGGTTTGTGACGTATCCGCACTAATAAAGAACTATTGGAATTTTTTCAGGGGCCAAGCTTGGTTTCAATTGTTAAAAGTAAAAGGATCCAATGGGTAGGCCATCTCCAAAGGATGAATTTGAACCGTGGAGTTAAGAAACTTTTCATTGGAAACCCCGGTGGTAGAAGATTAAAAGGAAGATCACGACTTAGATGGCTTGATGATGTGGAACTCGATTTGAAAAAGCTCCAGGTACGAGGATGGAGGAGAAAGGCGCAAGATAGAAAAAAGTGGGCTCATATTGTTAAGGAGGCCAAGGCCCTACATGGGCTGTAGTGCCATGGAGTTAGTTAATACCTGTGGAGGTTTTTGGATTGTTGTCAGAGGGAAATAAATGGTTAAGATTTCATACTTGGCGATACTACGAGGGTCGATTCTTAAGTCATGGCAACTACTTTTTATCTGCCAAACATGCTGCAATTCTAGAATATACATTTGAAAACCTGTTTGCTATTCTTCTGATTGGCACCACTGATGTTTTGAAAATCATCGTTTAATAAGACAATACAGTGTATACAAGGAACAAAAAGGAACACAGAAATGTTCAATACATATTGCTAATACCCCTCAAAGTAATTTCCAACATTGTCCAACGTACGTTACCAGCATTTGGGAAGGCGGAGAATACCATTGGCTACCTGTGGGTCATTACAGTGTTGAACCTCTCGTCCAAAAGCTGTCAAAATTTCTTCTTTGTTCACAACTGCAGCTTGTGTTTTGGAATCAAATCAAAGTCGCATGGACTCAAGAATGGCGAATACAGATGATGCTCCACTATTTCTCACGTAACAAAGCCTGTGCTGCCGTGTGACATATGGCGTTATCGTGGAGAATCATGGCGTTGGACAGCAGTTCGCAAATGCTGGTAACGGAAGGTGGAGATTATTATGGGTGTTAGCATTTCTGTTTTTTTTTTCTTCCTTGGCTACACTGCATTGTCTTATTAAATTTCCAAATACGTATTTTCCACTTCCCCCATGACGTTTCTGACCCATACAACTGACCCAGACCACACCAGCAGTGTCAATCAGAAGAACATCAAACACGCTTTCAAATGTATATTCTAGAATTGCAGTGTTACCGCATGTTTGGCAGATAAAAAGCAGTTGCCATGACTTAGGAATCGACCCTCGTAGTTTTTAAGTAAAGCGAGAAGCGAAGGATTAAACGGAAATCTGATGTTTGGCTGCTGAGAGCTTTTTTTGTTTCAGTTGCTCTCACTAAAGGTTTTTGTTTGTTTGAGTTTGATTTCTACAATATAGGAAATCTGGTTTTAAGGCGCATTTCAGAGTTTTTTTTTTCCCTTAATTTCCGGCCAGGGATTTCTGGTTTTCGAGTTGGTGCTTGAGTGACTGTGGTTTGTGTACGGCAGCACGATTTCAAAGTTGATCAGTTTACTTACGTTTTGCGGATCAAATTCATGAGTCAAGTGAAAGACTTGTTCTATTGTGAACGGAAAGTGTCTGTTTGAAATAGATTTCTTATCTTTAAACCAGTATGTCTACGTATTGGTTAAATCCCTGTCTTTTGTCGAATGGAGTGATATAGAGCTCATTTCAAGAATGAAAGGCCGAGGAGAATGACGTGAATCTGAAGACTGCCTAGCAGCCGCTCACCTGCTTTCAAATGTCTATTGCCCTCAAACTGTTTTACTTGAATTCATACATCGTTCCTAAACTTTGACTCAAATCCTTTGAATCACTCTGTTTGTTGTATTTGCGAGTATTTACAAGATTCTGTTGTATTTGCGAGTTGCAGTTTTTTTATTCACAATCAAATCAGTGAAATGGGATTTTTTTTTTGTTTATTTGTTACACAAGCATTTTATAAACAGAAACAAAGAAATTGAAATTTTATTTTATGTCTTGCGATATTCTAATTTTCTCTTTGTTAATTGCTTTGAAAATATTCTACTTTATTTACATTTAGTATACTAAGGCAAATGTTTTGCTCTATGGGAATGGCTCATTATAGATCTGAAACATGTAGAGTATTAATTTCAATATAAATAACTTTTCTATCGTTTTTTTTTCTGATTTTTAGCGTTTGGGAGCTATTGTGATAGCGACCAAAATCGGTAGCTATTGCGTTCCCCCCTCCCCCCATGGTGTAGATATTTTGCATTGTTTTCATCGTATTTCCGCTATTAGCTTAAATGTTAGAAATGCAACCATTTAATTTCAGTTGTCAGCTATAGCCTGATGCTTGAGATTTCATTTACTGAAGGTTGTCGGTTCGAATCCGTTTATCTAAATTAAAAGATGGGGTTTTTCCAGTTTCTGAAACATGTTATTAAAGCGCTTCATCTTGTCACGAATGTAGCAACTACTATAATCAGTAACTATGTGGATTACAGAGAAATGGACCTTTCTTTTTTTTTCTTTTTTATTTTTTGCTGCTCTAAAGACATTTTTTTTAACTTGAATTTGCATTTAAGTCTAAAGTTTTAGATGCCTTAGCAACTTGACCCCAAGCTTTCATGAAAACTTAAAAAAAATATGTCCTTGGAAAATGATTCTGAGAAATGTCTGTAGTTGTCGCCATAATTACTTCCCTTTCCAATTTGTTCCCGTTTCTGGTATTTAATTACATTTTCTAATCGACATTTATTCCTTTCTTTCTGCTGTTGTTTCACTAAAAGTAATAATATTAGAAAGTCTTAAATTTCCGAATAAAACAAAATACATTTGACTTTCTGAAGATTATTAAAATAAGTTTATCAATACTAATAAAATACATCCTTTATTTCTTTATGAACAAGATAAGAAGTAAAAAATACTGTCAAAGTGATTAAAGAATTCAAGGGATCATGACCGTTGTGATCAGACGGTGTTTTGAATAATTTTGTAAGTATCATATCACAATCACTGACCTCTATGAGATTTGGAATTCATCATAGAAATAGAGTTAGCTGACGAGAAATTTCTTCGGATCCAATTGTATTTTGATCATAATCTTGTCATTGTGGCTTTTAAAGCTGAACCACGGTGTTTCATCAAGTCTACGTTTGTGATCATTGGCGTTCTGAAAGGAGGGAGGTTAGAGGTTGTAATCCCCCATTTGCATCCAAAAATGGAGAAAAACTAGACTTTTGAAAGTTCATTTGTTTCATTGCTTTCCCTCCTATTCCCCAAAAGAATATGACTTTTTTTTTTTTTACTTTTATTTTTATTTTTTGATTGAAAGGCTGCGACCATAATATCCCTCCCATTCTAAAATCCTGGGTAGGCCTATGTTGGTGATTACTGACAGACAGACAGATATATATTGTACGGTTTTTACCTCCGTAAAATGTAAGTTAAGATGATCTTATGATTGCAATAATAAATTTAAATTTGTTTCACTGCAGTTGAATTGAAAACTATCAGCGGAGCAAAAGCAGCGAAATAGGAATGCCGTCACCAGTGACGTGCTTCGATCCTTCATTGTAATTGGTTAGATGCGCCTCAACCGTGTTCTACCCTCTTAGTTAGGAGATATTTTGCATCAAGGGTGTCCGAAGGAAGTGCATGACAAATATTGGTGGGTGGAGTCTATCATTGCAATACCCTTCCCTACAATCCACTGGGACTGAAGAAGTGTGAGGAACCGCCCCCTACAATTAGCATGAAAAAATGTACAGTGACATGAATCAGAGTCATGACGAACATTGTGCTTATCGTTATTTCTGTTATCTCAGTCATTATCTGTAGACTCAATTTTTTTTGAAGCATTTTGATAGATGATAATATTTTTCTGCAGTTATAAAATTCTCTTGAAAATATTTTAAAAATTTAGGCAATAAATCCTACCTAGATAAAAAAGTGGTGATTCGGAAGATTTTTGTGATATGAGCATTCATCGTATCTGAGAGGCATTTAAAGCATCTGTGTTGTACTGATCAAATATAATCATTTTATAAATCACCATTGTTATCTTAAAATAAATAGATAAGAAATCACTAGTTACATTTCAAAACTGGACTGTATTGAGTAAACAGTAATTTATTGCTTATATCGTCAAAACATCGTAAACCGTTACAGTCCTACCAGTACTAAGATGTTTATCATTTTGGGTCAGTGTCTGAAACAAACGTCCGCCTTTTCGATATAACATAATGAATTATTTACCAAAATTATTGAATAAATATTTAAATAATAATTCAGTAATGTATAATTTTCTACTGTTAATTATACGTCACTGAAATTCTTCGGTTCTTTATAAAATATCGACTTTTTTTTTTAAGGCTCCTCCCCCCTCCCTTCCGTCAACAGACAGGGTGATCAGATTATTAGCTGTGCTGTTGTTTCTTACAGGGGGAAAAAAATCCAACATATTTAATCAAAGTAAAAAAAAAAAGAAAAACTTTTAAAAAAAAACGTTATTTTAAAAAATTAGGAAACACAACGTATTCTTGAAAAGCAAAATTTAATGTCCATAGTAATTTATAAATAAAAAAAACAAGCACAAATGTGTAGTAAATATGCTTTCGCACTCTGAGCCAACATCAACGGGAATTCTGAACAGCTGTTTCATACTTATTAGGAATCATCAGCAGAATTTACCCTTGATGTTAGGCTCAGACTGCGCGAAAGCGAAAGGGAAACCATTCTCGCTCCCGTGTGCCTAATGAAAGGTTAGATTCCACAGGATTATTTTTTATTGGTTGTTTTTGTTCTTGGGGGCCATTCCCGGGAGCGAGAATGGTTTCCTTTTAACTGTCGCTCAGTCTGAGCCAAACATCAAGGGTAAATTCTGCTGATAATTCCTAATAAGGATGAAACAGCTGTTCAGGATTTCCGTTGATGTTGGCTCAGTGTGCGCAGACATGTTTACTATTCAGTTGTGGGTTGTTTTTTGTTTTGTTTTTTCTTGATTTATAACAATATTCTTAATAAACCCTTCCTTGGATCTCGCAAATGCTAGAGAAAGCCGTAGCTGTAGCCCTAGCGCGCATCTGCTGAGATGAGCCCCGCTGACCACAGGAATGAGAGCGGAAATCTCCCTTTTACTGCCTGCCTCAAGCAATGTAATAATCGCTTCTATTGTGAGGATCCCCTATTCTCAACTCCTCTGGATGAATCCTGTTTCATTTTTCCGAGGTGCTTTCAGACCCTCCAGCAAAAAGAGGGTTCTCTAATGAACTTCTCCCCACATTCTTGTAGCTTGAGCTGCTAGTGCGTTTCTAGGCTAAAAGCTTCTAATTTAGAGTGACCATTAGGTCCCGGATTTCCTTTTTCTTTAATACACACCCACTCTTTTATTATCATCTTTCAGGAATTCTATAAGTTGTAACGCAATTCAGAATATCAATTTTTCGATTTTTTTTTACATCTTCTGAAGCTACTTCAGTAAAAAGAAAAACCTTACTACATTAACCTTTTAATAGTTTTCCAATTTTATAAGTACCAATCTTCTGCCATGAATTTTCAATTTTTAAAAACATAAATACGAACAAAATGTTTTTATTTTTTATTTTCTTATTAATCAGCACGAGTTCCTCCAAATAGAGGAAGATACATGTGTACACTTATCGAGTCTAAACATGTGTGCGGCACGACATATCCTCTAATATATCTAATTACGTGTAAATATCCAATGAAAGCCCTTCACAAGTTATAATTACTATATAGCATGTTCTCACCACATGCTACATCCATAAAATACAACATGACTTCGACGAACCCAATGAACAGCAGAACCCCTAATAGTCCATTTTCATCGTAGTTTTCCTTCGTCTTTTGAGTTTTGGGGGGTCCTTAACAGTTGGATCAAACAGATTGTGATCAAAATAGTGCCTTTCTCATCTGGAATGTTTCCCTAATTTCCACTCACAATGTATTTACGATGTTTTTTAATTGTGAATTAATCGACAACAAAATAAATTTAAATGATTATAGTTAGGTCTTTGCAATTATTCATTCAAGGGCTATTACTGGGATTACTTGAAAACTCTCACATAAAATATGAAACATTTACGATGGACTAAATTGAACTGATAAGGCAATAACGAACTGGTCATCAATAAATAATCAAAAATGCCTCGTTATTAAATATTAACTTTTATTATTATTATTACTTAGTTAAAGACTTAACTATCTCAATTGTGATTTTTTGAAATAACACTAAAATGTCTGTCAGTATCTTAGTGAAGAATTTTATTAGTTGTAAACTTCTTATCTCTGGACGGACAATGCACTAGTTATTACATCTTTATCTCAGAATAAAGAAAAGAATTTGATGCCTTTCTTAGTTAAGTTTTCCTTCAATATTTACTGTTTGCTCGTAAACTTGCTTCTTACAAAATTCGATTGATTTTTATTTTAATATTTAAGCACAACTATCTATAAAATTAATAACAGTGACGTGTCAATATGCGATGTACATTTTTTTTCCTTCTGTTTCCTAAATGGCATTCAGCCAATCCGACAGCTGTGTTTAGTTACGGAACTAACAACATTTGCCTGCTTTGTTCTTGTGGTTGCTACCTTCCACAATGACGATCTTTTTTTTCCCTTTACTGTCGTTAAAGGCCATTCATCAACCCAATCACATTGTCATTCTAAATTTAGAAAAAGAAAGAAAGGGAAAACTGACAACTGTTTAATTTCACTATTTTTCAAGTCTAATAGAATGAACTTTTTTTTTGTTTTAATCTTTGAATGAAAGATTTTTAGATTTTTTTCCAGGTTAATTCAGTGTAAAAATTGTATTGAATATTTTAATAAATGAATTGTGTATTGGGATACAACTTTCGTATTCAACAGTTATGAGATCTGAAAAAAACAAAGAAACAAAAAAAAACTTCTTTTTTTTTTTTCCAGATTTCATACCTGTTGAATATGAGCGCCTTTCGTCTCACGACAAATGTTAACGCCGTTCTCAAATTCCTCCCAAATGCGAAAAGTAGCATGGGTCTGTCGAGTGTGGCAATTGCAGCGCAGATACGCATCTTCAAGTCGCCCAGATCAGTTGGTTAGAGAGGTACAAACACCTTGTCTTTAACATACCCCATAAAAGAAGTTACAAGGAGTGAGATCCGGGGAACGGGATGGCCACATCATCAGCTGTTGATCCAAGAACCCACACGGCCGATCCACCGTTGAGGCAATCGTTCTTTGGCAAATTGCAGTGTGAAAAAGGGGTAGTGCCCCTCTTGCTGAAAAATGAATTCATCACTGTCGGTCTCCAGTCAATATGTCGAGACACAGTACGCGTTTTCCTTTCTTGTGGCTGCCATGTGGTCTACAACGCCACATTATGATCGACAGCAGAAGTTATTTGTCTAACAGTGCATCATTTAACTTGACAGACCTATGCTACTTCGCGTTTGGTAGGATTTTCAGTACCGTGTTGACATTCGTCGTGTGACGAAAGGTGCTCATATTTAGCAGTTATGAGATGTGGAAAAAAAACTTCCAAAGTTCCCGTATCCAAATGTATTTGTTTATTAAAATATCCAATACAGTGTTTTGCACTGAATTTTTGAAATCGTTCAAATCATTTTGACTCAAACTGTATTTTATTAATAAGCAGTAGGAAATAAAAGATTGTAGTAGTAAAATACTTAAGTAATTTATTGTATTCAATTTATTTTCCAAATAATGGGTTGTTCTTTAAGTTCTTGTACAGTTTTTCAAAGTTCTTGTCTTTTTAATATTTTTATTTTTCACAAAACCATGATCACAAATTCTTCAATATACAGGTTGGTCCAGGTAAAAAAATATACAATCATTCAAGATGAACCTCTAGAAGGATTGAAAGGCTCCACAATTTTGTAAATATGTATTTTTATCTTTTAACTATTGTGTGTATAATTGTATATATTTTGAATATACAAGCATTCAATATACAGGATGGTCCAGGTGAACAATTTACAATCATTTAATATACAGAGTGGTCCAGGTAAAGAATATACAATCATTAAGATACAGGATGGTCCAGGTAATCAACATATAATCATACAGAGTGGTCCATGTAAGTGTTTCCCTTAATTTTTTTAATAGTTAACGCGTGATGAAGACTTTGAGGACAGATATTTAACGAAACAGTATATGTTAATGTTTTTTTATTGCAGAATAGTTATCAAAGAATAGAGTAGTTATTAAAAAAAGATCTTTTAATATTTGGAAAAGCAATCTCAGAAATAAATTGACTTCAGGAAAAAACAAACTAGTTTCTGCAATGAGCTTAAAGATGAAAACAAACAAATTCAACCGAATTTCAAAACCTTTCCCAAAATATGTTGAAAATGATTATGCCAATGGTAAACTACGCACGTGCGATAATGGATGGATGAACTTATGTCAGCACAGTTTCGCTGATTCCATTTACAGCGTAGTATTATGAATTGCTGCAAATCCTGTGGTGTAGTAGTTGGTGGGTGTACACGTGATTTTAAAATAAACTACAACAGTATGAGATCTCGTGATCTTGCTGGCCCTTTGCGACCTAACCAGCGATTGTGAAAGAGAAAATCTAGAAATCTTCGACTACAAGAGGCATAATGAGAGGCGCTCCATCGTATTGGAATCAGATTTCTCTGTATGTGGCCAAAGACACTACGTCTACGTTTTGATCTATTGGACCCTTTAGGTTTAGGTTCACATTCAGCCATCGCAGAATAAAGGTCAGACAATCTTCAATACTCCCACATCAGATATTGAACTGCCTCTGAGGATTTTTCTTTCCAGGCCACGGGGATCTTCTTCACTCCAATAATGTTGTGGAGATTTACTACTCCATCTCTTCGGCTTCATCAGTCCACAGAATATGGAATATGGATATTGTTCTGGATATTCATCATACGTCATTAATATCCAATTGCAGAAGTGGTGGAGAATTCTGATCTTTCTGATCTTTGATGGCAATGCCTCTGTTACGGGTGAAACTGGTGAGCTCTGAAGACCCTGAGAACTGATTAGTGAGATAATCTTAATTGATGTCGGATTTATCCTGCTACTTGTATATGGATTTACAGCACACGATGCCAGAATCAAGGTAACAGTCTCCCCCTCTGTTGTAATTAATGGCCTGGTTGCTTGTGATCCTGAGATAACACTTCCAGTTTCCCTGAATCTTTAGATAATTCAAATCATTGCTTGTCTTCATGGATGTCTTCTGTCAGGATGTGTCTTGGCATTTACCGTCACTGCCAAATGCATGTTGGCTACCGCCCTAACATAGGACCTTATCTACAAGTTTATTTATTGGATATGAAGCCATATTGACATTCAAGAACTGGTGTTGGCCAACTTGTAAGTTACCTTTTTATTATCCATTAACAGGAAGTATGTAGAATAAACTGTGAACATTCCTGACAGTTCCCAATGGAAGTAGTTTAACCTGATTCTTTCAACACTTTATAATTAAGGCGAAACAAAAATAGTAGGAGAGAAAAACACATGGTTTCCTTTAGAATCCGTCTATTATCAGAATCATTATCATTCCAAAATTACGAAAAGTTTAGGGATTAACACTTACCCCCTACACTTATACCTATATTTTATCTTATTCTCCACGACCTTTTTCTATTTTGTGCTACCAATTTTTCTTAAGAATTTCAGGCAGATCAGCATTATCAGGATTTAATTAGACTTAGTGTCGAAATCCTAGTTTTCGATATAGAGGATCTTGGGTTCTTTAATTTAGGGGTTCATGTCTTGTAAATTTTTAAGTGGAAACATTAGAATTCTGAAGCCCCGCGAACCCCATCAGATTTTGCACCAACTTAGTCGGCCAACTTTCAGTTTTCGAGTCGCCAGAGACGACTTTGAGCAGGGTTTTCAGCGACTTGCCAGTGATTTTAGTTGGTCCTGCACAACCAACTCGAGTCGGCCAACTCGAGAAAGTTGGTCGGAATTACCAATCACAGGGCAGCGTTGGAACACGTCAGTAATGACGTCACGCCCATGGAAAGAAATGGCGTCCATAAACGATTATCCGCTTCGAGTCGATGACAAGTGAGTACACAATGAATATCAGAGTATTGCGAGTTTCTTTCACGCATAAATAAAGTTTATACTGAAATGCAGTAATTGTGTGCGGCAGAATTTATCAGAGAGGTTTCAAAACCTCGATTGTTTCGGATTTTCCACAGCTGCTGGAGGAAACGCATTGAATTAAGGGATTGCTGCTATCGCGGCCGACTTCATTTGCGAGTTGGATGGTGTTCTAACCTGACAAAATCGGACCAACTCGAAGTTGGTGCAAAATCGGATGTTGTTCGCGTAGCTTAAGACACTAAAATCTAATATTTTAGGATAAGATTAGCGATTAGTGTCGATGTTCGGCATAAATAGGAGAGACTACCTAATTGTCTTTCATGCTCTCCCAACTTCTTTCTTTACATCTCCATTCTTAACCACTTCATAACTAAAATGAAAACAATGATACTGCACTGAAATAAACCCATGAGTTAGTGTCAGTATGGGATATTTGCTAATGTCGTGTTTCGCTTTGTCAGATCCGCTGATGTTTATGTAATATTTAGGTTAGTTAAAGTGATATTAACAATACATCGGAAGCTCAGTGGTAAATAATTTGGTCTCATCTATTGTTAAAGTAGTATTACTTTTTAAAGAACCGATATCTTTTGTTGGAAGCTAAGAACCATCACTCCATAAACATTAGATGTTTAAGTTCTTTTTGAATTCGTTTTTGTCGTTTTCACCAAAAAAAAAAATTAAAGAAATCCATCTTAAGGCAAGTAGGCTTAAATTTCTTCAAACTTCTTGTTTAATTTGTAAAAAAATGTTATTATTTTAAAATTAAACAGGAGTCACATCATCCCTTTCTAAAGTAAAATAAAAAAATTCAAATTGAATAAATTGATAACGTCTTTTAAATATTGACTTAATTCTTTGTCATTTTGTTTGATTTTTTTAAATTTTAACATCTTAATAATGTTTTGAAATCCCTTGAACTTCAAACAGGTTTTGAGGATAATGGACTGACGTAGTTATGATCGACAAGTGATGTAGTTACGATAGATTTTGACTCAATTAAAATCACAATGATGAAGTATGGCCTATATGCCGGACACCTGGGTTCGAATCCCGGCGAGGGCATGGCTGTTTCTTTCTTCTTCTGTGTTTCATCTGTTTCTCCCCTGGAACTTACTATTTCAGGGTTATTGTGGTCGAGATGAGAATTCTCGTCCCCCCTTGTTTGTTGTAGCCTCCTCCTGACGTCTTCGGCAGAGGCGTATTTACACGAGGGCTAAAAGGGCTATACCCCAGAGCGGCAACTTTAGGGAGCGGCAAAAAAAATAGGAAAAAACAAAAATCCTGTATTATTCAATAATATTAATATTCAAAAATATTAAGTGTCATATTACAAGCAGAAAATGAGGGAAACATAAAAAGAAACAGACATTTCCTGGGTTTTTGATGTGTCTGTAAAGTATATGCGAACAGAGCATATTTTTGGCTTTGAGTGTAAATCCCGGGAAGTCGGGTGAGTGATGACTGTGGCCGTAGGTTTGAAGTGGAAGGGATAGACGTTGCATTGGAGTGCTGAGGCGTGGGAGGCGGCGGAGGACTGTACATGTATTTACTTTCTAATACATCTTTCTAATATATCTTCTAATACTTTCTAATATATCTTCTGCGACTGTTATGTACGAAATACATTCCAATTATTTAAATTAACTTTGATGTTTAATTTTCTGTTAAACAACTTTTTACAACATATTTTTAGAATGTGTATTTAAGGAAAGGAATGCATCATTATGGGCCTATATATTTATATATTTTTTTTCATACTCTGAGTAAGTAAATTCTAACGAATAGATGAGTTGTAAATTATCAGTAACTTAGTTGAAAACTAAACATAAACATAAGTTTACTAGTGATATATTCAGATAGGAGGGTCAGGAGGAAGGCGGCAAAAAGTGTAAATCCGCCTCTAGTCTTCAGGCCAGCCCAGTGGTCCGTAATTGGCCGAAACGAATCAAACAAACAAACAATGATGAAGTTCGAAATCATGAGGGAAAATTTTCTTCAAATTGGTCTTGGAAATAGTTATTAACTCTACACAAAGGGGGATGATTCAGAAAACGTCACCTCATTCAATTAGAATACCAGAATGTTCCATTTTGAAGTTTATTTAATTCGTATTTTAATGCATCATTTAATAATTAAACCTTTTTTTATACTAATTACATTTCAAATAAAAAACTAAATGATTAATAATAAGATAAACTTAGATATGTTTTCATTTAAAATTTAAAATTTTCTAATTTCTCTTATCAGTAAAATAAATTAAACTATCACGAGTGAGATAGCTTATCTGTTACAGAAAGAAAAAAAAACCTGTTTATTTGTTTTGCTTTGTTTATTTTGATTAAAGGAAAATTAGATTATTCAAAGTCCTTCATCTTAAGAATTCAATGAAGCAATTATTTATTTTGCAATTAGATAACTTTCTCTTCGAATCAATGTCGTGTGCTAAGGCCTTCACTGTGACCTAGAGGGTTTTTTTATTTTTTTTTTAGCTACCCGGACAGAGGAGCTGGAGGATTATCGCGTCTGTGTGTGTTGTGTGGACTCCTCCAATTTCCTCCACAACCTAAACCGCAGTACTCTCACGTCTCCTGGTTGTTTGGTGAAAAAACTCTGACTTCCAGTCCAGATCACTTCCGGTATTTTAGGTGACCACTGCCGAGTGAGAAATATTGGTAACCGGACAAAATCGGGGTCTATCAATACTGAATCGATAAGAGAACGAATGTGATATCCTCGATCCACTGTGACCATTCCCGGTTCAAGATGGCCACTTACCTAAAGTCGTCCGAATGACAAGCGTATGATAGATTACAAATTTTACCACGGTTTCTTGGATTTGTGTTTTGGGAATTGACCTGTTTCCTGATCATTTCTTCTCTAAATGAGAAATTAGATCCTTCCGTCTTTTTATCAATACCTTATTTTTTCATTGGGAGTTAACGCCCTTCGCCTTCCAATTCGTCCACTGAAGCTAATGATCGCAGTAGTCTCTATCTCCTTCTCTCTGTCCTCAGTTGGAGGATATTTTAACTTTTAACCTGAAACATTATTATAGTCTGTAATACAATACAGTATTTCATATCTTAAGAAAAATGCAGAGGAATAATTCGCACCAGGGTTTTACCTGTTTAAAAGTCTAAATAGAACAACAGAGGAAAGCAATCTTTTAATATATTTGTTTTGTTTGTTTCCTATTATTGAAAGTTACCTTTTTTTTAATGATTCCATTCATAACACTGGAGCCATGTTGAAAAATGGTCAGTTTCCTGAAAGTTGTCTTTTGAAGATGGGCATTTTAAAATAAAAACAAAAAAATTATCTGTATAGGTCCTTTTTTTGAGGGATTTCCCCACTCCGGGATGAGATATTAATTCGATATTTCGGCCCGGTGCCTCGGGCCTTCTTCGGGAGATGTATAAATGTCAATCACATAAAGGTGAGCGCAGAACTAACAACTTCCGTCGTTAGTTTCTCGGATAAGTTACTCAAGTTGTTTATTCCGAGCAACCGGTGGCCGCAATTGACATTTATACATCTCCCGAAGAAGGCCCGAGGCACGGGGCCGAAATATCGAGATAATATCTCATCCCGGAGTGAGGAAATCCCTCCAAAAAAGGAACTATACAGTATCATGTCTCACTCCTCCTTCAGGACCAAACTACAAAAAATTATATGCTTAAAAGGAAGGACAAGTAGCTAATGATGATCTTTCGTCTTGAATAATCGTCTTATTGTTCTGTTTAATGAAATAAAAATTAATGTTCTGAGAATAAATATCAGAGATTAACAATAATATTACATATAATATTTATTCTTTTTCCTTTCTTAATGATTTGTTTCAAAACAATTTGTTTTATCATTACTAATTACTTTTTTATCATATTACTTTTTTTAATTTTAAACCCTTTATTTCAAGTTTTTCTTGAATCGTACATCGCAATTACTGATAAGGATATTTTTAAATATTTATCAGATAATAAGTAAAATTTGTCTGATTAATATCTCAGAATTTTAGAAAACATCTTATTGTTTTTCTATTTACTTGCAAATTTATATAAAAGAAAGGAAAGTAAGAAAATGAAGATTGCCGTGCCAACGTTCGAATATCCGCACAGAAAGTTTTCAAGTTTCTCTAATTACTTAGCGCGGTAGGTCGCGAGCACTCACACATTGCCGTCTAGAGTAGCGGACTCGTTGTGACATTACTAGGGTTCCGAGCTGCGGTGCGGGGCCGAATGTCTTATTAAACTGGTTTAGTCTTGCGTTAGGGTGCGTGTCGATGCCTTGTGTGTTTTACCAATTTATTTGTTTATGTTTAAATATTTCGCCCTTATAAATTTATAAACATGAGTGAGAAACGGAGGAACTGCAGTGATGATACGAACAAAAAGAAATTAAGGACTCATAAACCTTATACGATCGAGACAAAGATGGAAATAATTAGACATTCTGAAAGCGGAGAATCTTTGTTCAATCGGCCGTTCGTACGACATTAACAGGTCTACAATATGTTGAATTTTGAAAAACATGAATAAAATGAAGGAATAAGTTCAAAATTGTGGAAATATATCTTCAAAGATTGTTTCCAAAAGACACGGCAGAGTGATGGATGAAATGGAAAGATCTTCATCATCATGGATTGACAATCAACATCAAAACGATGTTCCTCTGAGTTTTTCATTATTCAAGCTAAGGCTTTTAGTTTGCATGAAGATTGGAAGACTAGATTAAAAAATAACACGGTGTTTCAAGCAAGTAATGGCTGGTTCGACAAATTTAAAATGAGATATTCTTTACATAATATTAAATTCACTGGAGAATCAGCTGATGCAGATAAAGAAGCTGTAAAAGAATTTATTTCCTCATTGTCCAAAATTATTGTAGATGGAGAATATTCTCCAAATATTCAATGTAGATAATTATTATGGAAGAATGTGATCCCAAAGGAAAACAGCATTTTATAAAACTCTATCAGAAAAGAAAAAAAAGGGTGTTAATCAACTAACTCTTGACAAGTTTATAAAGAAAACATCTAAAAGCACTTAAACACGCCTCATTAACTTAATTATGTTGATTAATTATATTTAATTTTATTTTATTTTATTTATTGATTTTATATTATATTTTATATATATTTTATTGATTTAATTTTGTACAATTTTTGATGTTTTTTTTTTATTTTTTTACATCCCTCTACTTTCGAACATTCAACATTCGCACACATTTTCAGGAAACAATTATATGCGAAAGTCGAGGACCGCCTGTACATTGTTAACTCCAAAACTTAACAACGAAAACATTTTCAACTTTAAAAAATTTAAATTACCCATCAATTAGCATGATTTTTAATATTCCAATATTTAAAATTATTTAATCTTATCTTGAACTAATTGGAGTGAAATGTTTAGTCATTTAAAACCTTTTAAACAAATAAGTCTTTATCATTAGCTACAAATACCAATCGTGTTTATCATGTTTCGGAAATTCTTTTGTTATTTGCTAAAATGATAATTAAATACTATTGTGATGTAAAGGGACTCTGGAACGGAAGGGTTAATCTACTTAGATCTCATCAGCTAGAGATAGTCATCGTTCAAACACTGTAAGATCAGGAAAAGGAAAATCAGCCTTCCTAACATAAAGCAAGCGACTTTTAAAGATAAGGACAAAAGGAAAAGAGCATTTACCAGCAGAACAAAGACAGTCAATAAAGTTTCCAATTGTTTGTCTTTATGTTTCTATTTAGAGATCATCTCTCTTTCTATCATGAAGTGCTCTGTCATTTGTCACAAGTGCTTGTGATTCAATGAATCCTGGTCTATCCCTGGATAATGAAATGGTCTTCAGATTCCATGATCACAACCTTCTAATTTCTTGATGAGTTTTGTTACATCTTTAAATGCTTTTGTTGATTAGAGCATTTTAATCTTGAAGATCCTTCAGTGAGCAACACGTGACCATCAATTGTGTGTCTCCTTGCATCGCCTGTGGATTCGCAACATTTCTATTAGCGACCCATTTGGGAGCTATTGTGGTAGGGACCAATTCGGTAACTACTGCGTTTGTCCTATCCGTCCGTCCGTGTCTGTCCACCCACAACAATTCCCGAACGGAAGGTCGAATCGACAAACGGGTTTCTTCATTGTGTTCAGAGACCCAAACAGCATAGGATTAGGGTATTTTAGGGACGATCCCCCCTCCCCATGTTCGAGATTATTTTGGCATTATTTTCATTGGATTTCTCTATTAGCTTAAATGTCAGAAATGCAAATACAGTAGAATCCCGATTATCCGAGTTAATGTGGACCAAGACTAACTCGGATAACCGAAAAACTCGGTTAAAGCAAAAATTGTAAATAAAATAAATCGTGTAGGTTTAAATGTTATTTTAACAAATACAAAATTTATACAGATACACCACATGCAATTCATATTGTTATGATAATTAAAGAGTTCTTTTACTTATAAAAGTCCTTAATTGTTTTTTGTTTTACGTTACTTTGGCGTTTTTCTGCAGTAATGTTTCGCCATTTTTTTAAGGATAACAGAATTACTGGTGTCGCTTCTTCTTGTTGTTCTATATATTCAATAGCACTTTCGATAGCTTTTAGTCCATCTGTATCTAGGAGATTTTCATATGTCGATTTTCATCATCACTGTCTTCATCATCATCGCTAGATTCATTTTCCTTATTGACGATCATTTCATCTGTAATGTCTTGCTGTTCGTCAGCGTTTATCCTGAGTGTTTGTGAGATCAAGTTCAGAATTTTTTTCGGTAGTTTAAAAATGGAAAATGTAGAACCAAAAAAAAAATCCTAAAAATATTTGATAGCTCGGTTAAAGCAGAAACTCGGATAATCGGGGTTTTACTGTATCTCATTTCAGTTGTCAGCTATAGCGTGATCGGTAAGTTCGCGGAGTCATATGGTGAATGTTATCGGTTCGAATCCGTGTATCTTCTTCTTCTCTTAATCTTTTTTTTCTGAATGTTCACGTGAATTTTTTTTTCTTGTTTTCATAACGTTCTTTTTATTTTTTTCTTCCTAACTTTTTTTGTATTTTCCTTTCGTTACTGTATTTTCTTGTTTTTTATTATTATTATTAACAAATTTTTTTAGGGTCACCCTTAAATTTATGCTTTAGCACAAAATTACATTCACTGTTGCATTCTACAAACCATCAAAGCAACAAAGTACTGACTCATGCAATGTTGTTTGTAAACGGTTTTTGCGCTGCTTTTCTATCAATGAAAAATGAACGAAAATCGGAATGAGAGAAAAAGGTGATGATGGAAAAGTCCCATGAAGGAAGATAAAGTTTAATATTATATTTCTCCCCCAAATTGCTTAGAATATCCAACCTTATTATATTATTTTTATAATTAGGAATAGCCATAGGAAAAGGCTTATGTAATTTAAATCTGCGTTTTTTAAATTAACCTATTTATAGAGATGATGCAATGGTATTATTTCTGATGGGGGAGGTGGGCTCATATACTAAAATTGAAAAAAGACTAAAATCCAGAATTGGCTGAGAAAACTCAATTTTGGTCCTTATTGTTCCCCTCCATCCATTGCTGTAAATCCATGAGAAAAATAAAAATTACAATATATAAAACTAACCAAACACTGAATGATTGATCCGCTATCAGTACAATCAGAAATCCTAGATCGTCTTGGCTGGTTATTTCCTTCATTTTTGAACCTCTTATTCATCGTGGAAATACATGTCTCAGTCCATGAACATATTGACATCTATTTTCACTTCTGATGAATAAAAACAAGTCCTATTCGGCATGTATTTTATTCATATTCTGATAATTACATTAGCTAAAACAGAACGAAAACTTGAATTAAAATATAGTTGTTCCGTACAAGTTATTCAGAGCGATTTCAGTCTATGAGCCCCCCCCCCCCCCCCGTGTCTGCTGCAGTAGAAATATGATCCATTGCGTCATCCTTGAAAATTAGATGAAATTTAAAAATAAATAAATAATTTTAAGTTATATAAGCTTTTTTACGTGAAATAAAAATGTTTATTTACTGAAAAATATTTATTTAGGAAACGTTCGTTTCGTTTTTGTAATAAAACTCAAGGCCGTACAAATACATTTATAATAAGTTTATACATTAAAAATCACAAACGTTTTCAAAAGCCGTCTTTTCCTTCGAACTCCTTCAAACAAGCAAGTTGTTCCGTTATGGAAAGCAGGAGATGTGAACACTCTGACCAACATACGTCCTACATCCGTGCTCTCAAAAATAATTGAAAAATTGTATCGTAGTAAAGTCTCACTATAATAGAAGTTTTTCACTATCTTGAAAAAATCTCGTCTCAAGACAACATGGTTTCTTTAAAGGGAAAATACGGAATCTGCGCTGATTGGTATCAAGAGTTTGTTTGCCTTCGACGTTTTTCTGGAGATGCTCCAGATGGCCCCTTTTTCACCTCCAAAACAAAGAATAAAAAACTGTGTCCTTCAATTACATTAATTACACACATGGGAATAACATTATAATATAAGATTCAATCCTAATTTATTAATAACAACTAAACATCAAAGAAGGGCGATCTATTATTCATTCAGTTCCTCAAATTTGGAAGAAAATTCAAAAGGAAATCCGTGACTGTTTTTCTCTCACCCAATGTAAAAGAAAATTGAAACACGATTCTATTCAACAAAACGTACAATCATGAAATGTACAATTATTGAATAGTACTTCTTTAATCTACCGTTTAAACAGCATTCGTGAACATTCTTGTGTTTTCCACCTTTTCCTCTTCTCTCTATACGAAGAAGTTTTTATTTCTAACAATTGATATTTAATTTACTGTGCAAATAAATTACAAAGTAAATAAAAAAGAATGACATTTGAAAAATTTCCCTCTCGGAAGGAAACACGGTCATGTAAACTAAAATTTTTATCTTTTAATTTTTTAATTTTAATTATTAGTTTTTTAATTTCAGTGTTAATTTTTATGTATTTTTCTATTTTTTTCTATTTTTTAAATAGAAATTTTTAGTCAAGTGTACAGGCGTAAAGAAATTATACAAAAAAAACATTCTCAGTATACGTAAAACTTAATATAACTTTTTTGTTTTAAATATTTTATTCATTTTGAATTTTGATCTGAAGATCTTTATTTTTTTTTTTAAATATATTATAAACACACATAAAAACACGATTAACACCGGTAATGAAACGAAAAAAATAATGAAGCAAAAATCACTAAGTTAATATCATTAACATAATCTGGGTTTATTATAATCTGGGTTTAATTTCCTATATCTTTAATATAAGCAAGTCAATTGAATTTTGTTAATAAATACAAAACCAAAGACATTTTGCTTTCTTCGTACATGAGCACGTGACCATTGAAGCGACCAAGGATCCATTCCCCTGCCATTCATCGTCATTTGGCAGAAACAGAATCGTTTGAAGGGAACGAAACAAACCTGTGCGATGCCTGTTGTAGAAGAGCAGGTGCTTGAGTCGATCCAGGGACATCTACTTGACAGGTCGCATCAAAGTGTAGAGTAACACAAGAGATGGCGCCTATTTTGAAATATTTACCCCCAATTCTTTATTTTAAAGTGGAAAAATTAAGATTTTTTTCCACAAAGAATCCTGAAACAATGTTTTCTCATAATATGTATTTTCAATGACCACGAATATTCCATAAATTTACGAAAAATGTAATTTTAAAAAGTGAGGTAATAACTTACGCCATCTCTCCTTTGTTACTTGGCTGAGTTGGCGCATGTTATGGGACAGAATAAAATTCATTTCAGTTGCCTGAACTGCACTATTTTATTGGCAAAATATACTTACCTTTGAATCGTAATGTTCTGATGTTCGAGTTTTATTGTTTCAATCTATTCCGCCTGACATCATCCCTGCCACGTATTTTATATGAACCTACATTTTTATACATAGTTGAGTCAACAGTTGTCGTTTAACTACTCCTCGCACTTTTCACCCAATCATCCCTCTTTTTTTGTTGTGAAATAGTTTTCTCATCATTCAGTTGTTTGTGTCTGATGATAGAGGAACTTCATCGTCGCCAGGATCATCACAACTGCTATCATCTTCCATTCATTTGCTTTTATTTCTTTGTTCTCTTTATTTCTTTTTCCATTTTCTTTTGCACCTTTTCCTCTCTTTCTCTAAAGAAAGATTTCTTCTTATCTTCGTGTGAAGTCAGTTCCAATGTTTCCTTATGTTTGATTTTTTGGAAGAGGGTTTAATCCCTACAGAATTATATTGATTAATTGAAGTCGTGACTCGTCCATGTTGAGAACATTGCCAGGTATCGTGATGAGCAATTAAAACAGTACGCCATTACTCTTACAATACTACGCGTCACTCAGTGGGGTATTTATCCCAAAAAGTTGGCCAAAATTTTGTTTTTATGTCGAAAGGCTGCATAAAAGGGTGTTGTTTTGTTCGAAGCTACTAAGTCATCATTTATTTCGAAACATTTCAGGACTTTTAATGAATTAAAACGAACAAAATTGCAAAGAACAACTATTTATTACATGCCGTCTTACTACTATTTTCGTATCGGTTTCTGATTGAGCTCCTTGGCGACTCAGCAGGCAGCAGTAGATTGAATGTTTCTTTATTAAAGGACCTCATTTTCTTCTTCTGTGTCTTCCTCATACCCTTAATTAGAGGATCTGATATGAGAAGTCGATTTATTGTCCAAATTACAAACTTCTCGAGAAAATGTTCTTGAACAGTTAAGCCTGTGAGCCCTTAAATGCTTATTATGAGCTTCTGCAGCTTCTTGGGAGAGTTATCCGACTGGAAGCAGAGCCCTTGAAATCCCTTCTGCTCCATGTCGTAGTATTTTATGTACTGTCGAAGACATTGGATACCATTTATATAATTGAACATACGCAGTAGTTCTTCAGTCTCTCTTGTGAAATTCTTCTATGTTTATTTTATGTCCACTCGATAATTCCTCTAAGATAATGTTGAATCTAACTATTTGATTTACATTTATTCCGGTTATTGAAGCAGACAATTCGTGATCAGTAAAAATCGCCTGCTGGTATTGCCATCATTAGTATTTACCGAAATTGGCTTTAGGAACGGCCACTGTTAGTCCATCTCTTTTCTGAATCTTTCTTGGATTTCGTTTTCTCGTTGCTTTACTATATCTCTGTTAGATTGCGTTCTTTGTTGTCATTTCCCTGAAGGTAATTTATGATAGATAAAAATGTTTTCTCTTATTCTTGGCGTGAAGTAACGAAAGGCCAAAGTATCGTGAAGTATCGTTAAAGATGCAGTGGTTCATCTTTAACGTCCCTGATCTTCGACAGATCATTGAACTGCTTAGATGTAGCATCACAGATGTAAAGCCTCATTGTCGAAATCGTGTGTTAAAGCGTTATACACTTTCCCATCGACCGGCGATCGTGGTAAAAAAGCAGAGTGTGTTTTACTTTCGTACCTTCAAATTCTTTAGACTCGACTGCATTAATTTTAGATTTTTACTGACTGGTTCTCTTCGTTTGTTATATCAACAGACAAATTTAATTCTAACGGATCTACTGTACCATGGCGATGAGGGGTTGTCGGAACTACTTTTTTCCTCTTTGCCACTTATTAATTGCAATGGCACCAGAGCTCTGGAAAATGTTGGCATCAGAGTCGGTGTCGTTTTCAAGTTTCTGTTTACACTGCACTTGTTGAGACCCATTTATGGATTAATTCCATTGATTGTTTGTCGTCTTCGTTTAATGTATCTACAATTCCTTCATTGCAGAATTAATCTTGTAGCAGTAGGATTCATTAAGTCTCGTAAGTTTACTTCTGCAGATGTAGCGGTAATTCTGTATTCTTCGATAGGATAGCAATCCTTTTTGGCGTTTTGGAGAATGCTATAATAAGGAAACAACTTATTTTTGCTTGATTTGACTATTTGATATTGTATCCGTGTCAGACCCGCTTCTATGTACGTAGATAAGGCCTCTAAAATATCCTACGCTACTGTAAAAATTTTATAAAAAATACATCCACGTCATCCCACGCAAACGTTTTTACTGATTGTCTTTTACGATTAGTCTACTTTCATTTGATGTAACTTATAATCTGTTGCGTAAAACACCTTAGAAGACAACTAAAATACTCAAAGTTTGCATTGAAAACACCAGAAATCACAAATGCTTTCTATTTCTTTTGTTTGTTGTATATTTACTAAAATTCAAACTTGATTTGACTAAGAAACGTTTAAAATGCAAGAACACGCCTGATTCTGACGAATCCATAACAAAAATTTCACGAACTGCTTCCCAAAACGAAATTACAACAGCTATCGTGAGAGCAAACTGACAGCGCATCGACAAATCACATAGATACCGTTAGCGAGCGGTACTTCCGGCTGGGCTAGTCTCGCCGCGCGAGACGTGTGTAAAAAAAAGAATGGCTGTGTTATGTTTCGCTGATCATTTAGCTACACAAGAAACTGACTTTTGTTAAGAATTTATGTTTAAAAAAAAAGATTTTTGGCCAGCTTTTTAGTACAAATACTCCACTGTGAATCGTGTATACCGATTCTTAGGTATACATGGAGCACAAGTTTGACGCACGTTGTGATAGACCAATATAGCCAAAAATACATAAGACGTGTTCTGTGAAACCCAAGACTGAATAAGCTATTGAAATTGGTAAGATTTAGTTCTTCTATTCTGATGAATAGGGTCTTAAATTAGCAACGAAGTAAATGTACTTTGCTCAGTTATAGCCGTCAGAAAAACAATAAACAGGGGAACACAATGTCACTGCTACGCTACTGAACATGTCCTCTACTTAGTACAACACTCTGGTGAAATACAACGAAACTACAGCGAGTGCGTCATCTCTCCCGCAATTGCTGTATACAAAACTCCTGAAACAATTTCTCTACACACGTCATGTGCAGCACATTTATTATGATTATTCATATTTTTTTATTTTTGCACTTTTTTTATAATTAAAAAGCCACTTGTTCCCTAAGGTTTGAATATCTTTGTTTGAAATCCTGTGAGTTACAGGCAATTTCTTTTGTTTGTTTGTTTGTTTGTTTTTGTTGAACCCACTGCAGGGAGCTGTTGTGGATTGCATATCTCTTTATGCTTTTGATTTTGTCATCGATGGGTAAATCTGGGTGAAGATCCATAATAATGGTGAAACAGCTGTTCCAGATTCCCCGTCAATGATAAAATTAGAGCATGAATAAGATTTTGTTTATAGTGGTGCATGATGGGAGTTTCTCGATTTTTTCCATTTAATTGTTCTGCACGTTAAACCATGTTTATTATAAACTTAAAATTACTATTTGCGAAATTTATCATTTTTCAGTAAAATAATAGTTTGTAATTTACAAATATTAAAAATTTTACTATTATTTTTTTTTTTGTAACTGCAATATTTTTTTTTAAGTTTTAATTCTGTTTTTATATATATATATATAAAATCGGTTCATGGCGTCGGGTGTCGCCTTCCGAAAGAATCTGCAAGAAGTCTATTCCAGGTCTTCCGGTCAAGGGTCCATTCCTCTTCCAGACTTCTAATCCTCATTGCTTTTTTAATATCGTCCATCCAAGCCTTTCGTGGTCTTCCTCGTTTCCTTTTTTGATTTGTTTTGTAATCAAAAGCGATTTTGGGCAGTCTTTCGTCATTCATTCTTTTAACATGACCATACCAAATTAATTGTTTTCTTTGAAGATCGTCCAAAATGTTTCCTTTTATTTTCATCATTTCTTTGATACTTTCATTTCTTATTCTTTCTATTCTTCATACCCTATATTATCTTCTTAGAGCATCCATTTCCACTGCCGCTAATTTCTTTTTTTCTGTCTCCGTAATTCTCCATCCCTCTACCCCACATAACAAGATGCGCTTTACAATAGAATTGTATATATTATACTTTCTTTTCCTAGACACCTCTTCACTCCACCAAATAGAATTTAATAGTTTTATAGCCTTCCTTCCTTGACAAATTCTGTTTTTAATTTCTTGTGAGTCTCTGCCTTCTCTATTAATGTCTACTCCGAGATATCTATAATGCTCACAGCTTTCTATTTTCATGTTATTATTTAGATTTAGGTCCGTCTCATTTCCTCCTATACATAGGTATTCGGTCTTGCTAACGTTCATGTATAGTCCTCATTTCTCATATTCTTCCTTAATTTTTATCGTCATTCTCTCTAAATCATTTTTACTCTTTGCAATTATGACTTGGTCATCTGCGAACTGCAGAGTAAACATTAAGCCCCAATCCTCTGCAGTTTTCTGTAAATGAACTGTCTGGTTTTAAAATTGCGAATAAATGAATATGTTTAGAAAAAATAAAGATATTCATAAAAGTAATACTAAAAATAATTTGTTAAAATTCAAGAAGAGGCTTTTCTGTAAATTTTGCTAAAATTTATGATTATAAAGATCACAAATATCTCTCTACAGGATGTCCCAGAAGTTTGGAATCATAATAAAGTCCAACAACTGTTTGTACTTAAGAGAACGTTCTCTATATGTCTTTCATTGTATGAATTAAGACTGGTATCGCGACTCAAAGTGAATGGCATCGAAAGTAATGATGTTAGATTCTTATCAGAATTTAATCTGTTAAATTCCACAGCTTTCCAATTTCTCATTAGTAAAATAATCTGTATTCGTTCTTCCTTACTCAGCGATATTATGGCATGTAAAAAAGAAAAAAAAATACAGATATAGTTTCCTTAGGATTCCAGATTTCTGGGATACACTGTACAAAATTTTATCAAATTAACTAGAAATTTATTTACTATTTTTTTAGATAGTATACAAAACTAAAATTCATTATCCTTTAATCCGTTATTCAGAAGAAATATATTTCTAATTTTATAATCTCGTCAGCAGCAAGTATCCAAAGCTCATCAGTTCAGCAAAACTAATGCTGATGAAAACAATTTAAGACAATGTTAAAGACAATTTAAAATACCAAGCAATCATTAAATTAGAGTAATAATCAAATGTAAGCTTATTTAGAATTCATATTTTTAATAAAAACTTATCCACTACTAGAAATCAAGTGTTTGTATGAACTAAATCAAGAAAGCTTTGTTTACGGAACTATTTTTAGATTTTACTAAATTTATAAATCGGTTTTTTGTTCAATGACCAGCCATTATATAAATTTCATTTTGATCCTAACTTTCTATTCAGTGATAGAGCAATTACAGTTGAAATTGATTTTCTTCGTTAGGCTTATCTTCCCATCCTCAGCACACACTTCATTTGCGTCAGAGCCGTGGACACAGTGGAATGTTGGCGGTTTTCGTCAAAGGTGGAGCTGATTACGCACTAAGGATCATTCAACACCTTCAGGTAATAAATACTAAATGGATTGGAGGTTGATTTTTTTTTTTATTAAAAGTTAAAAAATAAAACAACAAAACAACAAATTTAAAAAAAAAATTGATTTTTTTTTTGATATAAATCTGTTTTTAAAAATTTTCAATTCAGTTTTATTTCTTTTCTTTTTATTTCTTTCTTTCTTTTTATATCTTTTGGCTAAAATTGTATTAACAACAGTTATCGAAATGGAATGAGTATCTCGCTTTCTCCCCTAAAAATAAAAATAAAAGATTTCCCGAAAGTGTTTGGTGGTTTGTTTTTTTTTAAAATTGTTCCGTAACGTGCGGAAAAAAAGAATTTTAAAATGTTAAAATTAGCCTCCTCACTTAATTAGAATAAAAAGTTATTTATAATTAAAATGTTTCTACTAAGTTCGTCCAGAAGGCCGACTTTTTATTCTACCCTTTGTAAATAACCTTTTTATTCTAATTAAGTGCGGAGGATAATTTTAATATTTTAAAGTTTTTGTTTTTTGTTGACTCAATTCACTTGGACTCTTTCAGTTGTTCACTTTTGCAACCAGCCTCGGTGGACCCGAAAGTCTCATTATGCATCTGTAAGTGAAATTTTAATTTATTTTCATTTTGTAATAATAGATCAGAATCAAATACAAGAGTGAAAATATCTGTCTTGATTCTGGACCTGGTAGCCAAGTGGTAACGCGTTTGATTGCGATCTGGAAGAGCCGGATTCAATCCGCATCCCGGCAGAGGTCAATGATTTTTCTACGTTGAATTCTTCTCCAGATGGGTCCTAGGACCACCCAGCCCTCTGTAGAATGGGTACCGGGTTTCTTTCCCAGTGTTTTAAGGCGGAGTGGTCGTCGATTTCATACGAGTCTCGTTGGTCATGAAACGCCGGGATCCTTTTACCTCCCGCAACCCCAAGGCCAGTAGTCGAATACTTTAACTGTTTATCGTTTCATTATGTTTCGTGAAACCTAACAATGATATTTACTATCGCCATGAGGTTAAACCTAATTCAGTTGCTTTCTTTGAGCTTTTAATTTTCAACCTAGTTAAAAAAAAATAGCATAACAAATTATTCTCAATTGAAATACAATCCGAATACTAAAACTCTTATTCTCATTTTAAATAAGTTATCCATTTTCGTTGCTATTACAACTCTTTCCACTAAATTTTGGTTGAAGTTCCCTTCACTCTTCCATGAAGCTTTTATTGAGGTGAACTAAGATGTTTGACTTTCAATCGAGATTATCATAAAAATGTTTTGTGGGGTTTGACATTAGGGTTTCATGGAGGCCAGTGAAATACGTCACCGCCCATCTCATCAAATCATCTGTGATTACCTCGCTTTCAGAAAAGAAACCTGTTAATAAACAAAAATGTCTTTCTCTAGTTGTTTCTATAAAGCTAATCATTTCAAAGTTTGTATAACTTTTGCTTCAGAGTCCAATGGCGTCGAGGTTTTTACCACTTGACACTTTAAAGATTGACGTGGTTTTTCTGATCTTTGACTTGTGAAAACTGCGAAATGAAGAAAACAAAAGTAGTTTGTTTCTTTAGAAACAGACGTTCTGTTTCTGGCAAAGCAATTTTTTTCATCGCGTTCTTTAGCAATTGGCGATCCTGCTCTTACAATTATATGGTGTATTAGTTTGTGACTGTGCTGCTTTAGGAGTTTCTACTTCACAATAACATCACTTACGGTTGATCAGAAAGTCTTGGAACTGACTTGTTTTAAAGTTGGTATCCTTTGTCACTTCCCTATTGAAAGTAACTCAGCTCTTCAATAGGATCCTGCAAAGATAACAAATCTCCCCTAATTCCATTCATTAAGGCGTAAAAACTTCAACTGTATTATTTGAACAATAAAAATTTATGCTCTATTTTTTTAATTTTTTTTCTTTATTTGCTGCAGTTTGAAGCTTTTAAAAAAACTTTTAAAAGCCTACAACATACGGTATCGTAATGTAGTCATTTCCTATTGGTAAGCTTTATCATTTCCCACAGAAATTATTAGCTTTTGTATCAAATATCTTATTCTCAAAATCTTTGAAAAATCTATTTAAATAGCACACAATTCATTTGAAATAAATATAAAAAATTATCATTGCTAGTATCGTACATCAGATCTATTTTGTTATTTTGTCCTGCCAGAATATAAAGTAGTATCTGCTAGTAAATATTTGAAATCCGAATAAAGATGAAAGTCATTTCCCTGAGATATTTCAATTAGCAAATGAAAGCAAGACTATTATGACGTTTATTCTGATTTCATAATAATGGGTTGCTTTACTTATTTCCGTCTGTGATTCTGATGGAGTTGAAACTATTCAAAAGTTAAAAAGTAGGTGTGCATCAATATCAAACTCTCAGGTTAAAGTAGATTCTTCTGTAGAATGTTTTACAGTTGCTTAAGTAGTGTCACAGATCCATCATTCTCTCTTTTGCAACTTTTCGAAAAGTTTCCCGTTTACTAATTGTTGTTTATTATGTAATAAAGAATAAAGAAGTTTGAATTAATAGAAAAAAAAAAAAAAACAAGTTATAAGATATTTAAAAATGCAAATTAAACATTTATGATGCTACTTATCCACGGACAATTCGGTTCTAATAAAGGGTTTGAATTGAATCTGTTACGTTTTCAGTTAATTTTCAGTAAATTTTCTTTACGTTAATTCCTTCGTGAAACGTAGGAAACGTAAAGAAAATTCTGATAAATCAACCATGAGCAGTGAAATAACGTCACTTCCGGATATTTCCTGGTGATGTTTGACTACTTCGAAGACCAGTGTCCATTACTTTCATGAATATCTATTCCTATCAAGATGAAGTTTAGAAATCATTGTTAGACTTATCATAAGTACATTAGAGTTTCCAGATTACGATCAAACTCTACTAGGCTTTGAATGCCTTCATAACATTACCCCATTTCCTTAAGAAAATAAAGTGCGAGTGAGGATTTTCACTTAACAGCCTGTAGATGGGGAAATAGTCATTTGTTAACGCAGTGGAATTCTAGCTTTGAAGAAAATTCTAACTGAAATGAGTGGAAATGACAATTATTTATTGAACAAATTTCCATTCTACTTTAATGACTGTTTTACATGTTCTCCAAAACTTGTTTCAAACCAGAAGGTTGCTCGAAAAAGTCACTTTTGCTCACAAAAATGCGTCACTTGCTGTAAATACAGTTCGATCTAAACTAACAGAAGCAACTCGACACCAGCGCTGATTAACGGCGAAAAAAGTTTATTTGAAAAACTACGACAGCGATAACTTGAAGAGGGAATCTGAACGTACTTTGTTCCATCAACGACTTCATTCGCCACCTTCTCTACTTCTGGTAAATTTTCTTTATTTTTATCTTTTTTAATCTTCAAAGCAATGAGGTGGGAATTAAAAGCAAAACAAAAGCTGCAAAGCCAATCTCTTCATTGCTTTGCTACTATAACATTCTGATCGCGATATCAACGAGACCAAAACGACACCTGCCACTGGAAGTTTACTTCGACGTGTAAAGCGATACATATTTCGGCGAGCTGTAACTGACAAATGATAAGATTTCTAGGGTATGTTCGCCAAATTTTTGGAGAAAACAATTTTACGCAAGTTTTTATATAAAGCAACCATTTAGGCATAATTTTTTGAATTTGACAGTAAGATTAACTTAAGGAAAGACTTGTTTTTGTTTTTTAAGTAAACAACACTAGTGGTAGAAGTAATAATTTTATCAGGTAATTCAACGTTGACCAATTGATTAAGAAGAGAACAGGTAAAACAGCAGATTTCAAACATAAAAAAGTTATTTGTAACTCATATAAATTTTCCGATCAAACTATTAATTTTATTTTGTTAATTAGAGGATAAATCAGTTAAAGGAAAGAAACATTGTAAGTAAATAATTGAATTATTACTTAATGAGTCATTTTCAAAATTAATTCATGCTTTACAGTGTCAATGTTTTTCTAAAAATTATTGATGAAGCAAGATGACTTATCAACCTTTATTAAAACCAATTTATTAGAACCATATTATAGCTTCACAAAAACCAAGCTATAAACATTAATAATGGTAAAAGAATGTGGGAAGCCCTGGTTGATGAGCTGAGGAGGCTCGAAATAGCTGTACGAAGTCCCAATACTTCTGAAAGGCATTTTTATTTACAAATAATAATCGTTTTCTTGCTACAACAAAACTGCTTGTATTTATTGTAGAATCTCCTCATACTTTCATTGCATCAACTGATGCTGAAGCTCAGAATAATAATTTTATTTTTTATAACAGATTGACAACTACATTAGCACTCAAATAATTAAAAGAAAA
>JAFIDM010000179.1:5598027-5643914 GCA_023159025.1 Thereuonema tuberculata
TTTTGTGTCATGATGGACCGCAGATAATTTTTTATTATTTTTAATTTTAGCTTCTTTCACCGCTTGCAACTGTTACTGGTAAAGTCAAAAGAATTCTGAGAGAATACTGATATTTGGACCAAATCTTAAATCTGTTATAAATTTCAAAACGTCTTGAGGAGACAAATTACTATCTAAAATCATACAAAGGACTGACAACTTCTCAAGTTCTAATCCATTTATACAAGATGAGTCCTCGTGGGTTAAAATAGTCTCGAGGTTCTTACAATGTTCTAACAATTCATCTTTTGGCAGTTCTCTTAAGGCATATATGTTACATAAAAAAGCAAAATGTTTACTATGCTCAGTAATCTGGGAAACTGGTGGAACCATCAGCATTAATGGAGAAGACCTAAAGAAAACGGAGCAGTTCAAATATCTCGGCTCTCTCTTCTGCAACGACGGAGACTCTTTCCCAGACGCCCGCGCTCGTGTCAACGCCGCCTGGATGAAATGGCGCCAGATTACTGGTGTCCTGTGCGATCGTCGGATGCCTATTCGCCTTAAATCAAAAATTTATAGAACCAGTGGTACGCCCAGTTGCCCTTTACGGATCCGAATGCTGGCCAGCAACATCGAAACATGAACAAGTGCTCCATGTTAGGGAAATGCGAATGCTAAGATGGTGTCTTGGCTTGACAAGATTCGACCATGCAATGAATGAAGATGTACGACGACGTACATCAATCATGGAAAAAATGCGAGAAGGAAGACTCCGATGGTACGGACATGTGATACGCAGTGATGAATATTCAGTGGCGACAACTGCCATGCGTCTCGAACCTCATGGCCAACGACCACGTGACCGGCCCAAAAAACGATGGATGGACCGTCTTAAAGAAGACATGAAACAGATGAATGTTGCCCCCCCCCCCCAGACCCCTTGGATCGAGCCAAATGGAGACGGATGTGCCGAAAAGCGGACCCTGCCATAGCGCGGGACTAACGCTAGGAAGAAGAAGAAGAAGCTCAGTAATCTGGGAAAACCTTAACTCCAAGGAGTTTATAGCAGTATGTATCATGTGAAAAAATACTTCGATCTTATATTTTTGATGGGGATCAATGATTGGTTCATCATCACACTCGTAACCAACTGCTTCTTTTTGGAGCGAACACGATGTTTAGGCACATTTTCAAAATCTAACACCTCGCTGTCGATTTCAGCATCTAAGGCTTTGGCGTCTTCAAGAACTTGAGTAAAATACTCATCTGAACGTGAGTTTTCAAAGAAAACTTTGATGTTTTTTATTAATTTAATGACAGAAACTAAGTCAAAATCTTTACTTTGCATTAATTTACTGACAGGATTTATCGGATTCAAAGTTTCGTACCAAATTATTACGGAGCATAAAAATTTAAACTGTTTAATTTGATTCAATAAACCCGAAGCTTCGTCTCGTGTAGAGGTATCCATATCTGTGTTTTGGTAAACACTAAACAATGCATCATAAGCTTGCCCTATTTGATGTCTTAGTGGTTTTATTGCCTCGATTCGACTTTCCCATCTTGTGTCACTAAGTGGTTTTAGAGTAATACCTTTATGTATTATCTTTATATGATGAATTATCTTTATATTCATCAAAAGAATTGACCATCTCAAATTGAAGAGTAAAAGGAAACGTATTTCTTTTGCACAATATTAAAAAAATTTATAGCTTCCAGTGAAGACTTGGCCATGTCGTTTACCACTAAGTTTAAAGAATGACTACTGCAAGGAACATAAAATTCCCGTGGATTCATGTGTTTTATCCTGGCTTGGACGCCACTTTCAATACCTTTCATATTGGATCCGTTATCGTACCCTTGCCCTCTTATGTTCTCTAAAGACAATCCAAGTGCTGATAATTGTTCTAAGATAACTTCTGTTAGTTTGAGACCTGTAGATTTTTCGATTGGTATAAATCCTAAAAAACTTTCATTTATTACAATTTCTGACGTTCTTGGATGGTCTTCGGTTTTATTAATATCTAATTATCAGGTCATCTGCTCAGTTTTGATAGCATCCGGGGTACAATCTAAAATAGTAGAATAATATTTCGATTTAATAACAGCTTTCATAATATAGCTTTTTATACTGTCTGACATCGTATTAATGAACTCATTCTGAATAGTTTTACTTAAGTCGATTGCTTGTTTCTCCTCTCCTCTGTGTGTGTGCCTTAGACTAAACTCCTAAGTTAGTCCCTGTCGTTTTTTGACCACACATCACTATGACGAAACTCCCCTGTTACAGTTTCAGGTTGTACGAAAAGCAATTATTTATTTTTGTTTTTCACTTGCCAAAAAAACAAGTTCAAAACAGAGAGCCTTCTTTTTTATAAGTTGGTTAAAACAAAGTACTTCAATGTATATTATATATCTTTGGAAGGTCAGGATTTCACCAAACCTTATGTCTGAACACAAACACTCGGTCTAGTAGTTTTTGAGAAAATCGCGGACAAACATATATTTGGGGGAAACAGAGAACCTCCCTCAGTTGAAATATGAAACCACCGATCGCTTTTTTTGTGAACGCTACCAACGGCAAGTATTATTTTTGGTTATATATCGGTAATCCCCCGTTTCTGACTTGGATTCGGTGTTGTAGTAATGACATTACACACCCCTGGTGTTGCTGCATTATCGAATTCGTTTAAAATGAGTTTTTCAATTTTGGTCTTTTATACATCAGGTTCATGAGCACTATGAGCAGTTTGTCAATGAATACTTTACTTAATAGGCTATTTGATTAATATATCCGAATAATTATTTATGCCTCCATTAATTACAAAATTCATAAAATTACTTTTTTAATAGCCGCCAACCGGCCTCAATTTTGCAGCCCCTCATTTTTGCCGCTCTGGGCATTTGCCCCGCTTGCCCCCCCCCCTTAGATCGGGCCATCCCTCTGATAATGTGGTTCGCATAATAATTAGGTACTCCAGAATATTCCAACATTTATAACTATCCTGAGTATTCATCGGAGAGGAAAAAGGAATGGAATAAAGTTCTAGAATGTCAGTTTAAGTCGAAATCCACTCTGTGATAAGCGACCCAAAAATTGTTTGTCCTGTTAAGAGCTCAACTTTTAGTAGAAAGTTGAAGTTCTTATAACGAATGTGATTTTGTTGTAATACAAATAGGATTAGTCAGTCAGGAACTAAATACCCACCTACCCTACACACACCCATCTCTCAGAATTCATGATATCTGGGAGAAAAAAAAACAACAACAAACAATCAACCTGAAAGTGGGTTTTTCTGTATTCTTTCTTCTTTTCTCCACACTATTTTCTTGGTATAGTTTCTATTTCTTTTTGGTAAACAAAAACTGGTGTGTTTTCCTTTTATTTTGCAGATCTTATTATGCTAGTAATCGAAAGTTAACACACCAACTATCCCTTGTCTGTTATTTTATTTTTTTTTTTGTTAATCTTTCAAGCTTATTATTATTATTACACCTAACCCCCGAAGAACACGATTGATTGGTTCCGTGTTCTTTGAAACCGTTTGTTGTTCTAGACTACAAAAAACGGGATTTCGTTTCAAGTGTGAAAATCAAAAATAATCAAAATAATGAAAAAATAACTAGATACAATTGGTTAAAAATCTTTCAAATCAATAAATTAAATAATAATTTTGGTTTAAGATTGGAAAACTATATAAAATATAATTTATTCAGTAAAAAAAATTGGGAAAAATATAATTCTAAAAGACTAAAAGTATTAAAAAGGTTAAAACTTAATTAATCGCTGACCAGCCCCTTCACAACGTTTTTTTTTTTTGGTTGTTAAAGCAAGATTTCCTTTGTTTTTTGGTTGTGGAATAATGGAACTCCCGCCCCGGGCCCCCAAAGGCGTTGCTACGCCACTGGATGTATTATTATTAATATTATTGTTGTTGTTGTTATCAACTATGATAATTTTACATATGTGCATATTTTGTTTTGATGAAGCCACTTTTTTTTTTAATATATACGGCACTTTTTAACTTATGAGGAGTCTAGGGGCTTATTATGCATATTTTTTTTACTTTATTTATTTATTTTTGATTGGTTGTACAATTTAGGAAAAATAATATATATTTGCCAAAAAAAAAAAAACCACACACACACACACACAAAATAAAACCTAAAATATTATTTCGCTTCGAATTATAGAAAATACATTTGTTGATCTGATAAAGACATATTTAAATAAGTATGTGAGGAGTTATATTCTTCTTACACTTTCCATCTATAGTTATTAGAAATAATATAGTTTATGTTCCAAATGTATTCACCTCTCTCTTATTTATTGCATTTTTTTGTCTTTTTTGATATTTGTTAATCCAAATCACCCGTGGTCCAATTTGTCCAAATTAGTGACCAAATTCTATTTCCCGAAACGGAATGTGCTCTGGCGGGAGTCGTCGTTTCCGAATCGTCCGCTTGGGGAATGAACTTCCGGTGAGGTACGCCCCTTCTTAGCAGATGGGAGACCATCTGAGACACAGGTAATTCAATAAATTTATGCCACTGAAAAACCAAATAATTGTCACGGGAGGTTTAGTTTTCACACAACAGATTTAGTTACCACATATCATAGTTTTACGTCATATTAGGAATTAAACAGGAATAAAATTCTCCAATCGGCGAATGAAAGTTAGGCCTAATGCTGGGCTCACTTGTGATAATCTCAGCAAATATTCAATTGATTTCATAAATAAGTTTTTAAAAAATCAAGTTTCTTCTCTGAAAACCAAAAATTCAAATATAGAAATAGTCTAGAATCGAGTCCCATTATTTCTCACAAAATAATAAAATTTCAGTGGTGAAGTTTCCACAAAATGTTGTATGATTTAAGTAATACGTTATTTAATGTCGATATATTTTCAGTATTTGTACCCATTTAAATAATTTGCCATTCTATGAAATAAATTAATACTTATTCCCAAAACAAACAACAATTTATAATCATTATACATACTATTTTAATATTTAAAATATTTTTTTTTAGTAGCACTAAGCAATTTTACTCCAATTGATATATATACATTTTTTAAATTCTACACCGTGGCCATATTAAGATTAATGGGACATCTTCAAGGGCTGGGCTTCAAAATCAGGAGAACGACCTTCAACAAAAGCAAAAATCGTCTCCAAAATTTTGATAAAGGAATCTATTGATCCCATGATTAATATAACCTATTGACCCCATGTTTATCTAATAATGAAAAGTCTGGTTACTGATTTTATCTTTCAATTTTTAAAAGTTGTTATTTAATATAAGTCGTATTTAAATTAAGTAGGCGTGGTAGTTGTAGAAAAACTGATTAAATTTGTTTTTTATATGAATTGGCTGCAGTGGATGGCCTTGACTTATTGCCATTGAAAAACTAATACAACCTGGTCCTCCCAGTGATTTCGATGCCCGAGGCTCTAGGATTTTAAAATACCAAGGAAATAGATATCGCCAAGGTTTTAATTTATAGGAATTAATTCAACTCAGTTCGGTTAAACAACTTTTTTCGCACAAAAAAGTTGAATTAAAAAGAAAAAAAAACCTCTGATTATTTTTTCTTCACAGATTGTCGTTTAACTGTCGTAGGCCGAAAAACTCAAACGGAATTGTATAGATTGATGTTCCATAGAAACATTTGAATTTACGTCGGTTGCTGTTTGTGTAACTTGAGCAAAAACATTACCCCTAAAATTAGCTTCAATCGCTTTCACTGCAAATCAGATTTTCCAGGACAGTAGAAAATTTACTTAATTTAATAAAAAATTTGAAGTTTGCTTTAAAAAAAAAAAAAAGGTAGTTTATTAAGAACAAAAAATTGATTACCTAATGTTTATTTTTATGTGATATTTTAATGCTAAATCGTTAATAAAAACGGTGTGAAGGTATCTGTCAGATGCACTAGAATTCTTAGCTTATCGTAAGCTATCTAATCAGTTATTTTATTATTAGATCTGTACCATATCGTTATAATTAATTAATGGTTTCTGATTAAAATTAAAAATACCTGCAAATGCTTATCAACATAGTTATGAAACGCCTCGGATTCCATATCCTAATTCTAAAGAATTTCTAACCACGATAACTAGCAAATCGTTTTTCTTTCAGGTCTTACGATTGGTTTGTTCTGGTTTTGTTTTTTTCTTAACTAAACATATTTTGAAACGTAGTACTTGACAAGCAGATAATTTCACATCAAAACTTCCTTTCGGTGCCATTTTAAATGAAAGTAAAAACACCAGAGATAACTTTTTTGATTAAAAATTATTTTCTTTTTAATAAGTATTTACAGATTTCATTTTAATATCTTCTATATTGCATAGATAAGGTTTACAAAGATTAATTAATAATAGTAGTTTTAAATATTATTAATAAAAAGAAATTAACATTATTAAAGATTTCGACTTTTTATTAATATTAAAGTAATAAAAACAATATAAACACCACTATATTTATTGGCGTTATCACTGATGGGTGATTTATTTTTTTTGTGTTTCATTGCTGACTTTTTTTTTTTTTAATCTATGAATCAGTAAAATTTCGTTTTATTTTTTCGATAAAAATTCTCTGAAACCGTTAGTTAATACAGTTAACTTTAATTTGTGATTAACTGAAATTTAATCAAATTGAGAATTAGAACGAAACCGATGACGCTTCCAAGAATTCCCTTCAATTAATGAATTATTTGTTTGAATTCGTTGTTTATTGCGCGAGACGTTTTTATTGAGTTACTTGAAGAATAATTCAGTTTTTTTTTTATTTCTTTGCTTTTATAATTTAATATTTTTCATAAACAAATATATCTTCACTGCTTTTGAATTGAACCATTAAAACTATTCTCTCGTAGAATTATTTTTAGCAACTTATTGTTTAAAATATACATTATATATCGCATATATTGAAATTATATACCTTTTAAATAATGTATTAACTTGCTTGAGGGGCAAATGGAGAAATGACATTTCATTTATTTATTTATTTATTTATATAATGTTACCAAATACTTTTTGAGTTTCTTTCAATTTTATTGTGATGTTTTTCTTCATGAATTTCCATTATTGAATACTTTTTTTGAAGATCAGAAATTCATTATTTATTTTTTACTAAATCATTCGTGAGCTGCAGCATTTGTTTTATAAAGATAATTTCGTCCTTATTGAATCTGCGTTTTCTTTTTTTTTTTTTTAATTTCTTATATATATCATAAAAACGTTATTCTGTCGTGTCATAAGACTTTCTGTCATGAGTTTTTCCAATTTTGTGACCAAACTATAAGAGATAGATTGGTCATGCAATTGGATAAAATGTAGATCTTTTTAAGACAAACAAAATGCTACAAAAATCTTTCGAAAAATTTTTTTGATTCCAAGATGTCGCCTTTTAAAGGGTCAAATTTTGACTTTTTCTCAATTTAAACGAAAAGTATAAAAGTTGGAAGAAAACATTATAATGAGAAAATGTTGGTATTTGAAAGTTCTATCGAACGGTATATCAATTATTCACAAACGTTTCTGCGTTTGCAAGATACATGCAAAAAAGTGTGTGGCGCCAACCGCAATACACCTGAGTTAAGCGGAGAAGGCCACAACGGGCTGGGAAGTCGTATATTCTCCGATCTCAATATTAATTTGCTAAATAAATATTTTTGTTTTTGTTTTTTAATGCTATACATGCAAGGGTTCCGGAGCGAAGGGACTGTACCCGTCTAGTTATGATAATAATTTACATGACTATCATTGAATTGACTGAATTCAAAGATTCAGCTCTTTTAAGATTTAAAAAAAAAAAACAAAGCAAAAGTAAGAAGTTCTGACAGAACTTGAAGCACACTTTCGTTGCAGATTTTGAGATTGATTTATTTATTTATATCGTAACAATAATACAAGCCAAAAGCTCATTTAAATTATAATATCTGATGAAAATAAACAGCAGAGAGATTGTTCCATTTCCTGAAAAATTAGTTAAAACCCCATGATTTAGTTAAATTGTTTGTATTGAATTTTATTCCTATTTTAAAATTTCGCGCAGATTAAAAAGCAGATCCTTTGTTTAGGACATCATAGAAATCGATTGTTGGGTTCTCATGATTTTCTATGGAAATTTATGGCATTTTCTCGGTCTTGGACTACGGAAAAACTGAAATAGAAAAGTTAGACCGTTTCTTGTCCATAACTTTACAAACCAGGCTTCAAGAAGATTCCCCCAGTGGTTCTACGGAGAAACCCATGGACTTTGCCTAATCATCCGTTAGGTATCAGAAATGTCTCTTACAGCCTTCGTCAAGATTCTTTTGTAGTTGTTGTAATTACCTACTTAACGGTTAAAATAATTGTGATTTTGATTCAGTTTGTTATACTTTGCTTGTAAGATACCTTTCGATTAACAATCAGTTGCTACATTCATAGTGAGAAGTATCCTGAAGAAGATCAGTGCTTCTCAAACAATGGATCGCGGACGAATCGTGTGAGAAGAAGGAAAAGTTATGATTAAAAGAAAGCACTTTACATTCACTTTTTATTATTTGTTGTCAAATTTACTTACAGTGCAATGGATGATTTGTTTCCTAGTATATCAGGTGGAATAAAAAAGCAGGTTGATAGCACAAAAAAGCTTTGAGAAACACTGCTTTAGATAACCTACCTTTTTAATTTTTTTTATTTTGTAATTCGGTCAAAATTCAATCAATGCAATAAGAAGGATCTTAAAGGAATATTTTTAATTAATAGCTATTGATAAACGTGGTCAGTTGAAAAATCCAATAGAAAACTTGTAAGTGCAACCATTGTTATGGTATTAGATGAAGCTTTTCCTGATTTAATATTGTATTGTATTTTAATTAATATCTTATTGTATTTTGTTTTCAAAGTGATTAGTTTGAATATGAAACGTGCAAGGAACGATTTTCTTAAATATATTCTGTAATATTTTGGCTCTTGTTTTATGCAGTGTTTATGTATATTGGCTAGATGATGATGGATTAGCATTAGTTTTGGAGGGAGACGAAGTGGGATCTCTGCTACATAGGAGGGTTTTTGTTGGTGATTCAGGGTCCTTCAGAGATTAATTTGAAACAATTATTAATCCTTGATGTAACTACGTCATCCTCACAACGAATCCAAAGGTGTGTCAGTAATCTATGAAATACAGTAATGTTTGTTTTATTATGCATTATATTCCAGAAATAACTATTCAGTTGATATAGCGATATTACAATCGTTATCTGAAGAGAGGGAAAAAAAGCTAATTGCATTATAATTATCGACTTGCGAAATACAACTTGATTTTCTCCAGTTTTAATCATCTCCCTTTGTTTCTGCATAACTATTTTTGAATACATAAACTAGCTGCTTTATTTTTTGTTTTTATTTTGTTGTAATTCCTTCAAAATAGTTATTTGTACTTTTGAAAAAAAAATGAATTGATTTTATCCTGCCTATTTTGAATATACATTAAACGTATATTAATTTATAGCAGTTGTAGAGAAACCAGATGTTATGTAACACTTGCACTGAAGTAAAACTTGAGTTTTAATTAAATTTACTTTGGATTCTCGAGATCAAAGTAGGCCACGAGTGTTTAGCAATGAGTGACTTTCCAGTTTTTCACCCCCACCATCTCTTTGGAAACACTTCCGGGGGACAGAAAAACGAAGGCATAAAATTGCCCTCCATTCCCGTTCGATTGTTTTTATTACAAGACTTGAATCTTACTCAGAGTTACATATACACATACGTTTCTTGGTTTTTTTTTTTTTTTTTTGGTTTGGTTGGTTGAATATTCGTAAAGAGAGAAGAGTTAAAAAGAAAATGCTCCTTCATCGGAGAAAGGATTTTAATTTTCTTTTTTTTTTTTTACATTTTCCTTTCCTTCCTGAGTGCTTTGAACTCGAGAACGGAAAACTACCAACGTAGTGTTGTCCTATTGTTTTCGGTAGCTTTGGATGGGAACGGACGCATGGCTGGCCCTCACAGCCGTAGCGCTGTACATCTACCGCCTTCGATTTCGTGGGTGACCAGAATAGAAATCAAAGGTGAACTGGATCGGCGAGCGTTGAGTGAAGTGGGCCTCGCAGGTATTTTCTGCGGAATCTAGGTCAGGCAATCCAGTTCTCAAGGAAGCGTGTTTCACTCGCCGGCGAACAGGTTGGAAATTTTCACCAGACACCCGTCGAACCAGTTAGTGTCGTTGGGTTTTGATTTTCGAAAGCGTTTTGCCTCATCCGAAGGTTAAAGAAGGAAGGAAGGAAGAGGATGGGATATATCGGATAACTATTTCCGCAAACATAGGTTTTGCTTGTGGAGAAGAGTCGTCGTCAATGCCAAACCAGATTTTCATTAATGCGGTTTCTTTGGTGTGTGTGTGTGTTTCTTATTTGCTTTTTCTTGGCTTATTTAGAGGAGTAAATCTAAAGCAAATTATTCTATGAGAAAACATTGTTTCATTCTTATTTTTTTGTGGATTTCAATGAAACAATAAAATAAAACTCGAAAATGAAGCCCCTTTTTAGTTTTACGTAAGTGTTGAAGAATGACCTCCACAAATATCCTGACCATTAATAATAATAAAGAATTTTTATCAGCACTGTTTATTATTTTAAACAGCCATATTAAAAAGGAATTTTACATTTTTTTTTTCCTAAAATCTGTTGGAATGTTGATATTCAACCAAAATACAGCGTTAAGATAAAACCTTTATTGACTGATAACTAAATCTTCAAACTCTTGAAATTTTTAAAATTCCTTAGTCACTGACGACATTCATTTAATTTGTGTAAACATTTAAAAAGGGAGCATTCCGATTTGCTCTTTCCCATTCATATCGTTAACATAGTTAAGACATCGACACAGTTTAAGACCGTCCTGTTTTTAACAAAGGTTAATAAAGAAAAAAAAAAATGTAAAATATCAAATAATATCAAATTTTGGTTTGGGTCTCTTTTCTACGTTAGAAGGAAGATTTTTTCATCCTTGAATAACGTAATTGAGTTCATTTCAATTTATTCTGATGGGAAAAAAAAAGTGATGATGGTTCAAAGCAAACAAAAAGTTACAATGTACTAGTCGATAAATATTATTTGTAGAAAATATGATGTCATATTTAACTTAAAAGCGAGGCCTCTCATCTCTTGAGGTTCGGTTCTCATGTGGATTTCGTGATGGTGGACGATCCGCGCTGGTCAGGTTTTCTCGGGGTACTCCCGTTTCCCCTGCACTTCTCGCACCATACTTTCTCAGTCTTTCTCTCTGTCTGTCCTTACTTCCGTGGGATAGCACGGTAGACCAACGGTCGCGGTTCTCGGCTTCCCTGACACCCTCACTCACCACATAACACAACTTAAAAGCTCAGTTTGTTTTTCGAACGTTCAGATATACAGTACTTCACTTGAAGTGGCAACCACGATCAGGAAATGGTTAGGAGAGTTCTAGTCACTCAGTTGTTTGATGACCATGTTTATAGGGAAAACTGAAGAAAGATTTTACAAGTTGCGAACTTCTCAGGGTTGGAGTTGAAGGAGATCCCCCCGAGACGAGATGTTCGCGTCCCGGAAGCATCAGTAAAAGCAACGAGAATAAACAAATTCAAAATGTTACGAAACGTAGTATTGATGATTGAATATTTCACCCGGCCACTTGTGGACTTTAATTACAAATATAATATATTCGAATTGCTTCAGAAAAATGGAAATATTTGCAGAAAAATAATGCATTACTGAGGTTCAGGATGACATCGAAAGTGCATCAAATTCTGAACTGTTTTCCTCTAAATGCTTCCTGTTTGTGTGGTTATCAAAGGTTTGTTGGTCAGCTGTTTGTAAGACAATACCTATATTATTGAAACGAGTCGTCCTTGTTGGTTGCCTTGTCCACTTCCCATGACACTTTCTCTATCAATAAGTCATTTCCATGATCCATATTAATGAGAGGTCAAAGTTACTCAGATAATCAAAAACTTCTTTTAAATTTCTCTATTATAATAAGTTATTGGGTGCATTGGACATTTCAAAACTATTTCTTGAACAAAATTGATTTTTTTTTTCGTGATGGTGTAATTGGCATTGCTCTTTCAAAATAAAAAAAAAATACATAAATATATTTCGTATATTTCAAAGAAATAGTGGAGATTTGACATCGTTCTTCAGCCAAATTGTGAGCTGCAATGTTTATTTAAACTTTTTATTTTTCCTCCAATGGCAGAACTTAATCGAACTGTTGCTGAACCTTCGCTTTCTATAAATTTAAAATAAAATGAAGACTGCAGTGTACGAAAAAAAAAAACGAAACTTTAAATAAAAACAAGGTATTTAATTTGGAAAATGTTTCTGTGCAATCAGAGAAAAACGTAAACTGACCCTTCATTAAAGTCAAATTATGGAAAACAACTAAGCCATGGTTTAATTAGTTAATGCTGGTTAACGATTGCTTTTAATAACTAGGATCAGTTTCGACGTTCCAAGTTTTGAAAAGTGATCTGTTTCATTAAAATGATGTCTACTATTATTATTATAACGAACATTCATTTATACGGAAACTCATTATCTTTTATTTTAGTCTAGACCAGTGGTGCACAACCCGCGGTTCCCCGGGATATTTGCTGTAATGTCAACCTTAAAAGTAAATTTGATCCTTTGCATTGCTGCCAACAGATACAGTGAAAAATGTCATGTCTTATAATAAAAGCAACTGTCGCAGACTTTACTATTGGAATGTCTATTAGGAAACACAACTAAGAGCATTATTTGATAAGTTTATGTAAATTACATTTACTATTAATTATTATTATAAATGACATTATCAAATCATTAATTACTAAGATAGAGTAAGCGTTGGACGATCTCTATCAGAAGTTTTATAAAAATATTGGCTTTCAGACTTCCTAGGATTGTGAACCCCTGTTGTAGACTATTCATAAAATAATATTTTTAATATTCCTTAAATTGATGGACACTTTAAACTTAAATGCAGTTTATTCTCTCAACCACAAGAAAAACAATATAATATTGATAAAAAAAAATCTGTTAAAAAAATAAAACAAAAGTGTTTTATATTTCTTATCGCATATTTTTGTCTCCTCGTTTTTAAAAAGTTAAGTTATCCTTCTAGTTATGCATTTGAAATGGAGGAAGTGAAAAATTGCTTTCAAATAACTTCTACGATCTATAAACAAAAATAAAATAATAATTATCAATTGCTGAATACCAAATATTATAAATCAATGCATTTGTGTGTGTGTTTGTTTTTTTTTTTTATTTATCTAAATGTACAGTTCAAAATACGAGGAAAATAATAATAATAATTAGCAATATAAATAAAAAAGCACGATGTTAGATTGAACTTTTAATATTTTTTGTTGTTGTTTTTTCCAGGCAGCTGATGACTGGTTTTTTGTTAAACCCGAGATGTGAAGAATCAAAGTGCATTTGCAATTATTTCCAATCACAATGTCCTCGTTAGGGTAAACGAGAAGATAACAAGAAAAAGAGAAGTTTTTAGGACCTGCTGACCTGTGAATAAAAAAGAAAAAAAAAAGATAAACAAGAGGGGGGAAAATATAGCCGTGAACTATATATTTAGGCTTATAAAGAGATACAAAATTAAAAAAAAAAAAAAAAAGAATTTCTTGTGTTTGATCTAAACTCGAATGACGACGATTATCAGCGATGGCTTGGCAACGCCCACCTCTCCACTCAGGTACCGTTAAGTTCCCGCAAGCGCTGGCGGCCAAATGAGCGTTTTTTTTGGTGGTGGCGCGCGCGCGTGTCATTGCTCCGTTCAGCCTTGCCGTTGGTTGGAGGTTCAGTGCCAGGTTGGCAAGTCCCCACTGCTCATGCTCCGCTCGCCAGAAGGCCGGAGTACCTGTTAAACTAGATTTCTTCAAGGCAAAATACAGAGAAAGGGGGAGTGAGAGAGATAGAGAGGACATTAAAAAAAAAAAGTAATAAAAAAAAAATAGGAATTAAGAAAACTACGGAATCTGCCGCAGATCACGTCATTCCGTTTGGTGTCGCCGTTCCGCCAAGTTGCACGGTTTCCCCGAAGTGAATGCGGCTAAGTTCGGGCCACTGACACTCTTTCCCGAGAATTCGGACGCTTTTTTTTCTTGATAACTGTTGATTATTCCGTGCCTTGATCGACGATGGACGTGGAAGCACTGCGACAGCGGCTGGCGGCCAAGGGGCAGGAGCATCTGCTTCAGTTCTGGGACACCCTCAACGTCAACCAGAAACACGACCTGTACAATGATGTGAGCAGCATCAATTTGGACGAAGTGACGCGGGTCTATCAGGAGACCCTGTCCGAAATGAACGAGGATAACGAGAAGCTGGACGACCGCCTCCAACCCATCCCGGCCGAGTTACACGGGAGCGTCACTCGCACCTCACCGGAGAAGCTTCATTCCTATGAACAGGAGGGTAAGCAACTACTTTGGATTATTTTTTACTACTTTTTGAAATTGAAATCTTTACACTAAATAGAAAAAGTTCACTTTCTGTCTCAGAATTCCTTTCACTTATAAATAATTCATAAATAACTAAGATTATGTAGGTTAAGCGGAGCATTTAAAAGTCGAAGTTTTTTCCCCCAAATATAAATTAGAATCCATTAATTATTAATAAATCCACGTATCAAGCCGGCAAAGGTTATTAATTCCTTATTAATTTATTTAATAAATAAATGATTGTCACTATTCTATTAGATGTTTACATATGTCCATAAGTGCAGTATAGTTAAATAAGAAATTATACAAGCTATAATATATTGTCAATTTCATGTTAGCATATGGGGTTGATATTCGAAGTTTATATTTTAGTGGCCTTATATTGCATCGTTGTGGAATTATAATAATTTTTAACGGTCAGTCGATAATAAATTATTTTTATTAGATTTTTTCCCCCATTTCAGAAAGAAGGGATTTACATACACAGATACTAACTTGTATTTATTAAGATAGATTACGATTTATATTTCGAAAACATAGTCAGTTTTTTTTTTCTTGTTTGTATGTTTTTTGTTTTTTCGAATATAAAACTTTTTTTTATTTAAGTTCTCTATTGTACGTATTTTTCCACCTTTTTTTTAATATTTAATCTGTTCAAAAGCCCGTGCAAAATTTCGTCGACCACCTGATCATTACCTATTATCATTCCCGTAGCCTAAATTAGGTCAAACGTGAATGAAAACGACATTCCTAAGAAGTTTGACAGAAAAAAAAGAAAAGAAAATAGAATGCTTCATGAAAGCTAATCGTCTAATCCAGATTGATTGTGTTTTTTTTTTTTTTCATTGTTTTTCCCTCGCATTTTTTTCTTTTTTCAATTAAATATCAGATAATTTATTGTTATCAAAATAATCTTTCTGATTTCGTAAAAGACTCATAAATATCCAAGACCTGTTTTTGAACAGTTTAAATTTTATGTTATCTGTCTTGGAATGAAAATTTTATGTACAGATATATGTATTATTATTAATTTTTTTTTTACATAAATTTGACGTTTGACTTTTGATGCCGCCTTTGCCCTTGAAGTAAAATTCAATTTATCATTGCATTGAATCAAACAAAAGCCACTTGTAGATTTCAATCTGAGCTCAGCCGTATTCTGGGTAAATGAGGTCATTTAAAAAGCTCTCTCTCCCCTTTTGAATTCAACCTAATTGATATGTCCAGGGGATACTTCGAGTCAAGACTTTCTTCGATAAGTTTCACAATTACTAACAAGATTCGTTTGAAATAGATCTCTGTATTTGATGCCGAGAAATGATGACTTTTCGATTGATGTGCTCTTGTTTCTCTGCTTTCAAAACAATTGAACATCGACTTTAAAAAAAAAATGTTATTTATGACGGTAACTTTGATAATATAAATAAATACTGATTTTCTGTTAAGAAAACGATTTTCTTAGTTCTGTTACCTATAAATTCTGATTTATAAATAAATTAAAGCTAAACTGAAAGTAAACATAACTTTTGACAGATTATTAGGAAAAAATAAAAAAAAAAGATCATGTTCATAAATTTTCGATGGGATTCAGCCACGGAATCCCTGCGTTCTTATTAAAGCGTAGAAATTATTTACCGCATAAAAGACAATTTTCTTCGACCTCGTTTTTCTTGATAAATTAACCCACTTTAGTTGAAGGCAAAGCAAGAATTGAGGAATTGTCAGAGGAACAGCTGGCAGCCGAATAGTTTCCGTGTACGTTTAATGGAGGGATTTATTTTATTTATTTGCAATAATGAAAAATAGAATGCTGCTTAAAAAAATACTGATTATTTGCAATAAAGAGTACTTACCGAAATTGGATTGATTGTATTTCGTGATCAAATGCTCTATAAAAAGAAAATCTTTGAATTTAAGTATCAAAGTAATTCAGTAATATCTAATAAATAACTTTTTGGAAATGGTAGGTAACAGTTCTGATATATTTAATTCAACCAGTTTTTTCGTCAATGAATTTGAGTAAACTCTACTATTTGCCAGGAATTTGCAAAAGCAAATACAGTATTCGAAGAAAATCATTCATTTATACGTAATGTTTTGCTAACCTATAAAATAGGACCACTCGAGCTACTCCGCGAATGTTTGATCTTTTAATTATTATGTTGCAGTTACTTCATTGCAACATACGATGTTAGAATCAAGTGATTTCATTAAGAAATCCTGAATAGCAAAATAACCTAATTAGAGAGAGAATACAAAGGTCAATTGAATTAAATTTAACCCTTTTAGACATCACAAAAATTAAGTTAAATTACTCAATGCAGTTTTAAATTATGTTGCTAATTTTTTTTTATTATATAATTTCTTTTAAATTTACATGAAATCACTTTTGATTTATGCTTTATAAGTTGTAAAAGAAATATAGCAAATTCATTATTTTTAAGATTTTTTTTATTATAAATATATATTTTATTTTACTCTTCAGAATTTATCGCGTTATTATTATCAAAAATGTTATCAAGATTTAAGAAATTTCAATAAATGTGGGATGGAAAATTAAGGGAGGAAAAATGATTGAAAGAGATTTTATTTTCTGGCTTGATTGTTCAATGACTGGAGATATTATCCAACATTAATTGATAACAAATAGACCATTCCGTACAACACTTGTATTTTGTGGAAGTTATTGGAAACTTCTATTAGAGAATATCAGGTAACATCTGATGATGTTCAATTGAAACCAGACCTGCCTTTGAAAGGTGATCTAGATTCATCCGAGTACAACTGCTCTCCCTCAATTGGGAAATTTTATTATCTAATACATTAAAGAATATTGGAATTATCAGAAATGAAATGAGTAATTGCTGCAAAGTTAAAACTTTTTAATAAAACACTCCTTTATCCTCGACATTCATTTTATTTTTATTTATTTTTCTAAAAATGGGACTGTCTTTTCATTTCTTCTTTTTAATGTAGATATCGTAAAGAATTGATTGTGATCAACTAAGTTTTCTCTAATGTACGAACTATACGATATATGTTATAATTTTTTTATCCTTTTCACTTTGGCAAAATATCCATAAACTTCAGAACTAAAGTAAATTTGAAATTTCAGTTTTATTTAATTTGTTATTATTGATCTACAATTTGTTGAATGTGCAGTTGAAATTCTGATCCCTCGTCCTCTTCTTCTTTTCTGTTCTTCTGTTATTTGAATTTAATGAGAGGTTGTAGAACTACTTTTTCTTTTTCGTCTTCTATTTATATCTATCTTATTACGCTTTCTTTTCCATATCCTCCCTTCTACTTTCCCATGGTTATTCAAAAGAAAACAAAAAACCAAGTCCATTCCACTCACAGGTAATTGACATTCAGCGGAAATCAATGAAGAACAGTTACTGGTTTGGGATTTCACTGTCATTCCTGTGAAGGTCAAACAGATTGTTTAGCATTTTGTTCTAATTTTAAATCATTCTCTCTTTCTTTTTTTCTTTACATCTTTAATAATTCATTTTGCTATTTCAGTAAAATAAAATAAATAAAATGTTATTTTATTATTTATTTTTTTTTTACAAAAGAAAAAAAACAATAAATACTTTTAATGTCTTTTCTTAAAAATTAATATAAAATCACAAATAAAATGTATCATAGCACCTAATTATTTTTGTTTGGATTTCAGAACAGATTTTACATGAACAACAAAACCAAAAGCTAGAAAACTTATTTTATAAAAAAAAAAATGTAGTTTTTGTTCAACAACAAAGTCTTATCCCACTTTGTCATTTAGAATATATTGAAAGTCAATCAAAATATTTTTATTTGAATCGATGTAAGGTATCCCCCTAACACAACATCCTTTGAAAATTGATTCAGAGGTTGTAAACTGACAGTTCTCTAAAGATGTTTGCTTCCTGGTCTGACAACAGGTGTTCTTAAGTCTTCAATTGAAAACAAAAATATCAAGGTGAATGTGAACTAAAATTAAACTATTTACATTACATAATAATTCTCATATCACATATTAATTATTTTTTACTGATTTTGTTGAATCTTCTAAAACTTAGCAGTTTAATCTTTTGCTGCTGTGACAATAATGGATGTTGACAGCTAGTGTTTTTATATCAAATTTCTGTTGATGTTATCTAAAATTATTTATTTTATCAATTAAGCATTTGTATGTATGTTTATTCGCTCGGTAGCTATTTGACTCAAATAGCCATCCTAAAACAATTGATTGTTTCTTTTTTTTAGTTATAGTATATCAAATAACTGATTTACATGTATAAAGAACTCTGTGGCAGTAAAACGTTTGGAACGAATATGAATGTATTATATGTATCTAATTTTGGAATGTTTATATATTTTTTATGCTTATCTCATCTGTATAGTTATAAGTAGTATATAGTTTAGTGTATTTTAAGATTTATAATCATTTATAAATTAGAACTCAAAAGCACGTAAAAGTCCATAATATCTATCAACAAAAGTGAAGACGACAAAAAAAAAAAAGGAAAAGTCTAAAACAAAGTCAACAGCAATTGGCAAAACCAAAATACAAAATGTGTATACAAAGAAATGTTTTATAAAGAAATACAAAAATGTTTACATAAAAACAAATTATTCAGTTATTATCACTGTAAAAAAACAGCACCTGTTGATAGGAACTAATGGTTCCTAACAGGACTGAAATTGTAATCACTTTAAGGAAATCCAAAAAAAAAAAAAAAAAATTCAACATTATTTGGCTTCTGTAACGAAGAAAACAAACTGTTTCAATGCTTCTATGAAATAGTTATTTATAATTTAAAATTGGTTAAAGAAATTATACCTAGGAAACTTACTTGAAGAGGAATGTGTTTGTCTACAAAGAATAAACTCTTAGTTTGTCATCCATTGTAAAGCAAATATTATCTGTTGACCTCTTCATAAGACGTCCAAAGGGAAATCACTGGGATTCCAATAATGCCTAAAAATGAAATGAATTTTATCCAAATGAACAATAGATAGGAAGTCTCTTCACAGCTGACTTCACTTTATAATTACTGAAAAAAATTTAAAATTGTACAGTGTCTCTCTCTTTTGTTCTTGTTAAGAAAGACATAATTCCACTTGACACGAAATGGCACAAAAGCTGTTTTCTCTTGACAAAATCAAATCCTTTGTTTGCAAGGGTCTCAATTTCTCAGCTGTTCTTCCACTGTCTCAAAAAAAGTATATATTTGATAGAGAAATTAATCTCTTGACTATATTAGGCCAAACGTCTTTGAAAATTTTGAACATAAAGAGGATTTTATAGCAAGGTTTTAGTTTGCTCAATATAAAGAGATGTAGGATGTCTTATTTTTGGCTGAGTTTCCTGATATTCAATGATAAGAAGAAATTACTCATTCCAATAGAGATGCAGCGATAAACACGGAATTGACAGAAGCAGTTGCTTAATTAAAAGCAAATTCAAATCATTCAGTAAATAATGGTTGAGTTCATTAAATAAAAGGAGGAAGGGAAGGATCTTCTGATTTACATCAATATTTCCATTTGGTAAATCCTCCTTTGTGAGCAGCCGCAAATAATATCATTAATAACAATGCAACAGTCTTCCTGTAATATTAGTAGCGATGCTATTTAAAATTCCTCTTGAAAAAATGACGTAGGGATAACAGGGCTAAAACATCAACAACATCCACAGTTCGAAACGAGAACCCCCTGTTCCTTCCTTTGTATTTTAATAATTGCCAAAATGACCGACTCCCTTTTTTTTTATTTCTTTAAGGTGATTACAATGTCAGTCCTGTTAGGAACCATTAGTTCCTATCAACAGGTGCTGTTTTATTACAGTGAATATATAAACATTTTTGTATTTTGTAATTGCCAAAATGGTGTTGACTTTGTTTTAGACTTTTCTATTATTTTTTTTTTTTTTTTGCATTTCATTATAAAACATTACTTTTTACAAAATGATTGTAGATCTACAAAAAACTCTAAGCTATAAACTACTTATAACTATACCGATGAGATAAGCATAAAATACATATAAACATTCAACAAATAAATACAGTGGAGCATCGTTTATACATTTTTCAAGGGACTGAGAAAAAAAAACGTATAAACGAAATTTACAAAAGTTACGAACAATTTCATAATAACCAATAATAAAAAGTAGAGGTAAATTAAAATATTATATGAAAATGCAATACAAAACTTCTTATTACGGATTTAATGTACAAATAGTACTACTACTCATATTCATTCAGCATTTACAAAATATATTGTTATAAAGGGTTTTTTGGAATGCACGGAAAAAAGTTCATTGTGCAAAGTTAAAAGTGCCATCTTAAATTTATCATTTAAATCACTGCTAATGAGGTATTCTTACATGGTGTTAAAACCCACCAAAGCTTGTTGAAAACTTGGCAGAGGTTTTTCAGTGCAATTTTCTAAGACTGGACAATCGGCAAATGGGAATCTAAGGTTGAAATGCACATTTTCTCTCTTCTTGAGTTCTTGAAAAAACGTATAAATGAAATTTGCGATTTCAAAAAAACGTATAAATGAAATTAGTTAATGTTAATATGCATTGGATTTTGCCGGGACCATTCAAAAAAACGTATAAATGATAAAAACGTATAAATGAGAAACGTATAAACGGTGCTCCACTGTACATACAATACATTCACAGCTGCATAGTTTTGCTGTCATTTACAGACCTTTACACATGTAAAACAATTATTTACTGTTCTGCAGTAACTTACTTTCTGAGAAGTTATTTGATACTTTGTAATAGATAATCCTAAAAAAAAGAACCTATTGAACCATAAACACTGAAAAAATGGCAACACTTGCATGAACATAAAAGTCAATATCTATTCATAAGTTATCTCACATCGACAATGAATGGTTAGAATTCTCACAATATTATTAGATATGAAGAGCAACAATAGAAAAGGTGTTTGGGTTTTTTTTTTCCTAGACTGAAGAAGATTGATAACTGACAGGAAATAAACTGTGCAACGTACATAACACTTTTTATGAATGCCACATCAATTTGCCAACTTTGCTGATATCTTGAAATAAGGAAGTACAAATGACATATTGATCTCATTTGAGACGCTGATAAATAGAAGATCTGTGGCTTAAAAAAAAAAAAAATAATTTTAAAGTTGAAAGAGAGAAACCTATGGCTATTCAATTTTAGTAACGCTGGTTTATTATCAAGTGAATGGTGCTGTCAGATGAAATGGTGGTGGTGTTACAGGACAAATAAGCTTTAAAATAAATGACATTTTTACTATTTTAATTTCAGTGTTGGTCTGAAAGTAATTCCGAATCATCCGCTACATTCCTTTCTATTTTAAATCACGGAGTTTTTATTAATTTAGCTGAATAAAATCAACATTTGAGTGTCATTGAATTTGTAAAGTCTGTTTGTTTAATCTAAAGCCAAGTTTACCATGTAAAATCAACATGAAAATGTTTATTTCATTTCCAAGTTAACTATAAATATATAAATTTCTTAGTATTTTAATATAGATTACTAAATTACTAGAAAAGCTGTTTATGCTTTGAGAACATCTATGTGCACTCTATTGTTCACTTATGATAAATTGAGCTATAATTCATTACATTTGAAACATTCATGATTATTTTGCTCCATATATATCTATCTATATATAGAATTAATTTCTGGCTTCAAGTAACAAAGCAGATTGAAAAGAAACAATTACTCTTTTGCCTGTGTGCTAATTTTCAATTTAGAACAGACATGAAATGTAATAGAAAAAAAAAATGAATGTCCATTATTATTTTAAGGGTTGATTTTTGAAAACATTAAGCAAAAGTCAAACATAAAATTTTCAAATTTTCACAGGAAAGTGTTTTTAAGAAAATAATGAAGTTTGTTTTTTTCTTGAAACCTAAGTGTGGAGGTTGAGAATGCTGTTTCTTGCTCAACTGCACCTTTTGCTCTACCTGTTTTAATAAAAAAATGTGTAATTATGTAAAAAAAAAATGTGATTTATTATTACAGTGTTATTAAAATAAAATGTAAATTTTCAAAAAGAAAAGAATATTGTGATAACGTGTCATTTCTCTTGAATTAATATTAGTTTTCTTTGTTCTTCCATTTGAATATACATTTCATAGCAAACAACACAGTGGCTTCTTTCTAAAGCCTCAAATATAATAAATGTATAACATATTTATTTTCTTTTGTAACATTTAATGTAAGAGTTACGTGATCATATGAAAAGTTTACCTTTTATCTGTGAGTAATTCATTTTCTCTTTTTGTTTCAGGTCTCCGACAGATTGCCCATGGAAGGGTGGGTGTTTTGTTACTGGCGGGTGGTCAGGGAACTCGTCTTGGAGTGAACTATCCCAAAGGGATGTTCAATGTTGGTCTTCCATCAAAGAAAACACTGTATCAACTACAAGCAGAGAGGCTTCGGAAATTGGAAGAACGTGCTTTTCAGGCCACAGGACTCAGCAATAGCATTGCTTGGTAAATATTTCTCGTTTTGTTTGAATATCTAAGAAGCATTGTGTCAAGGGGAAAAAAAAAATAACTTCCATCTAACCGTAACATTGAAAAGTATGAGAATTCAAAAAAAGCTAAACATTGTACTTTACAGGAATAATATAATGAACCATTTGACATTGAGGATTGATATATAATGAATTAACATTGATTTTAAAATAATAGCCTATGAATTTATCTCACACAAAACCTCTCAATTTCTAAAACACCTCTGTTATTGTATTTCTATTTTCAGGTGTTCTGATTTCTCTTTTTATCATAAAATAATGGATTTTTCTTCTTTGCTTTTGTTAACACTCTCATTTACTGATTTGACATGATCATCATATCAATAAACAATTTGTATTTTACATAAAGTAACATCCGTCATTCCACATTGGATTTGCGATATCTGGTCTCCATAGCAGTCATTTCTAATTCTGTTCTGGTGAAACAAATCTTCAACATCTCCCAGTAAACCACCATGAACAACTTTCTTTTTTTAGTCCATTGATGGGTCTCTTTAATCTGATTTTAAAACGGTCACCTATCGTAATATAAATTAATAAGAAGGCTTAACGTGTGTTGATGAAGTAAAGGTAAAGCCCACTTACTTGGTTAACATTAATATGACAAAGTAAACCCAGCAGTTTCAGAACACTAGGAGCTCTTGAAACATTCCCACTCTCCTGCCACTGGCACTTTTTGGCAGTCTAATTGAGCTTTTGTAATTTAGAATCATAACTGAAAACTTGTTTCAGCACCCTTTGATAAAAATTATCTTGAGAACATCCGCCTTAACAAATTAATAGACATGGTCAATTTGTAGAACAGGAATCGGTGCAAAATTATTTATTGGTTCGTTTATTGCCATTGTTTTGAGTTAAGATGGTGAAATTGACAGGACTCAACAGTCAAACACATGATAGCGTTTCAAAATAAGATCTGTTCTTAATTCTAAACAGTAATCCTTGAAAAATACACTCATTGACAAAATAATTTGCACACCATGAAGGGAGCTGCTTTAGCTCCCATAGGATGGATTCAAATGAAACTAATGGATTCAAATGAAATTTTTATTAGTGTGTTGGTAGAGACAAATGACAGGAGTGATTACAGCAGGCCGATGTTCCTCGGAGCTGTGGTACACAATAAGGTCACCTTTACTACCTCATTGGACCACCTTGTGCCTGGATACATGAAGTGCATATGGTCGTGCATAGTCAAACAGACACCAAATGTTGTCTTGTAGCAGATTGGCCAACATTTTTTTGCAAATAACACTCCAAATCACGAACACTGCTGCATAGTGAAAGGTGGTGTTCCATCTCGTCCAGACATGCTCGATTGGTGACAAATCAAGCAAGCAGGCAGGCCAAAGAAGTGTCGCAACATGATATAGACAGTCCTGTGAAACCCTAGCTGTGTGCGGGAGAGAGTTATCTTGTGGGAAAATTGCTCCTGGGCGCCCAGCCATGAAAGGCAGCACATGGGGCTGCAGGATTCCCTGAAGGTACTGCTGGGCTGTCAATGACCCTCGTAGGACTACTAGTGATAAATGACTGTCATATGTGATGACACCCCAGACCATCATGCCTGCAGGGGGAGCTGTATGCCACTGTAAAGTGAACTTGAGATTATAGTGCTTATCTGTGGTCCTCCAGAGCCTGACACAGTTTTCATCCATTCCCTAACAAAAATGGGATTAGTCACTAAAGATGATACATCACTAGTGCATGGCATTCCACATTGCTCTCTGTTGACACCACTGCAAATGTAGCCAATGATGTTGAGGTGTTAAAAAAGGCACAAAACAGAAAGCGCATCTAGAATGCAGGTTTGCCTCTGCTAGGCATCTGGAAATGGTTCTGGCAGAAACAGGGTTCCTTTGTGACCCTGCTACATGTCACTGGATAGTGGACAAGAAAGCCATTGGATCTGTTCTTGCTTCTCTGACGATCAAACGATTCTATCTCTTGGTGGTCTGTCTGGGTTGTCCAGAGGCAATCCGCCGTCTAGAGGTGCCTTCACTTGTCCATTGCTTCCAACATGAGCTGAGTGTAAAGTCAGACTGGCCTAAATGGAGGGCAATTCGATGCACCACCCACCCTATCTCTCGCAGCATGATGATACGACCTCTCACAAACTCCATGAGTTGTTCATACTAAAGTCTAAAGTGTCTTCGCGGAATGTTGATGTCTCCTTATCATCTTACAGTGCATGTAGACTCCACTGCGTTTGCCTTATAAGCTCTATGGCTTGTATGTTTCATTCAAACATTATTCATTTGCATATCTACCCTTGCCATCGCTATTTACTTACTTTCCCATTCATAGATGATTTTTTTCTTGGTGCACAAATTTTTATGTCAATGAGTTTACATGATCACATCACAGTTTTACTTTAAGACTTGCTTAGTATTTTAGTGAACGCTGTCATCATTTCGCAACTCAGCCTGTAAATGATTCACCTAACTGACTTATCATTTCCAATATGTTGTATTGTCTATTTGTGTCCTTCTTGTGTGCTTTCCTATGTTTCACTCTACATTGTGATATTTCTGTAAGGAAATTTCTTTGTACTTTCACAAAGTATACATGTACTGAATAACTAGTACAATCTACTAAATAAAAAATACATTGAATTAAGTCAGTGTATCAACAGTGAATGCATGCAAAACTTCAGTTGTACCCTATTTTATACAAACATTCTTAAGTGTTTTAAAATTACGTGTAATTATTTGGGAAGGATTTCAATTCTATATTTTGTTCATGTTTTCTCCTAGTGAATTATTTTCTTCTATGTAACGGAAAGGTTTTTTAAATCTAATAATTTTATAAGTTTGTTGTCCAATTGCCATGAAATCTCAGAACTTTTGTAATTATTCGCAAATCTTTTTACCATCGGAACATAATTAATTAGAAAAGAATTGAAATATCGGATTAATAAATAATGTAAGATATTAATTATTTGTGATAATCTGGAGGGATAATAGATTTAGGTTATCTGTAATTTATAAATTTTGCTCGTGTACTTCTGTACACAAGTGCTTCTGTTATCAGCATTTCTCAATGTTGTCCATTGCTTTTTAAAACAAAGAAAAAGAAATTGACCACAAACTTTAAATCCTAATCAATTCAGTTTTGTGGAGTGATCGATGCCATTACCTAAGGCCCTGAGTTGCTGCATTTTGATCTGGGTTCAATTATCATGACTGATTTGGATTCTTTATTTCTTCTATATTTCTCTCTCATCTCTTCTCCCAACTGTTCTTGATAGACATAGCTATTTCTGCTATGGCCTAGCTTTGGTTTCTCCTTCGTTGAGGAAATCATAACCCAATCGGTAGGAATTAGAGCATATTTAGAGTTTAGACCAATTATCAGTAGACATTTTAGTAAATATTTATGGAATAGAATTTACGCCAAAAATAATTATTATTTAAAATATGTATACATTTTTTTATTCATAATACAGTAAACTCCCGATTATCCGCGGGCGGTTTATCCGCTTTGCGGATTATCCGTGGACCTCTCCTGTTTCCATTTTTTTTTTACTGTACAATAAATTATGAAATTAAAAAATAAAAATAAATCTAGAAAAAGGTAAACAATAAAAGAGGCTAACAAAGTAAGTGAAGACAATTATAGACAAACAATTTAAAGAACGACCTTGTGGGCGGAGCTTAGGCAGGCAGGTTACACTAAATTACGGGAGAGCCTTCCCATAATAATAAAATTTAAAATAAGTGTTTATAATGTATGTACTGTAACTCTATGTATTGCCATTTTAATGTAAATAAAACATGTTAAAATTTTTTTTTTGTTGATTTTCGTGCTATTTAGGATTATCCGTGGAATTCGCTTATCCGTGGTTGCCGCGCCACCCATTTCCGCGGATAATCGGGAGTTTACTGTAATTCTTTCATTTCTGAAATGAAATATTATTGGAAATGGAATTAATCGTATTAGCCATATGGCTTTCAGTTCAACAATGTTCAGTTCAGCAATTTATGTTAGATTGATTGTGAAAATGAAATTTATATTTATTTAGAATGATTTAAATATACTTCTTCAGCAATGTTTGTTCATAAAAATATTTATCTCTAAAACAGTGTTATAAATAGAAAATAAAAAATCGACAAACTTTTCTTATTCACACCTAAATTAATAGTCTGCAATTATTTGTTTTTCTGCTTATTATTATTATTATAAAGTTATTCGTGATGGAGACAGTGATCCCTCAATAACTAAAAGTAAGAAAATAACAAAAAAAGCACAAATTGTGGAATCCAAATCCTTGGGTAGCACTCAGACTACCACAAAAGGTATTTGACCACAAGACCTTCCCCTCGTACACCTTTTGAGTCTTGTACTGGCTGATTAGCTCTGGCTGAGGAGAGCCCAACAAGCTCGAAACAGCCGTCCCAGAGTATCAGCTTGACTCAAAAGGCATTCTTTTTCTATAAATTTATTGGTGGAAAACTATGAAATTTGGAAAGTGTGTATTAAAAATTAAAAAAAAAAAAAAATGTTTCAAAGGAAATAGATAGTCTGAAGGGTTTAATGCACAAAAACGAAATTATTGAATTTTGAAAAATAAAGTTTGAATTTCCGTTTTGTTATCCTTAAGTAACTTGGTTAACTAAAACTTGGATCCTGTTTTTCTTTGTATTATATCTTTGTTTCCTTTTATTTATCTCTACTTCTTTCTTGCAGGTATATCATGACCAGCGAACATACACGAGAACCAACCCTGGAGTTTTTTGCTAGCCATGATTATTTTGGATTAGATAAAGATAATTTAACAATTTTTGAGCAACAAATGCTCCCATGCTTTGGATTCAATGGAAAGATTATTCTAGATAAACCTTACAAAGTAGCACGAGCACCAGGTATTTCTAATTCCTGTCTTTCAATTTGCATCAGATCATATGAGCTAGAATTATTAATTCTTAAACTCTAAATAAATAATTTTGCTTCATTGGATCTTTAAATTTAAAAATAGATTCCCCAAGCACATTAAGTAACTTGGGAAAAAAACTTAATTTCTTCATATCCAATGATCTTTACCTTAATTTTTGAGAATACGAAAAAAAAAATGTACTTGGATAGCAAATGTTCAAGATGTCTATAGAAATGTTTTGTTTATCGTAGTAATATCTCTACGAATGAAGTTGAAATAATTAAAATTTCAATTTTGCTCAAACAGATGGCAATGGTGGCCTTTATCGAGCCCTTTCGGAGAAGAAAATCTTAGAGGATATGGAAAGAAGGGGAATTAAATATCTTCACGTTTATTGTGTGGACAATATTCTGGTGAAAATGGCTGATCCAGTATTTATTGGATACTGTATAAGTAAAGATGCCGAATGTGCAGCTAAGGTAAGTTAAAAACCCTTTTGCTGTCTGTAAAAACTTATGTAGATCCGAATTTGAAAGAGAGAGGGGAAAAAAATTGTGGAAAAAGGAGAGATAATGAAAGTAAAAAAAAAAATCGTTTTCTGTGCAGTGTAGAGATATACTTTACGTGGCAGTAAAAGTAAAAATGAACAAAAGTTGATGTAGATTATTATAGTTTGTCAGGAAATCAGATTAATCAAATAAATGAATTTCGTTGAGTGAAATGTATTATTATGTGGATTTTGTTCTTTCATGATTCAGCAGCAGTTATTTGGATGTTTCAGGTTTAGAAATGAAATGATTTATAAGATATTACTTGAAAAATACAACACTTTCAGAACGGACAAGAAAACAATTAACATTCAATAGCAGATTATCGACATCAGCTCCATTGTTAGCTAATGTTTCTGTTACAGTGCATTAGAAAAGTAATTAAGATTAAAGAAACACAAAAGCCTAAGAAAACTATCATTTTCGTCATAAGAAAATTAAGTTTGTGTCCTTTAAGAAAATCTTCATAATTAAGAACAATATAGTGTCTCTCTCTATAATAACCTTACAACAATCAAAATAAACCATTTTTATGTTAATAAGTTAGGGAATATTAACATTTCTTGATATATTAAATGAGGGACACGAGACGAGTCTTCAATAAATAAATTAAATAAATACCAGAAAGTAAAATAAATCAAAACATTAACTAACCTTGGTCCATTTCATGCCATTATTGTGAGTTAGGAATATCAGTAATTCGTATTATACTATACTTAGCAGATTGTAAGCTGGCCCTTATTTTTCAAGAGTCTATAAAAGCAAAAATACATTTTAAAGTGCTTATAAGTCTTTATCTCAAAATACCAACAAGAGCAAATACTTTATGATGACTTTCTGGTGGTACTACATTGTACTGGGATATTTACACAGCAGAATCAATTTATTAATGATCATGAAACAAGTAATACATATAAAGATGTTGAATAGCAGTATAATATATTAATAACATACACTTAATATCACATCCTTGATTTCAGTAGATCTCGCTGTATAGTAGCGCTGCCTTTCCACTGTCAGTGCTTCTAAAAAGCATAAACAAAACAAAACGTAAATTATAGAATCATTTAACGTGTAGAAAATGTCTATAAATGAAATAAAAGCTGCCACCACTGGATAAAATTCACAAAACTATATTAAAACATAAAATTAGAAACGCTTTCAACCTGAACCAACAGGTCTTTTCAAGTGAGTTAATATGAAAAAAGTCTTTTTGTATCAACTCTCTTGGAAAAGACCTGCTGGTTCAGGTTGAAAGTGTTTGTAATTTTATGTTTTAATATAGTTTTTGTGAATTTTATCCAGTGTGGTGGCTTTTATTTCATTTATAAATTGTAGAAATAGTATGAATTTCATGTATAAAAGCAATTTGTTAGTTTTTATGTGTAAGGCGGGTGAAATCATTATAAAAAATTACAAGAAGGAAGGAAGGATTGTACCTATGGGGAACTGAACTTTCTTTTCACAAGAGTGTTGTGTTTATGGTTTGAGGTGCATATTACTGGTATCTAAATCCTGCAAATAGGATGAAATTTACTTCATGGGAAGAAGAACTTCCTACTAATATTCGTATGACTTTATATATATATTTTAATTTTTCTTCAATTACAGGTCGTTGAAAAAGCATTCCCTACTGAAGCAGTGGGTGTCGTCTGTAAAGTGGACGGCAAATATCAGGTGGTGGAATACAGTGAAATCTCCCTCAAAACTGCTCAAAAGCGTAATCCAGACGGTAGACTTACCTTCAACGCTGGAAGCATCTGCAACCACTTTTTCACAATTGAATTCTTAAAGACAGTTGCCAAGTACGATTGACTTTCCTAAATATCTTTTTACTTAATTCGTAACAACTTACTTCTTCTAATATATAAACAAATCAAAAACATCGTTTCTTACAGTATTAAACATCTTTATGGTTTCTCAATATTTCTACACCCTGAACGGGTATTTTCTTCTGTTCGTTAAAATGGAAGAAAGATGTATAATTTATTTTTTCTCCTGAAGAAAATACCCGTTCAGGGTGTAGAAATATTGAGAAACCATAAAGATGTTTAATACTGTAAGAAACGATGTTTTTGATCTTTTTACTTTTTCCTTTTTTTTAATTTTTATAATTGAAAATTTTAAAAACTTATTTCATATTCGTATACAGTAGAGCCCCGATTATCCGCAAGCGGATGATCTGCGAGTACCGCGAAAATTTTTTTAATTAGGAACCTCCAAAAAACCAATTTTAATCCAAGCCAATAACAGGGAAAGTACAATAGGCCTTACAGTGCGAAAGTCGAAAATTACTGATAATTACTACGTAATCCTATAGGCCTAGGCCTTCTCGGAATTTGTGGATGAGTGGCAGGCTCTTGCTCTGCATAAAGGTTTCTGCTGTACTGTACATATTTTAAAAGTTTTGCATATTATATTTTTTGTATAATAAAACGTAGTTTTTATGCTGAAATATTTTTTTTCGTATTTACACCTCATTTTTAGTCTTTTTTCAGGTTATCTGCGATTTTTACTATCCGCGATACCCTTGCCACCTAATTCCGCGGATAATCGGGGCTCTACTGTAGTTTTATTTATTACAAATCTGCTTTTTTTATATTCCAAGAACTCTAGTAAAATTTACGGCCAATTTAAGTTATCATTGTTATTGTGCCTCAATAGTTTAAAACAATAGTTATTTTTTTAAATTGTTAGAGAAATCAGCCCTCAGTATTCTATCAATATCGTAGCTGCTGTTTGTAGAACAAGTCAAACATTTTTTAGAAATTCTTTTTTTAATCATGAAAAGAAATATAATTTTAAATTAGAAGAGTTGGTATTCTAAAGTTTTATAAAGTTGGTATTATCATAATAAAAATATTAATTTATGTTAATGATTTTGTTTTCAAAAGTGAGCAAGAATGCCAGCTCAAACATCACGTGGCTAAAAAGAAGATTCCTTATGTAGATGATAACGGAAGATGTGTTAATCCAGAAAAGCCCAATGGCGTCAAACTAGAAAAATTTGTTTTTGATGTCTTTGAATTTTCTTCGTAAGTAAACCTTTATTTTCTTTGAATATTTCTATTAATGTTTAAAAGGCTCTGATCAGCAGCCTCTTTACAATAATTGTCTCTCCAATGTTTGACATTTAACAACGACATCTATATATTTTGTCACCTTTTGTAATTCTTGTTATGTGAAGAAACCAATGTTATTATTTATAGTTAAGTTCCTTTTAAAAGTAATTGAAACCTGTTTAAGAAATTTGTGATTCAAGTCTTTGGCGAATTCTAGCTGTGTTGTTGGTTCAAATAATTGACATCAGCTCAATTATTTGAAATTTATTCCCTGAATTCTTAGCGAATGACAAAAAAAAAAAAAAAAAAAAAAAAAAAAAACAAGAATCATTTTTGTACATAACTGACTTCCACCATCTCTTACATGTAATATCTCTCAATGGATAAACATTAAGTATCAAGGAGCAGTAAAAGTTAGGGTATTCATAAATGAAGAAAATTCAATCTATGAGCTTTGAATAAAATAATGAGTGGTGAAATCATGAAATAGCTATGTTTTGGAATGCTTCTAAGACTTGAATTGAAGTTGCATCCTTAGGGAAATTGAAATACTTCAATTCCTTACACTCGAGCATTGCATTAGCAATGAAATACATTTATACACCAAAAGAGCTATAACCATGATCTAGTGATAATTCACTTCTACGATATTTGCGAGGACAGGACATAATGACATAGGTTTGTTTTTGTTTTGTACCTATAATGAATCTCTCAATAAATCATTAAATTAAAAGAGTTCAAGAATAGGCTTGTTCCTGATTTATGAGCAAAACACCTACTTTATTCAAGTTCCCTATATTTTAAAAAAATATCAACATCTACACCTCTCTATTTCAAAAGTTATAGGTTATTGGTAATCTGTCAGTTAGAAATGAAATTAAGTTATTATAAATGCAATATTAGATAAGTGAAACAAATATCTTAAGTCCATATTTATTTCTCATCTCCTTTCTACTTATTGTCATATTAACAAATATATATCTCCACAAAAAAATATATTCCACAATATATTTATTAATCAAATTTTCGGAAAGTATTCCTTCTTTTCTTTTTCAAGCTTCTTAAAAATTGAAATAAATACAGATGTCTACCTATCACAAACACTCTCCTGGACATAGTTTAACGTAACAATCACTTACAATATTACTTCTAACAGTTCCTATATATACTTTAATTCACAAATCTTCTATTCTTCAAATTTTACCAATCTTATATTATCAACACATGATTTTACCATCTCACCTGCTAAATTTACCAGTACTTTATCAACTTCCATTCCCTCTTTACGATTAAGATTACTATTCCTAGTATTTCTTATAATTATACTCTATTATTTTCCTTGTTCTTGAGTCTTTTCCTGTACATAGGACATTGCATTAATAATGAGGTTAATGTATTAACTGACATCAGTGCTCAGCCAATTCTGACTTATCCCCTTGTTTCTTCTTAATGTAATTACTTGTTCTAAAACCCTCTCTCTAATCGTATGTTTGCTTTCTCTGACATAAAAATTACCACAATTTAAACATCTTAAAAATTATTCCCATATCATATCTTCTCTCACTTTTATTTAATTTGTAACACAAAATATTTTTCAATTTGTTTTTATATTCAAAAACTAATTCTGTATCATACTTTTTACAAATCCTTTTTAATTCAAAACTTTTCTCATTCAAATATGGAACTACTAATATTACTTCCTTATTCTTGTCCAATTCTTTAATTTTGAGGGTATCCTATTCCTTTAAAGCCTCATCAATGAAAACTTCTCCATAACCATTTTTTTCAGTATGATTTTCATTTTATCTAATTCATTTTTGAATTTCTATATCTGAAACTGTGGTTCTGTCAATTCTGCTAATAAAGTTATCCACTATATTCTTTTTTTTTATATGACCTGACTTAAATTTACAATATGGTCACTTTGTGATTCTTTCTGTAATGTTTCAAAAACAAATTATTACCTTTTTTAATCAAATAAACATCCAAGAAATTCAATTTCTCATTAAGAACCTTAAAAAAATTCTGAAATTTGCGAATCGTGCCATGACATACTATTACATAGTATGTCGTCTGCATACCTGAAATAGTCTAAATTAAATTTAATATCTTTCAATAATTCATACTCAAAAATGTTCATATAACTTATATATTACATGAGCTCCCCGATAGTGGAGATCCCATCGGGAAACCTTTCACTTGTTTGAAAAAGTCATTTCTATGTTTAAAGAAAGTATTACTAGTTATAAACCTAATTAACTTCATTAACTCAGAATTGTCTGTCTTGTACTTTAATAACCAATCCTTATTTTTATATGCCAGCTTTTCCTTAATCAACAAAGTCTCTTCAACAGGGATTGAAAGCAAACATACGATTAGGTAGAGGGTATTAGAGCTTGTGTATTGCATTAAGAAGAAACAAAGGGGACAAGTCAGAATTGGCCGAGCACTGCTATGAGTTAGGTCATTGCATAAATAATGAGTTTAAAGTATTATATACGGAAAAAGACTCAAGAACGAGGAAAATAATAGAGTATAATTGTAAGAGATACTAAGGGATGGTAATCTTAATCGTAATGAACGAATGGAAGTTGATAAAGTACTGTTAAATTTAGCAGGAGAGATGGTTAAATCATGTATTGATACTAGAAGGATTATAAAATTTGAAGAATTGAAGATTTGTGAATTAAAGTAAATATAGGAATTGTTTGAAGTAATATTGTTAAAGTCATTGGTAAGCATAGGCGGATCCAGGGGGGGGGGGGCTAGTGGGGGCTATAGCCCCTCCCTTTAGCTGTGAATATAGATGGGATAAAATGTGGTATCCAAAGGCTGCTGCCTGACATTAATATTGCCATGATGACGATTTCAATTGCTAATAAAAAGCTGTCTACTAGCGTGTGTTTCAGACAAACAGGTATAATCTGCCCTACAAAAAAGTTAGCCCCCCCCCCCCTTCAGAAAAGTTAGCCCCCACCGTGGATCCGCCCGTGTTGGTAAGTGATTGTTATGTTAAACCATGTCCAGGAGAGTGTATGTGATAGGTAGACATCTGTAATTATTTCAATTTTTAAGAAGCTTGAAAAAGAAAAGAAGGAATACTTTCCCAAAATTTGCTTAATAAATATGTTTTGTGGAATAATTTTTTTTTTTATGGAGTTGTTGTATATTTCATAAGTATATTCTTTATACCTTGAAAATATAATAAAAATGGTTTCTTTCAACTATTCATCATTTATTGTATTTAACATATGAGCTTGGTTGTTTCACTAAGTTGATTAAACTGATATTGCTTTCTCAATTTCAGACAATTAAACATATTCTTCTTTTTCTTTTTTAATAATTCAGTCATTTTGTTGTATGGGAAGTTCTCAGAGAAGATGAATTCTCTCCACTAAAGAACGCTGATGGTGCTGAGAAAGACACACCCACTACAGCCAAACATGCGCTATATTCCCTGCATCAGCGTTACATCCTTCAAGCAGGAGGGAAATTCATTGATGATGAAGGAGCTCCCATACCTCTCATCCCAAGGTGAGGATTCTGAATTCATTCTATTTATTAAGTGATAAATACTTCAATCAATATTAATTTCAAAACTAAATTCAAAAATTGTAGAGGCTTAAATAAAAAAATGAAAAGTGGCATTAAACGATAGTAGATTAGAGAGTTAGGTAACGTTTTTCAAGGAAGCAGTTTTTAGATATAACAAGTGTTGAAAAGATTTAGTTCAGGAAAACTTATTTAATTACTCTGTTATAATTCTTCTTGTCTGTTCTTCTGTTAAGATATTACGTTACAAATTCCAAGCAGAAAAATCAACTGTATTTTATAGTGTCTAAATTTAGTTGCATGTTTTTTCTCTTAAAAATAAACCATTCAATAAATGCCCCATTTTTTATATTGATATATAAAGTAATGGTATTAGCTGTTGTAATGTGAAAGAGTGGCATTGAAAAGGCAGGTATTAGAAGAACAACGGAAGGGAAGCATTGTTAGGGTAGAGAAATGATAAGATTAAAAACTAAATTCATTTGATGTGATTCTTATATTTACTCCAGTTTATAAAAATAAGCTTGAAAAGAAATGGAAATAAAGTTTATAGAATAAAAATTAGCAACTATTAATAGAAAAAGATATCATTAAACAGTGGCAAAATCATTTTTCATTGAAGGCAAGGAATTGTATTATTTCTATTTAAATCTGTGAATTTCTTCCCTGTCTCTCCTGTCGTACTTTTCTTGAGAGAAGAAAGAAGCCGAAAGAAAATTTTTTTTACTTGCTAAACAAGATTGCGGAAATTTAAATTCCACTAAAATATAAGTTTATATCATTGTCTCTTAATCAGTGAAAAATTAACAGTGGGAGACCACCAATTTTCTAGCACTGCAGAGAATGTATCCCTGTATGTGAATCCTGCTGTGAGACAGACACGTGAACATGTCTTACCAGCTTGAAGGGTTAAAGAGTTAGCCAATTTAAAGGAATCTGGAGTGTGTTTTAAAGAAAAGAAAATTACTTATTACAGTTGAAAATGGATTGGAAAAAAAAAACAACAACTTAAGAGCTAAATGGATTAAGTAACTTTTAAAATGTTAGGGCTAATTGATATTTAGACATAAATACTTAAGTGACAAAAGAAAAAAAATACAGTGGTTCTTAACTTGAAGTGTGATCTGCTCTTTCTGGAAGTGCAAGGTAGGCCAGTTTTTTTTTGCTTAAGAAGTTAAATCATCAAAAGATAAAAATTAACCAGAAAAATGCAATTATTTTGTATGATCAAGTTATTATTAAGAGTAGCCACATTTCTTAACAATTGAGTGTGGTTCAAAATTTGACTTCATAAAATCTCTGCCTGGACAAACCCATGGCCAAATAGAGATTAAATTCGCAGTCCAATATCTGTCTCCTGGGAATGACACCCATTGGATTAGATAGAGGGCTGGGTGTAACTCTAGGACACATCTTGAATCTATCATTTCATCGAGAAGCTTTTAATTTTATGACACTCAAAATGTATTTTTTAAAAGCCGATTTTGATAAGGAGCAGAACCACTGTCACATAATAACTTAAACAAAGACTGATAATGAAAGCTAAGAGATAATTTTGATTATTTTTCAAAACGAAAGAAACTAATAAGGAACTCCGAATAAATATTTAAAAAATCAAGTTGTAAAAGAAATATTTTGTAAATATAATATAATATTTTATTATTTATTTATTTGCTTGTTTAATTATTTATTTATTTATTTTTAAATGTCTAGCAAATGGAGATGAAATAAATGTGCTTGTAACTTTAAGAAAAGCTTAATGTGGTGATGGGAAAGCATTAAATGACAAACAAAGATATCTGGGAAGAGAAATCGAGTAGATGAATATATTTTGAAGGGCAGTTATGGTTTTGACTTTGTTATATTGCTTTAATAATGAGGTTGCTTCAGATTTGAACTATTTTTGTTTAACTGCATGATATGTTTAACATCCCAAATTAAAAATGTATGTGTAGGGGTGTCGGTGTCATAAATGTTTTAGCAATTACTTGTTTGTGGTTTTGGTGCTTCTGTTGACTATGAGTTACGGTTCTTGCAGAACTTTGCTGAAGTTATTTGACCAGGTTTCCTTGTAATGCTTAAACAGAAACAGTGTAAACAAGAAGGGAAACCCTTTGCATGTTAAAATAAAGCAGGTTGGTTGACAAAAGGCATTATTTAACCCACTAATTTACTAACCCAATTTGTAAGGCAAAGCATGCTTTTATAACAACTTCATAACTGCATATTTTATTTTTATTAATATTTATTTTTATTTTGTATTTAATAGTTGCTTTAGATTTCAGATCTTTCAAATGTATGTTAAAAAGAAAAAAATACTTTTTTCATTACATTAAATACTTCTGTAAGTATCTGATTTGTATTTAGTTTTGTCTCCTTCTTGCATTGAATGATAGATGACATCCCTCTGGTGAGCAGAACTCTAATTAACTTGGTATTACTATTAAATATCCTATTATTCCTCTCTCTTTTCTTACTTTGTTACCGTAGATAAACTCTTATCGTATGACGTTTTAAACTTCAGTAATGGGTTACCAAGAGATTTTCAGAGTATTAGTGTTCTTTTCTTCATATATCTTTTAATAATCTTGCAACTACAGTTGCTTATGTGATTCGACTCACTTTTACAAGAACTTCAGCTTAGAGCAAAGCTTTATTTCCAGAGGTGTTTTAGTACTTTTGATTCCTCAAAACAGTCTGCTGAGTTATTTATTTCCTTCTCATGGAGGAGTAAATTCTATCCTCTTTGGCATTGTCATCATTACTAGGTACCTGTTATCAGTACAGGTTCTATCAATATTTTGATGCCTTCAGCTGTATTGTCTTATGGCATTGGCATTCTCCAACAGATAGGAATTACACTTCTTTTAACTATGGGATCGTGTACTTCCTGCAAATGCTTTGACCATTGAGTTTCCTTGTGATCCATTTCTGTCTTGAAGGCAGAGTCATTATTCCTTTCTTTTGATAATTTTGAAGTAAAACTGTGTTATTAAAAATATTAAAGATATTTCTTCTCTAAAGTTGTTTTCAAATTTCATTCAACTACAAACAATATTTCAGACGCCATCGTTCTGCTTTTTCAAGTTTTGAATTTCGAACTTTTTTTTTTTCAAGTTCTGAAATGCCATTGTTATCCATTTTAGCAAAATTCAGAACTTGAAAAAGCACAACGATGGTTTTTGTGAAATTTGAAAATAACTTTAAAAAAGAAATATACTTAAGACTATGTTGCTTTGCTTTTTGAAAAGCTGTTTTGTTGGCTTATTTTATTACATTTAATAATCTGGCCCATTTGAGTAGCAGGTCCCAGAAGCACTTTTGTCATGCTTTGTTACTGTTGTGTCCTGAGAGTTTTCAGTGTCGACTCTTCCTATGTCCTTAGCTAAGGATATTTACAAGTTGATCTGTTTGTTATTTCATTTCTAAGTGAATTTGCCAGACATTTAGTTTCTGTAATTCACCTGAATAGGGTTTAATAAGATATTTATCACTCAGTTTAGTTTTGGCTGTTTTTTCTTACACGATTTGTTTAAGTCAAATCTATAATACTGTCAAATATAATAGTTAACTAGAAGTACTCCTAGAAGTTATAAGGTTTTGAATGTGAAAAGGACTGAATGATACGTTGTAGGTCGAGGCAATGTTTGTGCTACATGGAACTGTCTTATTTTCTTTTAATTTCAACAAAATCCGAATTATCCCAATCCACTTCTACTTGGCTTACATTAGCCAACCAAATCACTGCTACAAAAGGCCACTGGGATCCTCCTTTAAACAGCAGTGATCTGCCATTGCAAGACACAAGATGGTAACCATTTATTTTTGAGAGGTAACAGAAAAACCTGCAAAAGATATCTTTAATCTGCAATAACAAAACATGATTTTTTTAAAGAGACCTGTTTTATTCAAAATTATGCTTAATGTTATTGCTACGTATAAGTATATCCTAAATTCTTTTTGAATCGTCACAAATCCTGTATTTAGAAGCCTTAATATAGGAATGTTTCCTGTAATTTACAGTTCAGTTTTATTATAAGAAATGTAATTTCATTTTTCATTTACTAAGATACTTAATCAGTTTGTATTGAGTTTCTAAATTACTTATTTTTTTTCCCTCGTCTTTATTATCAAATTCTTCCTCATTTTTAACATTTGAAAGATCTGAAATCTGTCGTTTTATTTTGTTTTTCAGCACTTTTATTTCTTTTAACATATTTTTGTTTAACGTAGTCATTTTTCTTTAGTTAATTTATCCTTTTTATTTTATTTTTCTTTTATTTTTGCATGCACGTATGCCTTTTCTATTCTTGTTCCTGCATGTAGAAAAGAATCCAGAAATGAACACATTAATGCCTTTACCAATGGCCATATGAAGAACGGTGACTGTGAATGCAACAATAACATTAGGTGAGAATTTTATTCTAGCTTTTCAGAAAACAGTTAACAACTGTTGAATTTGGCAGAATACTTCACAGTTAACGTTTTATTAAAGATGACGGTGCTTTTAAGACTCACTAAGAAAAAGAATGTTTATTTTGAAATTTCAACTTTGTTGGCAAAATTGACAGAAAAACTTAAAAATCAACCAAAATATTATAGATTAAAACAAGCACTGCAACTATATCTGGGCATATGAAGAATGCAAGTGCCAAGACTTAAGGAGCATTTTTTTTTGTTGATCGTGAATCGGCCAACTACGGACCACGTGCTAGCCCAATCCAACAATGTCGGGAAGAGGCTAGAATAGTCAAAGGGGGACGAGATTCTCATCTCGACCTGAATAACCCGGAAATTGTAAGTTCCAGGGGAGAAACAGATGAAACACAGAAGAAAGAAAGAAACATCCATGCCTGTGCTGGGATTCGAACCCAAGTGTCGGGCACATAGGCCACACAGCAGACTGCCGTCTCGACCGCTCGGCTACGCCGGTACGGCTCTTAAGGAGCATTGTTGAATTGTTATTCCGTTTCTGTGATTTTCCTTTATTGTTGTATTAAGAAGCATGCTTCTAATTGCTTTTGAACAAAACAAAAGCAGAAGGAAAACAAAGGTGTGGATGAAAATAAGAGAAAGCTTCACTAGATACTAAAAATCCAGAAGAGAAAAAATCTGTGAAAATCCTATTGAAACTAGATACATCATTGAATAGACTGTAACTTATTTTGCCAAACAATTGTGTGTTGAGATTAATCATGTCTAAAATTCAAATGAGTTTTAAGTAACAACATTTGTCACAAGCTATGTAGTATTAAAAACCTGATATCACAACAGCGATATCTCATGTTGAAAACACCATTGCTACAACAAATGATCTTGAATTGTTTCAGAGCAGTTTCTGCTGAAAACTATTTAACGATGCCCAACATCTGTTGTAGCTCCATCTTTTCCTTCAAATTAACACAAACTTAATAATTTTGTGAGAATCCAAAAGCTTTTTTTAATGACTCTTGCACATATGGTAAATGGACAGTTATTATTTTACAGGGATGTAAATGTAGTAACATTTTTAATCTAAAAAAACTTACATCTCAATTGCCGAACTTCTTCAGGCGTCAAGCAGGGATATTATTTTATTCTGTTCTCCTTTATGAGAATTCATTAACAATAGCAAAACTTTAACTGACAAAATTAATGGAGAACAAAGTAAAATAATATCATTGCCTCCGCTTAATGCCTAAGGAAGTTCAGTAATTGGCTGAATGAAATGTTGTGAATAAAGATGTAAGTGTTTAATGAAGAAGCACTTATTAATTAAACTGAAATTCAAGTTTTGAGTTTCTTTTTACTTTATTTAAATGTGTAAACTGTATAGAATATTATCATACTTCAACCTGGCCAAATTAAATTTCTGCAAGAAATTAAACAACTTAACTTACTCTTTGTTTCTTTATTTTTCAAATTGAAATTTGCTTGAGTTTTGTGTTCATTAAAAATAAGAAAAAACAAAACAAAACAAAAAAATAAACCTCTTATAATATTCAAATGTCAGAACTCCAATGAAAACAATAAAAGTTAAACATATTAACCCTGCTTCAAAAACTTTTTCCTATAAACAAATATTTCTGTTGACTTTTAATGAAATCACAATCTTATTGTATACTGCTCTGATGTTGCCTTGTGTCACTTGGAAAGCATCTTCAGACAATCTAAAAGAATAAAAATAAATAATTTGTATTATGATTTTAATTTTCCAATGAAAGCCCTGGATGAAGGGCTCTTTGTTCCGATGATAAATAAATAACTGTTTAAAAGAAGGGATTTAAATTCTTAAAAGGTAAATACTCAGATTGTACAGTGTTTCCAATCGTGGGTTGAGTTGTTGTCAATAGGAATCTGGGACAGTTGTTTTGTCCTTATTAGGACCCATCAGTGAGTGATGACCAACTCCAATGATTGTGAAATCACGGTATATTGTGTATGTCCCCCGTTTTTTAAAGTTTCATTTATGCAATTAAACTTACTCAAATGCTTAATCACTGCTGGACTCACAATTGAAGGTAGGTAAAGTCGATTGCAAACCATCTGCAGATTGTGTGCAGAGCATGTTTTTAAAAGACTACAAAACAAATGAATAAGTAAATTGAATTAATTGAAATAATTTTCCATTACAGTCAGAAGTCGTACCTCAAATATGAAGATCCTGTAGTTTGTGAAATATCTCCTTTGGTTTCCTATGCAGGAGAGGTAAGAAGCTTTGAGTGTCTTAGAAATCACTTTATTTTATAATAATAATAATCCTTGGAAATTAATATTAACATGTAAAACTTTAATGTGAGTAAATTGCATTAAGAATGGTCTGATTTAATAATTTCGTATCATTTGATATCACTTTCTTCTCAATAAAACAAATTAACTAAAAAACTAATGAATGTTGATTATATAAAATACTTCAGCATTGTCCATTTTCTCTTTTGATAATTACAATGAATTTTATGTGTTAAGGCTTTAGTAAAATATATATAAATTGTTTTTACTAAAACTATGAGTAAAAACAATGAGACAAAGGAATGTTATGCCTCAATACGAAGCCAGTGGTAGCCACCCACCTTTAGGCTATTTATGAGCTCCGTATGGATGAACCAATGAAGAAAGTATCTCCTACCACAATCATCAAGATAATAATAAAAATAAAATTACAAAATCTCAGTTGAAATAGGGATAGTGAGCCACAGTTTGGGTGCCACTGTATTATAGCACTGGTAATTTATGAGCAGGGATTCAGAAATACAAGTTGTATTTGTCATCACAAAAAATAAAATTACTGGTCAAGAGCATCATCTAATTTAAGGGCCTGTTATTCTACAAGTAAGTGTCATGTGATTCATAAATTAATATACTCAGAAGTACGTCACGTTTTTGATAGCAGTAAAGGCTTATCTTTGTAGGCGTTTTTCTGCAAGGAAAGTTTTAATAGAGAGAAACAAAGGAATTAAAATTACAAAATTCATTATTTAAGGTAGTTTCTCCTGCTAGTAATTAAAACATCTTTAATAAACTTGTTGATAACCTCTACTGATCAAAGAACATTGACAGTAAATGATACAATGTTTTATTATCAAAGAAATAAATAAATAAATAAATAAATAAGGATGAATAAAATATCCACGACGCCGACGCACTGGTCAAATGGTAAATACAGATAAAAAGTTAAAAAAAAACAACTAGTTTCGGCCCTTTAATAAGGGGGCCTTCTTCTGGTAAAATAAACCAAAGTTAAATAAAAATGGGCTTATATAGCCTCTGGAGCTGCCTTGCATCTTGGGAACTAGAGATGCTCATATGCCTATTGGCTAGAAATCGGAAGAGTTAAAGCTAAGGGGGGGGGGGGGGGAGGGCCCCCTTATTAAAGGGCCGAAACTAGTTGTTGTTTTTAACTTTTTATCTATTTTTACCATTTGACCAGTGCGTCGGCGTCGTGGATATTTTATTCATTTGAGCGCACGTTTATAATTTTTATTAAGGATGAATTATACAAAGAAAAAAGGGGATATCTTGTGAAGAAGATTCACTCCTCCCCAGTGCCTTAATAACTCGCCCACGGCAGATGACAAGTGGCTTCCTAATCCTTGTGTATATCAAATAACTCTACAGTTATTAATATTTTTATATTTTAACAGTTTTTTATTAAATACTTATATTTTAAAAGTGACTGTTTTAAGTAATATTGTTGTTTTCTTTCAATTTGAAGGACTTAGAAGAACTGGTCAGTGGAAAGAAATTCACTCCTCCTGTAATTTTGCTGCACAAAGAATTTGAAGTAGGGAAACGGAAGCACAGTCAGAACGGAAACTCTATCAATGGGAAGGATTTGTAAGAGTCAATAGATTATATGGAAAAAATCTTGCCAAGCATATTTTGCTTCCCGACCCGTCTCACAAAGTTGTACAACTTTCTGAAACATTGTGATACTTTCAAATCCAAACTACGATACTATTCCTGGGAATAATCATTATTTCAAGAAGTGCTGCCGAAGTCCGCATCCTAATTAATAAGCAGAAAGAAAGACCGATATTTATTCCAGTGAACTTCACTTGCACTTCTGAAAAAGAGACACTTGTTTGTGCAAAACATTGCAGGTGTATTCATGGTTTTTCTCTCTTTCACAAACTTATAATGGGGGTGGTGTTGGGTTCAAACAGGGGTTGTGGAGATAAAAAGGGTAAATATGTTTCTTTTAAAGTCAAAAGAAACTGTTCTTTTACTTTCCTGGATAGGGAAATTGATGTGTATATTGCAATACATTTGCCTTATAGGCAGCTGCTAATTCTATGTAATTGGTGATAATATTTGCCAGGATTGTTAATATAATTTTAATTAGCAAATAATTTGCTTTATTATATTTTTTTTAATGCTTTAAGTAAATTTGTATTTATTGTAGATTTATATAGTATTGATATAGATTTTGTTATAATTATAGCCGAAGAGAGCTTCACTATAGTAAGCAGAATTAACAGGAAATGCTTTGTTTTGGTAAAAAAAAAACATTAAGATATATAATTAATATACCGGTAATTGTAAGTTGTGGTGTTCTTTAGGAAAGTTTTTCCTCTTCCTTTTTTTTTTTTTTGATTAATTTCAAGATTTTGTTTAAAGCTTTGATGAAAATTTTTCTCTAAAAATATTTATGAATGTTCTGCAGATTTTCGTGTATTTTTAACAGTCACGGAAGAATATTTCGTTGCTTTCACTTGTCTCTGAAATACAAGAGTATTAAAAACATTTTCCTTTGTTTGATTTGTAAAAGAAAGATTAGTGTGTGTTTTCTGTGAAGTGATTAATATTGGAACAATTATAAAATACAACGTTGTTAGAATTCCACAGACCGCTGGAAAATGATTGAAACCTGAATTGGCCTATATTTGTTAGTTTCAATTGGAAGCTCGAAAATAGCTAAACTTTAAAAAGTAACAATTTCTGATGTGACCTATAAAGATTCAGTGTTCTCTCCATAATTAAGTTAAAAATTGCTTGAAAATCAGTCGGAGCGTTTTAAAAGTTTCTTAAAAAATCTCAATTTGTTCCATTAAATTATTATTAATATTTATCTTTCTATAATTACAAAACTTTTAGGGAAATAATCCCTTTAAATCTTTTTATTTTTGTTAATATTATTATAATCTTTTTTCCAAATCAAAATGGAAGATCTAAAGTTAATTTAATGATATCTTTTCATTGTTGTATAGTGTTTTGTATATTTTTTCAAGATACATTTATTTGCTTTAGCTTATCACTTCTATCTCATAGAAAATTTATATGAATTGTAGTGTATATTTATATTAATCAAGATGTGTATTAAGACATACTTTAAAACACACAAATGTCTGAAATCAAAGGGTAGTAAACACACATTTAAAGGTACACATCAGTTGAAGAATGGTTAGTATTGTTAGTTAAAATGAACCGGATTTTCAGCATCTCCTTTTCTATATAAGTATGTTACAAATTAATTGTTTAACTCTATTCAGGATAATTTTATTTTAGTAATTGTTTATTTTTTTTGAAATGTAAGTTTTTTTTAATTAGCAAATTTCTTTAGGAGAACAAAAGAAAAATCTTTATTTTACTTAGTAGTTCTGAAAGTAGCAGAATTGCACGACACTTAAGTAAAACAGAATATCGTTCTGTAATAGTAATCTTTGGGAAAATGTAATTCCTTATTGAATTGTAACAGAAATATAACGGCGAATCTATAAGATATGTATGTAAAGTGTAAACAAAATGCGATACTTATTAATATATAATTTTATAAATGATTTGCAATATTAAGTAAAGAAAAAAGGAGAGGGCTAGAGAGTAAATAATCTGAAATAAGAGACAATCTCAAAGAATGGGATTCCAAATAGGTTTATTTTTACCCTCCTATATAAAAACTTGTATATATATATATACTCTATAAATTTAAAGATCTCATGGATTAGGTAATATAGAAAAGATAATTTTCTACATTGTTTTAGATTTAGCAGATTTGATGGTTATTCAGTAAAACAGGAATTTATTTTCACCCATTATCAGTTTCCATGCTTGACTTCATGCATAATAGAATTTAAACGATGCTGAAAATTAATTATTAATGAAGAGGGTAGTAGTTATTGTAAGGAACCCAGGCAGTTAGTATTTCTTAGTAAAAACACTGATGTCTACTTTGAGCCATTAAGCACCTTTTTATTTTCCTTTGTACTTAATATTAGATGTGAGCTCTGAAGCTAAAAAATTAGCTAAAATTTGCACAAAACTCGGTTTATTATTTTAAATTAACTCTTGTCACTTGTAGTGTTGAGCTTTTAGGAAACCTTAAATGAGATGTTTTAATTATTGGACAAAACTTGTAACAAATACTTTTTTCCCCCCAATCTA
>JAFIDM010000179.1:5663838-5683872 GCA_023159025.1 Thereuonema tuberculata
TTACACAGTAGACTCTTGATATCTCAAAGTCGAAGGGACACTAAAAAAATTCGAGATGGCAAGGTCATAAACAAAACATAAAATTCACGTAAAAACACAAGATACAGAATAATATTCTAAAAATTAGAGTCTTGATAGATGAGAATAAGTATAAATATGTAATGATAGTTAACAATAAGTCTAAATACAGCAATGATAATTTTAATTTTTAAAAGTAGTCAAAAATAATTACATTAAATTGAAAAGAATTAGTAAAATACAATGAACTTACATTGCTAGAATTTCTTTAAAAAAATACCTCTATTTGTTTCAACACAACGGAACAGCAATTTTTCCTGAAAAATTCATTTTTTACTTTGAAAAATATTCGACATAACAAGGTTTTGAGTGAAAACTCTTCAACATAAGAATTAAAATTAACATTAGATGAATATGTAATATCAAGGGGAAAAATACTTTTTCGACATATCAAGGTTTTTGAGATTCCGAGAGTATGCTATAGTTTCTGAAAGTTCTTAAGTTGCTTCAACCTTCACTTTGCTCATGCAGTGAAGGAAACGGAGATCTCTTAGTGGTGGGAAAGAACGAAAGTAGAGAATGAAATAAAGAACAACAGCACAAAAACGGGTAACAAGAACTTTAATAAATAAATAAATAAATTTTCTCATTTTAAAAATGATGTATCGTCATCATTTGGTTCTTCACAAAACACAGTTCTTTTAATAAGAATAAAAAAATATTGCTTTAAACAATTATTCATCAACAAACATTTCTAAAAATCGTAATAAAACTTATTCCTGGTTAAGTCCCTACGGAATTAACAAATATGGCATTTTGTGCTAAGAACAGTCTCACAAAGGCATCGGAATGGGTTTCCTTTCTGTTCTTTGATGTAAGCAATTAATGGAAAAGTGTCCACAATCACCTTATGACTAGAGATAAGAATGAACCAGCCATTTTTATATCAAGGGAGGGAAGTACAAGAGCATTCATCAGGTGGTTGGATACAGAATACTTTGACAATTTACTTTGCTTTGAAATTATGCAAAATATTGTCATAAAAATAAATAATTTATGTATTTGTATCGGCTCACTTGAAACAAATTGTATTAAATTGAGCACAGCAGGGGGTGGGGGCAAATGCCCCTATTCATCATCACATGAATTTTAAAAAAATATCGCTGGCAAGTGGAAGTGAAAACCATTACCTGGAAATCTTCAACTTCATTCATTGACAAAGTTTTTGGACCATTGTTTGACAGTTGACATTGGCACCATTGTACTTCACAAAATAGGTTTTGGAATCGTCTGACGCACATGACCATCCTTTTTTACCAAGAAACCTTCTCTGTATCTCGGTATCTGATCAAATCCTAGCTGCTTTAGTGGAGATGTTTTAATCTTCAGTATCTTGAGACATACTTGCAGCATTAAAAGTCATGTTGTAACCTTATCACTGTGCTGCTTACACGTGCCTCCAACGAAATGTCTGCTGACGACTCCTTCAATAACTTTCTTACAACAATAACATAAATTACTTTTACAGGCCCAGCATTTCATGTGGTTGTTATTGTCTTGCTTTAAGTTTTGTTGATGACATCGAGGGCAATTCAACAGATCCCTGGTTTTACCACCATTCTTATCCAAATACTCAACTAATTCCTGCAAGAAAACAAAAAAATTCAGTTACATTAAAATAGTTTTATAAAATATATATCAGTGACATATATTCTAAAATAAATTAATAAAATATTTAGCTATAGTTTTCTAAGAAATCTTTTTTTTTTTTCCCCCAATACTAAAAAAGATCTCACGTAGCTACATTTACTCAAAGGTAGAAGATTTAATATACATTTACTCAGTTTATAGCAGTGGTTCCTAAACTGAAGGAATTTATCATCCAAAAATTTTTTTTGAAATTTTCATATTAAAACTTTCAAATATCTTTCTTCTGGTTTCAAAATTATTTTCATCTTTTTCTAATACAAACAATGACATTTTGTGACTAAAGTTAGAAGTAAATTGCCTTAATATAGCAATGTAAGCAAATAAGGAATGACATGATTAGCTACTGATGCAATACATGGATCTGCACTGAATTCCATTTATATGCAGTCAAATGCATATTAAAATTAAAGAAAAGATTGCAACAAACTCCTCTAGAATGACAAAAGGTATTGCATTTCACAATGCTATTCAAAGACCACTTCAAGTACTTGATCGTTTGTTACCAAGGTTTCTTTTAATAGATCAAATGCAAGAAAGTCCATAGACTCCAGGACACTTAACTGGGCTATCCATTCATGGCACAACATTAATCCATTTCTGCTTCAGTGTGTTTAAAATAGACTAACATAGATTTAGCAGTATGACTGGATGTCATGTCTTGGTGAAGGTATACCTTGTTTTGTCTCCGTGTTATACAACGATATAACTGCTTCCCATTAGATAGACTGAAATGCTCTGTTCATTGCAGGCTGCATAGACGCTGGCATTCAAGCTGAATTTCTGGATTTCAAGACGACCTCAGGAATAGTTTTCCCTTTGGAAAACTTTCTCTTCAGGCTTTAGCCATTTCGCTTGGCCTTTTTCATTATTTGGTCTGTAGAAAATTGCCTGAGGTTTAACATAATTAGTGAGGTAAAGCTAAAAACAGTAAAACAATCAGGTCTCCTCCAAAGTGACCACGTCTTCACTTAATATGTTTATATAACATTCATAAATCTCGTATACTGTGCAATGTGACTGATGGTGAAGGCATGAACACATCAATGCTTCTTTGAGTTGGTGGAACACAAACAATGCATTAATGACAGCATGTGAATGTTGCGACCTTTCTGCATTTCTATATTTTTTCTGCTGAGAAGGTCTGTTTCTTCAATAATTCTATTGCTGACTCTGAAATGTCAATTCTGTTACTTCTGTAGTGATCTACATTTAAAGAAGCACTCATTCCAATCTTAGAAAGGGCTTTCGCGTTTCCTCTGCAGAATTTTTGTCATTTTTAGACTTGATGAGACAAAACAACTTACAAATAATCTGAAACGTGTGAACTACGTTCAGAAAAGATCTAGATTTGTTCTTGTAATTAATGTGCAATTTCAAATTTGTCCATATTTACATGAAACAGAATATAACATAATATTCATAGAATATAACTTCCATAGAATATAAGTTTTATTAAAAAAAATATTCATTTTGAATCTAAATCGATACAAATTTCAACATAAGAGAAAACCGATCAGTGTAATTTTCAGTAAAGGTAATAAGTCACCTGAGAGCGAAGCCTCTACTAAAATAAAGGTAATGCACTGTCTTTTAACGAAATAACGGAATTTATTTTTTCATTTTTGTTAACTTTTCTTTATTTGAAATACTTCATTACACTTTTCGTTTCATTAATCAAAAATTATTCCATTATACTGTTATGTTATGTATATTTTAACACTGCATAGAATCCCTGTATTTTGTGGTATTTTACACCTAATAAAAATTAAAACAAAACAAAAAACTGGAACTTACTTCAGGACGTGGATCCGGACGTTCATATCTGGGAACAGCTGGTGTTTCATATGTAAAAAGAATACAGTTTTTTGAAAAGTGATCGTATCCACTAATGCTTTTGCCACATATCCAGCAAAAGAAGGTGAAGCAGAGACTGCAGGTTATTTTATTGCACCTAGGAAATATTTTGATCAACGTAAATATACAGTATGTAATAATAAGATGAAAGTTTAAACAAAGTAACACAACAAGATAAGCATTCTGTTAAAGTGTTCTTTATTATGTTATTTACAAAAATCAGTTGACTAGTGAGAAAACTTGTCATTTTTTTAATTACTTTAATAAAAAGAACAGTTAGATTTCTTCCAAACAAAGCCTCCTTTTAATGTCACATATTCTTATGCATCATTAAGGACAGACTGTTCAAAGTGTTCTGCTTATTTTTTCTTTTTTGAGACAGACTGAGGTAATTGTCCACTTAAATGATAATTATTTTGAGAATGCATCTTCTTAGGTGAGTGAAACAATTGTCATCCGTTGTGAAATAATATTCTTTATTTCTATATATGTTCTGGAGTTATGTAAAAATTCTATAGAAATTAAAAATAAAATTTCAAGTTGCCCAAACTTTACACAAAGCACTACAACAAACATTTGAGACATGTAATGCATGTGTGTTACATCCTCTGCAAGTGGATGCATCTGACCAGCTACCATGTGTATCTCCTCATGTAAAGACAATTTCTGTGCAAATGTAGTTTTAATGTAACTGGGCAAAGCTTCTGCATACGAGAAGGATGCAGTACTGAATTTTTTTATCAAGAAACAAAAGGAGCTCCTTTGCGGCACCTTAAGCCCCATCCTCGCCAACTTTTTCATGGATTCCTTCGAAAAAAACCTCTCTCCAATCGACTACCTTTAAATCCATCATGTGGTGGCGATATGTTGATGACGTTTTTGCTGTATGGACCCCTGACCGTCTCAAAGTCCCTGAGTTCTTGGACCACCTTAACAACATTGACTCTCACATCTCTTTCACCATGGAAATGGAAAACAATCACCAATCCCTTCCGTTTTTAGATGTTTTAATCACTAGAAAAGACCTCTCCCTCCCCCACCACCGTTTACCGTAAATCAACCCACACTGACTTACATTTCAATGCCAAATCCTGCCATCGCCCTGTGCTTCTTTTTGTACTCTCATCGAACGTGCCCTTTCCCACTGATCCACCAACGAAGCTCTTCAGGAAGAACTGCAGCACATCAAAGATGTTGCGAACAACAACGGTTTTTCTCCCTTCGTAATCCCAAAAATTTTAAGAAAGACCCTCCATCCTAAACCCACCACTTCCTTCAACAATGATCTTCCTGAAGTTTTTCTTTCCTTTTCTCCCACCGTAACCTCAAAAATCAGTCGCTTTATTAAAAGTTATGACTTCCAACCTATTTTCCTTCCCCCTCCAAAAATCAAAAACATCCTATCCCACCCCACACTCCCCAAAAACAAGGCATTACTCGATTCCGTGTTGCTGCGGCCAATATTATATGGGTCAAATTAAACGTTCCCTCGGCAAATGCCTACTCAAGCACCAACAAGATACAAGAAACTGGATAACTACTGCCCTCACCACCCATACCAGCATCCCCGGTCACTCCTTCCACTGGAATAGAACCACCATTCTGTCTCAACCCTCCACCTACATTTCCAGAAATATTGAAGAATGTGTACATATTCTCAAAGTGGGATCCACTTCAGTGAATAGCCTAGGCCTCCATCAAATTTGGAAATGGCTTCTCTTTCCCAACACCCCATGTTAAAAAAATGACAATCTCTCTTTGGTCCGCCAATTTTCCCACCAAAACCAACGTTCTTGCTCCTAATCAGACCTATCTCCCTCCCATTCTGCTTTTTAACTATCTATTTATACACCTCCCAATTCTATCTCTCAGACCTGAAGATGAATCCTGAACAGTAGAACATGAAAGGCCTCGTCTATCTCTCTTTTAACGATGTAGGAAATACCCCAGAGTCTTGTATGCAGTTCTGTGCAAATGTTTCAACTTAAGTTATTTCCTATCAAAAGTGTTCAGGTAAAGCAGATGAAATATATTGATTTCAAATTAAAGCTGCAAATGATAAGGACATTTTTTTTTCTGAAAGCTACAACAAAAAGGGTGCTCTGACTTATGTATGTGGAGAGAGGTGCTCCGACATCGATTTATGTAGGGTCTGCAGAACCAGTATATAAATTGGAGATTGTCTGTATAAGGAATCAATTTTTGTAAACTCAAACTAAAGGTTTATCTAATATAAGATGATTACAAGTATAGTATCTTACTCACCCTCCGTCTTTTGTGATGGGCACTTTACATTTTGGGCATTTTTTTGCTTCTCTCTTAATTAAGTTCCGAGACAATGTATTGTATTTTTTGACTTCTCTAGGAGCAGATTTGGTGTTCTAAAATTAAAATATCAATAATACAATATTACACAAAAATTAAAAATCATGCATTACTTTTTTATTTCAATTTTTTAAATTAAATTTAGTTGAATGAAATTAAGAATTAGTATTTTGAAAATATTACTTAGTATTAATAAAAAAGAAAATTTTCACTATATAGGTTTCACATTTCACTATTAATCATATACTCTTCTAAAAAGTGAAGTACATGCAAGATTTGTGTGCATTAGTGATACTTCTGCTAACGACTGAAAACCTTAAGTTCAATTCTTTCTTTCTGGTGTCTTCTAGTGACTGTCCTTGTGACGGATTGGAGATGAGCAAAAGCCAAATCACTTTGCAGATCATGAGAATGACAATGAAGAATGATAAAAGTTCAAAAAAATATAAAAGCAATTGAATAAGAGATCTGCAGTCATGTGCATTTAGATGCATGAAGAGTATTTTCAATCATGCAGTTAGCGATAGGCTTAATATGCAATGGTAAAGCTAATAAATTAAAATAAAGTTAGATGGTGCAATTATGTTATTTTTAGGAGGAATAAAACTGCACTTATTTATTTCCAATGCCTTGAGGTTCATGAGAAACCTATTTTCAGGTATTGAAAGCAAAGACAAAATCAAAAGAACCATTTAAGTACTGTGTGTAAGTCACAAGGATGTTAAGACATAAATGGCAGAACTGTTGTCCAACACTGATGGGTTTACAAGCTTTTCAACTGATTACATGTCAGCCAATGTGTTTTCCAATGTCCTTTGGATGACCCATATCCACCTGCCATAATAAGCACGAGGACGTATTCATAAACAATGATCCTAACCACTTGTACACAGTCACCCATTTAATATCTCCTTACCCTTCAAAAGGACCCATAGAATGTTATAAAACACTTGCCGTCACATATTGTAACATCTACTATCAACCTTCTTCAGCTTTTTTTACAGCCATTTCTGACTAGGCCTCCCCATATCTCTCCGTCTTTTCCTATCCTGAGCTATTCGATGTCAAGTGTTCCAATTGTATCATCTGACCATCTTCTTTTTGCTCTATCTATCTTAATTTTATTAAAATAAGGAACTTGACTAATGAACAATAGAGGATTTGGTGAGCCTAGAGCCAAATCTTATTACCATCCTGCATAGAAAAGAGATGAACAAGAACATCCTCTAGGAGACTTGAGTGTAGTTGACACAAAGACTGCTGATTATAGTTATTTAGTATTAAAATTATGTTGTTTTTAAACAACAGCTGTTTCTGATAAGAAAGGTTGAAACATGCTTATCAGTCCAGTCAGTGGAAAAGAAAGCAAAGAAATAACGTCTCCAAATGGTAAGAAAAGATGAAAAAAACATCCAAGAAGAAGATAAATGAAGAAATGGGAAGATGTCAGTGAATGGAAAAACATTAGTAATAATCATGTGGCCAATTTGTGAAAATAACTGATTTAACCAACTAGTTCTGCAGTTATCAAAGATATAAAGTTTAGCTGTCACAATATTGTTTTTATCCAAAAGATTCAAATAATATTTGAACATTTATATTTTACATTATTTTGCACAAATAGTTTTATGTAGTGTTTTCTGTCTATGGTTAAATATAAAAGTAAATTGTGAATAAAAAGCCTTTCATTTTATATTGTAAAGTATTTCATTGAGAAAGAAGAGAAAGGAACAAGAAGTAATAACAAAGACACCTGAGACAGTTATAATTCAAGAAAAAAATGAGAATTATCTAAATTTAGAAAAACCTTAGTGCCTTAATCTAAGCTGTCAGTATTTTGGGACATTGTTTTTTTATCCATTTGAATCAAAGTCAGAAACCAATTTTACCAAATTTCTATTAGTTTAAAAGTTAAAGCAATCCTACAAACAGACCTTGCAGGCCCACAGGCATGCAGAAGGTAAGGATCCCAGCATTTCATGATCAATGGGACTAGATTGAGGTCGGGAGGTCAGCCCAACACCCACCCGCCTTTAACTCCCGGGAAAGATACCTGGTACCCATTCTACAGAGGGCTGGGTAGACCCTAGGACCCCTTTGGAGGAGAATGGAGCGTGGAAAAATCCCGCCCTCTGCCGAGGCCGGGAATCGAACCTGCCACCTCCTACCCATAGCCAAGCGCCCTGACCACTCGGCTACCAGCCCTCTATTAGTTTAATTCTACCAAATTAATGTAACTATTGTAAGAATATATATATTTCTGATTTTATATGTTTTAATCTTTAGGAATTTTATGCGTATTCCAATACTTTTCCATTTCTCACTTATTTCAAATGTAATTCTTTTCCGTTCCTTATTTATTTTCAAATTGAATTGAATTATCTTTTAATCATCTGATGATTTAAATTTCTCTCCTCTGATTGGTTAATCCCTCCACCAATCAATTGTTGTTCTTTTGTTAAATTGCTCCAATCATCCTTTAATCCTTTGTTTATTTAAACCTGTGTCTTGTAAATAAATCAGTTCGATCTTGTTTTGTCAGCCGTTGACTCTGAACCTTACTCTTCTCTCCCTGTCACATTCCTTGACAATATTATATTAATAAATAAAATTCCATTTTTATCACCTGAGTATTATCTTCTTCTTCTTCTTCAACTTCTTCTTCTTCTTTTTTAAAGCGATTCTTTTTTTTGGACTAAAGCAGAAAGAAAAAAATTTAGTAAAACAAAATTACATAAGTCCATTCCAAGTAGTGCTGCTATTTTTGTATTTCTTTACATATCTGAAAACAAAATCTCAAAAACTTGATTGAATTACAATTCTGAACAAACTCTTAAGGAGTGCCAATGTCGTATCTTCAAAATATCATCAGTCTAATATTCAAACATTAATAAAACACTTAAAATGTAATTTCAAACACTGAGATACACTCCACTATCAGGCAGATGATCATAACACACATTGACCTTCTGAATTATGAAAGCAACTGCTATCTTAAATTTGCATAATGCTTAGATTATGTGATAGAACTACTTCTTTCACATAATGTAAGAATTATGCCAATTGCCATTAGCTGAATTAATGGTTCACTCTTTTCTTAGTAAATAAAAATGACTCCTTCAGAATGAACTGCTCTTATTTAGAGGAATGAGCTGAAAATGGTTAGTTTCTAATCATTCATTAATTACATTCTTTTTTTTTTTTGTCTCTCTTTCTCTTGTGTTCAATCATTTTAAAAACAAGACACACACAGATTAATGACAGACAACATCAAGTGTTTGCTACGTGACATCCTAGAACAGTTGTTTCACACTCTTTGGCAATCATCAGCTAAGACAGTCACCAGTATTAGTCTTAGTACCGAAACCTTGCTGTTTATTTAAATGCACAGATTTAATTTTCAGTGTGTTATGAAAATTCATTGAGGCCGGCGCAATGCTGGCACATGAATTTCCTCACTACTTTTAGTGAGTTTTTTATTGTTTATTTTAGCTGTGGAGGCTCCATTGCATTTCCAATGACAGACACGTTCGACCCTTCCTTGGCAGAAGCCAATAAAAGAATCTTCAATTGCTATAACTGTTCATATTATAATCTTGTGATGATTTGAGATACCTAATCTGTTTTTCAAATAGATAAAGAAATACAGAATATCAGAATAAGAAAATTAACAACAAATAAAAAAATCTTCAATTTAAATATGTAACTTATGTATCACAGTTTACCAAGATACTGGAAAAAAAAAAAAAAAAAAAACAATGTAAAACATCTTAAAATGGAAAACTCTCAAAAAGTAATGTATTTAAATTTTTGAAGGTGTTTTTTTTTAACTTTCACTATGTTTTTAATATTTGTCAAAGAAAATATATTGTTCTTGAAATGCTCCTTCTACGGCTTCAGACATACTTTCTTATTTTCAAAATTTAAAGATGGCTTCAATTATTACTCAATGAAACAATTTCTCTCTTATTCTTTGGACATTTAGTTTTCTTTCATTTATCTTAATATTAAACTGCATAAATTTGTGACTTGAATGTTTCCTACAATATTAGGGCTACAGTTGTGGTTAAACTCTCATTTGATCAAACTACACCTATATATGGTCAATTATAGGTGAAAAAAAACTGCAGAAATTGTTTGTGTTTACATTCTATTACACAGTGAAGGCAGTGCTGTTTGTACAAGTTCACTCTGCGAAGTGTAATATACAGCTGCATTTCAACAATTTTACTTTACTTTCATTTTTTGTGTATGTTAGTATTTTAATTTTTGTGTCACACTAATATATTGTTAAGCAAATAAATTTATTATTCAGAATATCATTAGAGGTCTTGTTTCATGCAATTCAGTTTTACTTGATCTAAGAATTGTGTTGTATTTTAAACCCTTGTTATGATTTTAGTTGAAATGTTTGAGATTGTAAAGCCACAATAGGAATTGTAGAATCTTCAGTGGACTATATTAATTTTGAATCTGAAGTTATGTAGGAAACACATTAGAAAATTATTTTCTGAGAATTTCTTAGAAATATTTAATGTTCTTCATATTAAGCATTTATTGTTCTTCGATAGCAGTTCTCTTTTGAAAATGGACATGGAAAAGGCATGCTCAGTATGAAAACTTTATTAAAAGTTTTTGATGTTTTCATCCATTATCTTCATTGTGTTGTTTAACTAGCATTAAATGTAAGAACCCTAAAATTAAAATAAAAATGAAATTTTAATTCTTCTCAGTATGTATGGAACTTATTTTTCATCAAATATGAATCACCTCTAATAATGAGGCAGTAATTTGTTCTGTATTCCTCAAAATCACTAACTCAGCAGTTGAAATATGTTATATGTGGATTGTTATAACAATATATAAGTTCTTATTAATGTTTACAATGTTTGAAAAAGTCATTTTAACTTTGCTGGAATAAAAGTATGAGTTCTCGAAATAAATGAAATGAATGAATGAATGAATTAATGTGTGTTTATGTGATTTACACGATAAACTCTATATTTGATATGTATATTAATATTTGTATTTCCTGCCTACTTCCTACACAGTCCTGCCTACTTCCTAAGCCTTCAGTAAAGCAAAATTTCTATGAGTAGTTCCATTTCCATGCTTAAAGTACCTCTATACACCACCATCTTATATATATATATTTTTAATGCAGTGTTTGTTCTGTAACATAAGTATAAAAACACAAGTAATATAAATTTACTTAAAACATACACATTCTACAAAATGCTTCATGTATTTTTATAAATGTACAATTTGCTTTATGTATCTTTAAAAATTTTCAAATTTTGATTCTTCCCTGAAAGAAATTTATCATCTTGTCATCTTTTTAAACCATCTTCAATGTGAATTTAGCTAAATCTTTGTTTTCCATTTGCCAGATTTCACAATTCAAATCAATGTTGCTGTGCTTGTATTACCTCAAAGCACAAACAAACTAATCTCCTGCACCTGCTTCTCTACATTTTGGCTTATTGTTGGAAATTTGAGTCATTTTATTACAATAGGCAATGAAATGCTGAGTCCATGAATAGCCCACATCTCTGCAAAACATTATTTTTTTTTCCAGGATTGCCCAAGAGTTGTAGTTAGAAATTAATGCTATTTAATAATGATATTCAATATGTGTTGGTGAAAACATGAGAAAGGGAAGGTAAAATGGACCTTTTCACAATTGCACCTTGAGTTGGTGGGGATCTGGAAAAGCTGTCTTGTAGTTATTAGTACTTATCAGCCAGATTTACCCATTAAATATCTAATTCACAAGTGGAAGATCATAGATCAAAGGCAGGGGTGTGCTGCCACACTTTTAACAATTGGCTCTCCAAAAAAAAAAAAAAAAAGACCCACAAAGCACTGATGTCATACTTGGTAAGTTCGATTGCGTCGGTGAATTACACTCACGGAATAAATGAAAAGGCCTAATAAAAAGATGGAGGCTTTTTTTATTATGGTTTACAGTGGTGCAACGAACACAAAGAAGTGGATCACAATGCAGTGGAATTGCTAGCTACTTATTTTTGTATTTTTAGCCACAATAATGAAACCTCAAAACACTTGTCACACTAATGACACATTAGCTTAGTTAGCAACATTGGCTGTTAATATATACATCAGAATGCCCTGATTGGTGAACACTGGCCAATCGTGAGACATTTTGCTTCTGTAAGAGCAATAGAGAATTCGAATATGACAGTTCTGTTGAAGCATACTAGCATTCCATTTATGTTCTCTAGCGACATATTGTCCTCATGCTTAACTATCAGGATGGCGCATATAAAACCGGCCCCAATAAGCATTTCTTTTTGTATTGTATTATTATTTTGGGGCTGGTTTTATGTGTGCCACCCTGTATTCTAAGTGTCACATCTAGTAGGTTTCTGTAATTGAAGCAATAAATAAAAACATTTCACTAATACTTTGCAAACATAGGCACTGCCTAGTTGATGATTCGTTAGACTGCAGATGGGAAAATTTCAACAACCGACTCGTGCAAGCTGGGTCCAGCACCCCATTGACCAAAGCCATTATGGCCATCTAATCGATAAAATCTGACTGACGACTGCTAATAAGAACAGAACAGATTTCTGTTGATAGCAACTCAGGATAAGGTTGTGGAAATGTGACCCCCCCCCCTTGAATTCAAATTAATGTTCTGATAGTAATCGAGTTAGTTCAGAAAATGACAACCTAATTTGTTTCTCAATCACTCAATCAAGTTTAAAAATGTATTTGACTTGATAAAGTTATACTTACACGTCGGCTGTTCCTTGGTGGTCCAGTTGTTTCTCCACAGGTAGCAGCACCCTGCAATTAACCAACAATAATAAAAAAGGAGTTTTCTGAGCTTTTCTATGTTTTAGATTGATTGCTAATTTTAAATTAATTCAATTGTCTTGAGAGGTTTTCATCAATTTCTAAAAATGATGCTGAAACCAATGTGTAGTTTGCATGATAACTATAAACTTCTGATTTGTAATTTTATGTTTGTTCAATTTACAGGTTTCAACAAATAAGTAGAAGCACATTTAGAGTTTTATTGCATCATAACAGAAATAGTTCATCATAAATAATAAAAATATTGTTCTTTGTTCCTCCTTATTTTCTAGTTAAAAAATTAGCAATAGTAAAGGATTCTGAAATCTTATCATTACTGATAAGTACCCTTGAACTGCACTGGCAAATATAATAAAGAAAAGGATAAGATGCAACTAAAGACTGCTGAAATATTTTAGTTGAATACAGTTGATGGATTGGTTAAATGCCTACTTTTTTATATCTGCCCCCTATATTTTGTATTTCACTATATATTTGTGCCATCCTTTATTAAATTTTATGGAATACAAAGAGTAATCAAACTGTGAAGTCATATTTCATCACTACATTAGACAATCTAATCCTTGTCTTAATTGTAATTTTCTCAATTTGAATCTTGAATTATAATAGTTCACTATTTATAAATGAATTTTTAGCTGTTTAATTATACTACAACAAAAGTTACAACAAAAGAAATGGTAACAACAGCATAAAGGAAAGAAACGAACAGTTTTAATCCAAATGAATCGATTCAAATTCGAAAGAACAAGAAAATCAGATGTAGTGAAAACTAATCATCAGCCCTTGGATCAATGTTATTAAGTTGATATTCAGAGAAAGTCACAGGATAATGTTGGATGGTTCACAGGCCATAAGAATCTCTGAGGGAATGAAGCTGAGAACATACTTTGAGAGGCTGATGTCATAATTATCAGAGCTGCCTTACTGGTATACAAACAGTCGAATATCCATTCATTCTGAACTTAATAGAGAAAATCAGTATCCAAAAAAGTATTAGTAATGATTTGGCCAAAATACAACAGAAGCTGTGACAATTCACTTTCACTGAAGATTGCAGTGAAAACTGTTCCAGATTATTCTGAAATGAAGAATATTCTATTGATATAACAGATCACTTGATTCAACAGTAATTTAGAGGATGAGAACTGAAAAAAGTCATGTACAAAAAGTTGAGAAGTAAAAAAAAAAAGACCCTTAATTAGTTTAAGACTTATGATGGTCAGAAGCCTCTTGCAGTTGGAATGTCACTGAAAGCAATGCCAAGAAATCCTATCATGTTAAGAATAAAGAATTTGCAAAAGCAGGAGCAGACTAGGATAGCTATCAATGTCATCCTATTTCCTCTTTCTAACAAATAGAAAATCGAGATCAGAAAGTATATAGTTCTGTTTCAAGCTTAACAACATATTAACGTGAATCAAGTTTTTAAGTATATTGTTCACTATGTAGTAATAATGGAGAAGTATTGATGACAGCATAAGATAATGTTTATGAATAGAAACTAAAATATCAAAACAGCATATCATTATTTAACCAATGAAACACTGGTTTAAAATGCAAATCATACCACTGTTTAAAAAAAAAAAAAAAAAAGCAACATATTAACTTAAGTTTTATGGAATGGGGAAATGTAGTTTCGTGTGCAGTTTCTTTTTCCTTTTTAATTAATATATAAGTAATAAAAAAGAGAATAGTTTGATAATCATTCTCTTTTAAAGTACATTTTAGAGTCTTTCAACTTACTTGATGCCAGGCACTTTCACACGCTAGGCAAAATGCGAAATTGCATTCTAGACAATAAGCCAGATTTAGGTCTTCTTCAGGTTCCCTAACAGTTGCTTGTTGACAACGAGGGCACCAAACAATGTCACCCATCAATTCTAAAGCACGCTGAAATATTTAAAATATATATTTTTAATATTAGTTTTGCTATGAATCAAATTCAGAATTAATTAATAATTAAAAAAATTAGAAGATATGAAATGATTCTGAGATTTCTAAACCAATTAATAAAAGAATGGCTTTGTAATAATAATTAATTGTTAATTACTTATTTATCAACTGAGCTTGAGCAGAATTAGATCCAAGTAGGAATTTATTTTGCTTCTTAAAGATCATTTGCACATTGAAGTAAAGTTAAGTGAATTTTCTGTTTTAAAGTTATTTGATATAAAACAATGCTATAATTTAAGTAACTAAACTTTACCTGTAGCAAAATCCTCTCCCATCTCTCAATAGCTTCTGGGGGTAGCACTTCTTCAATAATATCTCTGGGTAATTTCTGATCACAGTCTGGAGCAGGGCAGCTGTGAAAAAAGTACGTAGTAATTGAAATGATAAACTTCCTAATAACATGATAAGTAAGAGCTAGCAAAATGGCAAAATTCGAAGTTTCAAAAAATGCTCCATGAAAAGTTATTTTGTTAATAGTTTTTTTTCTCTTTAACTATTTGTACAAAATGCTCTACTTGTCTGAAATGTCAGCAAAGGTCACTACAGCTCTAATAAATGAATGAAAATCTTATAAAGAAGCAGGAATTTGATTAAAATATCAAAAACAGAGAATTATAAGTCTATTAACAACTTTGAATTTTATAATTCTCTAACAAAGATCTTGATTTGGACATGGCTCTAAGTAGGCCTACACTAATCAAAATATTGTTTCATAAATAAATGTATGTAATTTATGGAAATAGCTGGTATATTCTGTGCATGAATAAAGATATTTTTCCTTGAAATAACCATGTTGCAACTCAGTTATTAATCTGTCTAGTATTGTTAATGTAACACCTCATTTTATCCCTTAGTTTCCAGCAGATGTAGCATAAATTGGATGCCTACAAATTCAATAGAAGAGCATTTTACTTACTTTGAATAATTATTTTTTTCAATATATATATATATACATATATATAATTGCCAGACAGTGATTTGTGATTTGAAACACCAATATCAAAAAAACTAATCACTGTTTTAAAATTTGCCAATAACAAAAAACAAATCACTGTTTCCATGGAGATATAATTTGAATATCCCCACTTCTTCAGTGGCGTAATTTGGAATTAATTTAGAAACTAAAGCGCAACATAATAAGACTTTGCTCTTTCAAAATTTAAAATTTACCTAAATATTAATCTTAAAAATTAAAAATTAAAAGATTTTATCCTAACTATCTAAAATTTAAAAACAAACCAAAATGATTAATTTGATTAAATATAAAATGAAGCAACAAAAAGTGGACCATCCTTTCTATTGCTTATTGAAATTTATCAAATCATCTAAATTTAAATTCAAAATTAAAATTAAACTATTCAATTTAATAGCTAAATTCTACCAAATTATCTAAATTTAAATTATCAAATTTAAATTACAAAAAGAACAATTAAATTGCTAAATTAATTTAAAATATTATTAAAAATATTTAAAAAAATTATTAAAAGAGCAAAATCTAAAATGTTGAGTTAAAGTATAAACATAAAATATATTAAAATATTGAATTACCTTAATAAGTAGTCATGAATACATAATACTACAAAATTAGGCATATATAATCCAACACACAAAACTTGAAGCTGGTGGTCTTCAAATTTTGTGTGTTGGATTGTATACATACATATATATATATATATAATTATATTAAGAAGAACATATAAAAGTTTGGATTTTTTAGTTATGTCACAATTTTTCAATTCCTCATTTGATTTACAAAAATTCTGACTAACTCAAGAGATTTAGAAGTTCTCTTGGAAGTCAATAACTGCCAAAAAGTCACCTGGAGAACTTATATAAGTTAGAATCGTGATTACTTACTGCATTCGTAAGACTGAGCCTTCCTTAACAAGCATTTCACTGTAACTTGAGAGACACTCGTGACAGAAATGATGTTCACAATCAGGAAGCCTGCAGAATTTTGACCCTAGGTTTTCCAGGAAGCAGATACTGCAAGTCTGATATTCAGATTGGAAGGCTTTTCGCTCAAGATCATAGTCGTAACTAAACAAAGCAAAAGACAAAGCATTTAGTAAAAAAAAATATTAAATAATCTGTAGATTTTGCACTTGCTATTAAAAAATAAAGGTGTGCAAAGGAAATGAACAGAGAGGATAGTGAGAAAAGTTCCAGCAATTTCAGTCTCTGAGTATATGAATTTGCTCTACATTTACTTTGTTTTAATGAATGAAGGTTTTATCAAAAGATCTCTGAAATTACTATTTTAAAAGTATTTACTATTTTAATGATATGTGTGTTAATAGAAACAAAGCATTTAGTATTGCTTGTAATTTTAAGATGAATTTACTTAACTGAAGTGATAGATAGATGGATTTCAAATTTATTTTAATTAATTAATTGCATTACCTCAGCAAACTGCAGATCTCGGGGACAATGTCAAAACATGTTGGCAAAGCTCTAGGATCACAATTGCAGTCCAGAATATCTTGGAGGTCTTGTTGGGTAACTGTTAACTGTTCTTCAAATCCAAGAAATCTGAAAAGTATTAAAGACTGGATCTAAATACAAAGCATTACTTTAATAAATAGAAGAAAAAAACTTAAACTATTACATAACTTCATGATTATCTAATTCCCATTATTAAATTAATTTAATGTTTATAAATGTTTCTCACACATTTAAAAACAGGAAAAAAGTAAAAAAAAGTTTTATAAAGGTTGGTTTCGATCTGCCAAAGAACCGCACAATCATCGTCAGTTGATGATTTGGTTAGACAAACAGATTTACATATATATATATGAAAAAGAATTATAGTAATTGGTAGAAATCATCAACCAATAGTCAAAGGAAATTAATGTGACTGGGTTATCCTAATAAATGTAAACAAACACATGTTGGAATGACATCATCAGTATCATTAATTTAAAATAAAAACAAGACACACCCCCACAGCTATAATCGGGAATTTAGTTTATCAACTTTTTCTTTCTTTTTTTAGACAACATAAAAGACTCAAGGGTAGATTTTCCTGTTTTGATTAGATAGCGATTTATAACTGTCGTCTATTAAACTTTTTTTCCTGTTCTTAATTGCAAATAGTCTTTTTTAAACGTATGGGAAACTTTTTTTTTTAAATGTATGGGAAATTATTCTATAAAAACTAAACTAAAATTTTATAGAATAAGTTTATTACCTGAGTGCATTATTTTGTAACCATTCAATCCAGATGTAGACAATGGGATCTCCTTTATTTTCCAACCATATTTCATCAAGTTTTTTACATAAAGTATTTAAGGAATTAGCTCCTAACCACCCACATGAAATAGTGTAGAATGGCAGTTGATTTGCTGGATATTCAGGTGGTAAACTAATGTTTAAGGTGATGGGAAGCAAATGCCTCAGTCTTACTTCAGAAAACCATTCTGTTCCTATTTAAAACAAAACAAAAATACATATGAGGAAAGAAAACAATTATTATTACTAAAATGCCATGGAAAGTAATAAAGTATTATGAAAGAAAGTGGAAAAATGTAATTTTTAATAAATATTAATATGATTCAGTACTGTTATAAATTTAGCTAATAAGTTTTCTCTACAGAGTCAAATGTTTGAAAATCTGAAAATGCTCCAGTAGACACTAGAGAAATTGCAAAGGAGATTTCCTCTGAGTCCTCCCATTTTTGTTGAAATTTTTGTTCTTTTTTTCTTTCATGTTTGCCTATAGATTGCAGAATCCAATGCAAATAGCCCAGCCATAACTGTTATGCTAATTAATCTTATCATCTTACCTTGTAGAGTCTCTTTAACCATGGGTGCTGTGTGGGTTGTTGTGCTGCAGAATGCCATTCGGCAGAGAAAGATGGAGAATGGCAGAAAATGGGTTGGAGGATCTCATGGACATATCGGTGGGCTGTCAGTGAACCCTGCAAAAACACCAGACAGGTTCTGGAGTCATAAGTAATGGCCGCCAACACCATAACTCCAGGTGTAAGGCCCCTAAATCGTTCCACAATATGCACTGGATCGTTACGCAGATCTCTGCAACATCACATCCTCATGTGTCCATCATTGCAACCTAGAGTTAAAAGTGACTCTTCCGAGAACACAGTGTGACGTGATTCCTATCTCTAATGGTTACATTCTGTGCACCACGGAACATGCAAACATTCAATGCAGAGGTGTCAATGGCAATCTGCACAGAGGACGCTTTGACTGTAGTCCTTTGGGACTCTGCTGATACTAGTAGTGACCTCACAGATTGCATGATCTGTGTGGATGTTGCGTTTGGGTCTGTTGCCGCATATCATCTGATGTGCTTGTTGTTCCAGTTAGTGGTGTGACGATGGGTATCCGAGCTTTGCCTTTGTGGCCTTCCTGTGTCCATGGAAGCAATGTGCCATGATCGAGACCACGGTCCACATGAGGGCTATCTGTCAAGCCTTCCTCATGGAGGCCCTGTATAAGGGCTCATTCAAATGGATCCAAATGCTGATATTGCAGTCTCTGTCAATGGTCTGGCATCTTCTGTGATCGCATGTGTTCAATAGAGCATGGACTGTGGTCTCACTGCCTGTGCAGCTGCATGTTTTCTCCACTTGTGTAATATGTACAGCCCTCTATATCATGTACTCCTGTGACTGCATTCATACGTCACTATGACACTTCCTTTGTTACTACCTAAGTGCAACATATTTTGTTCCCGTGACATTGCTTTCTGAGTGTTTCACTTTCTCTGTTCAGTAGTGTATTTGTAAAATCAATGCTCTTTTGGAAACTGTAAACCAACTACAACATATAAGCACAAAAACTTAGTGAACCAATCAACTTCCTAATTCTTATTAAAAATAAGTGTTCTTTAGCTTACTTGTTTAAGCTTTCCAATATTAATATGAAAGTTATAGAAAGAACAAATCAAAGATATTAATTCTCTATCTGTTATTTCTCTCCATGTCCTTTATGTATACATGACAGAAAATTTGGAATTTGTTCTTGTCTCTCTTCGTAGATGCATTACGAATCACAGAATTTTGAAGCTTCCCAGGGCAAATATATTTTGAGATCAATTCTTGTCATCTGGGATAAAAACAAAAGATCTGAGAACTATCTCCTCATTTTACTATGCTGTTCGACCAAATGAGAAGTACATGAATTAGATGTTTTACTCATAATTAATTCCTGCAATTCTTTTACTGCTGTCAGTGACAGATCTTTTGAATTACTCTAGTTGACGTCAAAACAGACCTGTTCTGTGATGGTGAAAGCTAAGAGGAGAAGCAAATAGAGAATTAATTATGAGTAAACCCTCGAGTGAAAGTATTATAATAGGGTTTA
>JAFIDM010000179.1:5683972-5696107 GCA_023159025.1 Thereuonema tuberculata
TCATATGGAATCCTTATCAAATAGTACCATTATTTCTGAAAGACCCTCAAGTATGTAATCTTGATATTTTCCAATTGAATTGTTTGTGATTGTGACGACTGTCAATTAATAAATACTGCTTGTTTGATGCACTATTGCTTTCAGTCTATAAACTGCTTTCAATGTAAATATTTAAAATGATATATTGTGAACTTTTTTATGAGATTATTACAAATTCTTATTCACCCTGCCTTTGATCGGTTGCTCTCTTTTATACTAATTCTTGCAGAAATGGTTCTCCTGTCATCTATTGTCTTCGTATTTTTTCTGGATCATCTCTTCACCCATTATCTCCATCAAGTTTTCACATATTTCTAAATCTCCCTGATGTTTCCCCCCATCCATCAATGCAAACTGACATAATTTTAAAGTGTGGCAGTAGCCAATTCACCACAATGATGAATGCACATATCTTTGATCTTAGTATTACATTTAATGTGATGAATTGCTTGCTTTGTTTGTGTTATGCCATCATAGAAATTAAAAGCATTTAGTAACCCATACTCCAAAAATGGAATTAATTACAATTTCTTTACAACAACAATTGTGATACAGTTGTCTTTCAAATAAATCTGATTATTAAGGTATCTCAAACTACTGGGATGATTCCTACTGATATACAGGGTGTATCTGAAATGTTCTGCCAAACTTAAAGGTTGTATTCAATCACGCAAAACAATGAATAAATGTCATATAAACATGGGTGTGGAAATGATGTTCTTCCAAGATATGAACGATGCAACAATACAGAGGTGTTGGCCATACCTGACCGTTGGATTGGAAGAAGGGGGCCAACAGCTTGGCCTGCTTGTTCCCCTGATTTAAACCCTCTGGACTTTTTTGTATGGGATTATATTAAAGCATTAGTGTACACCACACAGGTTCCTGACACCCACGCACTGCATGATCGCATAATGGATGGGTGCAACACAATTCACCGTGTGCCTCGCATCTTCGACCATGTTCAGCAGTCGATAGAACGACGTTGTGTTGCGTGCATTGCGACTGGTGGAGGCCATTTCGAGGACTTTCTGTGAAACATCTCTTTATTGTTGCATCGTTCCTATCTTAAAATTAAAGCATTTTCTGACCCATGTTTACATGACATTTATTCGTTCTTTTGCATGATTGAATACAACTTTTAAGTTTGGCAGCACATTTCAGGTACACTATGTATATTCAATGTTCATTAAATTTCTTTAGTGTCATTAGCCACATATTTCAGTGTTAAATTTCCTGTATTACATTTAAAATAATAAATTTTCTCCATTCTTACTTTTTTAGAAAGTTCTTCTAGAGAAATCAATTAACCATTAACTTGAACAAAAATAACATTTTATCCAAATAAGCTCTGTATTTGCTTTTTCAATCCTGATGGTCAAGTTCAGTTATTAAAGCTGTTTTTTAATGTAAGAGCTTCATTTCTTTGTAGTCTATGAGCTTCCTCAGTTTTCTCTTATCATGAAAAACAAATATGGCATTTTAATATAAATTTTGTATTTTTTCTTTTTGCTACTAAATTTTGGATCTCGGTTCTGGATCTTGGTGACTAGTCTTAGCTTACAATTATCAGTAAGCACAAAATAGCTCATATCATTTGAAAAACTCACTATAAATTATTCTATATTTATGTTTGTTAGTCAAGAAATTGTTCTTATATTATTACTCTAATCCTTTTTATTACTTCTTTCATTAGGGAAGCGGTGGTATTCAGAGATAACAGTGAAGCATCTGCCACCTCTGATCCTACATATTAGTCTACCATCAGGGTATCCTGCTCAGGATTCCCCATTCTATACAATATCCTGTGGATGGTTGGGTGCAAAAGATCTCACCAAATTATGCAAGGAATTGGATCATCTTTGGTTGGAGAACAAGGGACAGTCCATCATTTACACATGGATAGATTGGTTGCAGAATAACACTTTAAGGTTTGCTTTCTCTATTTATAGTAAAGATTGGAAATTACAATGTATATGAATTATCTCAATCCTTGGAATTTATTTTGATTAGTTAAGATGTTCACAGATTCTGCTTTTGTCTTACAAAAAATCGATGAACTGGCCATGTATTATTAAAAACTAGACATAAAAATAAAACTATGCTTATGCTTCCCTTGTAGTTACAATAGCAAATTACAGATCAGTTGTTATGCACAGTTTTCAACTAGAAATACTATTAAAAAAAAATCAATAACAGGTGATAGAATTGTATCTATCTGACTCAGCAGTGTTATTACAGGAAAAAAGCTGTTCCGGTAGATTCTATCCAACACTGCCTCAGTTATGGGAAAGGCTAAAAAATTGACCTTAAAAAACAATGTACTTTAAGAAATTAACAAAACTGAAGATTGATCAAGCAATTTGGAGCCTTCACAGCAAACATTTCTTCCAAAAAAAAAAAAGAATCCTACAGAAAACTTGGTGTCGCTATTGTTTTATTGAATTCCATCATCATCTCAGATTTTATTCAACATTTGACTGTGTTTACAAACATCCACACCAGTTTTATGGTTTGTTATTAGAATGCACTTGTTTTACAGTATTGTGTAGTGTTTCAACAGATCACAACAAATCAATCTTAAAGATTTATAGGAGTTAAGTGTATTTTCAGTGGTTCTTCATTGCACATTAAAAATAATAATTTATAAATATTTATTTTAACATCAATGTTATCATATTAATAATAACATCGTAAAAATTGGATTAAAAAGTGACATAATAATGGTGGACATTATTGTGTCAGTTTTATTCGAATGCAATAAATTATGGCATTGTTTAACTGTACGTCTGTTTCATTGTCGTGAAAATGCTTAGTCAATCTAAACAAGTTTCATACTTTAAGTTATTCTAAGGCATAGTAACCTTCAACTCTCTTTAACTTTGTTAATAAATTAGTCGATGGCACAAGGATACCATCATTTAGTGGTACATTGGTTTTAACTGTAACGCCCTTCCCGTGGTTCCTCAAGCATACAAAAGGGAGAGAAAGGGTTAGACTGAACATCTCCTTCTAATGTTAAGCAAGACAAGAAGATAGGACGGGGGAAAAAAATGAGCTGAATTTAGTGCAGTGTAAAGCTAAGTATAGCTGAAGTGCTGGGCCCATTATTCAATTTCAGATAACAGCAAATGAGTGGGACATTTGTGAGTTCACCTGTAAGAGCTGAGCTTCCGATGAAGTAGAAAGGAGGGGTTGGCTAGAGCAGGTTGATTATAACTAAAGATGAAGAGGGGAATGGGTCCACCAGTTTGGACAAGGGACCATCTGGGAGATACCAATTCCTGAGGAGTAATTAAACAGGACAGTGATATAGCAAGTGAAAAGAGAGGGGCTGAGTTGACTTGTCCTGACTGTTCCCTTGGAACTCTATTTTCTTGATAAATCTACTAAAATTTACTTACAAATATGAGCTGGGAGATGCAATGTTCAAAAAAACATCAAAAGTGAGCATTATTACAATAGAACATACATAAATGTATGTATATATTAAATGAGAGTAATTTAATGATAATACACTAAATTTTAACATAGTACTTAGGTATAGTTTGATGGATTCCATATAACTCCAGGAGTTCTATAACATGGAGTAAATAGATTTACATGACAAGAACAAAGATAAAAATATAAATACTTAGAATTAGAATTATACAGATACTTAATAAATAGAAATACGGATAACTGTAAGTCTAAAACAAAAGTGAAATCCCCATGAAAGCAACAGTTCATTCAATTTTAGAACCACAAGATCCAGTAGGCTAGACTGAGGCTCTCATAATCTACCTTCAGCTTGAGTGTTTGAGTAGAGGAAATGTCCTTTGGTGATCCATCAGCCTTAGAAGAATGATGATACCATATACAATTTTTCGAATCTTTGATAAGTTGGACACAAAGATTTTATAACTTGGGTAACATGCTTTTGTTGGGCGAAGCACAAGAACTAGAGTAAACCTACTTATATTCCTCTGCTGATATGGTGTCTTTGGAGATTCACGATGAATTGCTCACAGCTTAAGAGTCCTGTATGTTTTGCTTTATGTAATTCGGACCTCAACCTCAGAGACGAACATTAACTTCAATGACCAGATGCCTCCAGACAGAGAGAAATGGATGCACATATATTATCATACACACACACACACACCAAAAAAAGATTAAATGAACTACAGCTCAGAAATACCTGTAAGCCAACCTCCAATGCAGATTCAGTTCTGGATGTTTGCTTCATAGTTGGTGTGAATGTTGGATTTTCAGAGTGGTAGTATCGTGCTGCCTTTCATCTCAATCATCTGAACACCTTCTATTTCCTTGTTTTTGTGTTTAAAAACTATCCTCCCTTGAGAGATGATGTCATAACAGGAAGCAGCAGTGTTAGAGACAAGTGACTCCAAATTGTCATGTCATATATCTGGAAATGCTTTACTTGGCAGCGTTAAGGGAATGGGGAATGGGGAAAGATAACTGATAGTTGGAAGTAAAAGGTATAATAAATTTAAAGAGGTTTAATGAGAATAGAGTGATTAAATGAAAAAGTAGCAACGATCACAAGAGATCAGAGAAACACCTCTGTGGCATCTGTGGAAAAAATAAAGGAGGGACAAAGATATGCAAGGGAACATAGAGTTAGTTAGAGAGTGAGTTTGGAAATATACAAAACAATGTTATATTATTTGGAAAATGGAAGGTACTGTCCATTTATGAATGGCAGAGCTACCACTGCGGGACGATTTTACTCCTCAGAGGGGTGATACGCTGAGATGGGTATTTTTTTAAGAAATTCTTTTGGACATTTTCGCTTTTAAGAAAAAAATAACGAGGAGCATTTTTACAATAGAATTTATTCTTTCCCAAAAAGCACAAATAGAGCACAGCTACTAGTAAACTAACACTATAAAAAGTAAACATCCCCTCTTTAACTTTCTCCTCACACCTATTCTGAAGAAATCGAAGAAGACCTGACGCATTGCTTGAAGGCTCTCGTAAACAAAAACGAACTGTAGATCTATTGAGCACTTGGAGTCATTACGATCCTGTAAGGAAAAACTTGCTACTAGAATGACAGTTTCAAAAAAGAATTCATGGAGATGCAGTGCAGAAATCTGTTGCGTCATCTTTATTCAGCTTTTGATTTTCATTTAATTCAGATTTCTAACTTCTTTTTACTTTTTTTTTTGCAGCATCATCACTATTAAAGCCAACATTGAAATTTGTAATGTTAAAGTTAAACTAATTAGCTTTTGAAGAGATGTTGTCAAAACATTATTGATTGGAGTTTAGGTTTATTAGAAAGAAATTAAAAAGTATTTTTATTGTTTATTAAATTACGAAATCAATGAGAATAAATTAATTAATTTTCCTTCCAGTTAAATGTGTGTGGGTAGTTTTTCCTTTCCAACTCAGAAAATTGGTGCAGCTATAAAACACCAACTTTATTCTGATTGATTACATTTGTATTTTTAACAAAAATATTCACTTTAGCATGAAATGTAGCATGAAAACAGTGAGATGCACAATTGTTTGCTTTCATGTCTTGAGCTATCATCGACTGGAATCAGCTCCTGGGAGCAGGAGAAGGATCCATAGGCTTTCACACTTTCTGAGCTTCATCATCAAGGATAAATCTGGCCGATTAGTCCTAATAAGGACGAAACAGCTGTCCCATATTCCTGTCGATGATAGCTCAAGGCGTGAAAGCAAACAATTGTGAAATCTCATCATTTTTCCGTTTTTTATGCATCATGAATGTTTTGCATAGAGTTAACTATGTAAACCTTAATGTTAGGCAGTACTGAAACTAGAATGATCTGAAGTAACCTCGAGCATTGCTGCCTTTATAGTTTAAAGCTCGTCCTTAGATTAAATGGTTGGGAATTATTCTCTTGACAATATTGTGATATTCCCCAAGATGATCTACATCTTACATCTAGTTGATTCATCTAATGATATCCTGAAAATGGCAGCTACTACACCTATTTTTTTCTAAAAAATTCAAGCAGTTTGCAGAGCATTTTTTTTTCTTCCACTTTGTCTTTTTATGACAAATATGGATTAATGATTTTTTTTCAATTGCTTCTATAGATATCTCCATCCACCCAGATAATCTTCCAAATGTAGGCAATCAATGAACCCCCCTTTGCAATTCCTTTAGCCATTCTCCTAATGGTCCAAGACTTGGAGATTTTGCTTTTAACCTATGTCCTTCCATAAGAAATCCCATGAAATTATCCTTTTCTTCACCTGTCTTCTTGATGACCTTCAGATTCTAACTCTGTTGTTTCAGTTTAGACAAGTCCTTGGTTACTATCTCACTGGTTTTTCCATCCCACTCCATCATTTGGTCCATCCCAGTTGGAACTCTTTAAACAATTTCTCCCATTTCCTTTTCCATATCATTGAGGTTGATTTTTGACGTCTTCAGACTGAACTGTCTTCATTATCCCATTGAAACATTTGTGAACAATTGAGTTCTCATCATTGCAACTGATAAATTCTGTAATTTTATATTCTTAAGCTTAATATAAGCCAAAGAATGTAATAACCTTATCACCAGCAATTTTCTGTGACAGCAAAATTCTTGAGCACCATATGGTAATTTGGCTAATCCTTTTACAAGATCTTATTGTCCAAAAAAGGGATTCTTGTCATCATTAAATCAAGCAGGAGAGGACGTGAAAGATCTGCACAACTTCATTATCAAAACACACCATAATTGATGGTCTCATCAGCAGTGTATAACATCTTCCGTGACTCCATTTCCACCTGCTGTTTCTTTTGATATATTCTCACTATGTTTATTATTCCCTATGAGAATTATCAGATGCCTTTGCTTCTAGCAGAATTCAAACAATGAAACTTTGAAGATTTTTTTTCAAGCTCATCATAAAGCATTCATGCTACTGTAGATGAAAAGCTGCAGGAACTTTAATTTTCTAATTTATAGAATCTTTTCTTAGCAATTATATATTTATTTTATTTTCTCGATGTAGTTGCCTTAAAATTGAGGATCAAATAGTGATTGTTTCCTGTAATATAGAAGACGTTCTGAGCTGTGACTGTGATGCCAGGGCTTTGCCTACTTGTGTTAATGTTGGAACTGAACTAGGACGTTTATTATGGTATTTATAATCATTGTTTTTTTAATAGAATATTTTTGTCTATTGATATCACTATATTTGGAAATTTTTTTAAATGAACATTCCCAAGCATTTTGGGACTTACGAACTATGAGATTGATGAAAATACAGTGTGTACCTGAAATGTGCTGTTAAACATAAAGGTTATGGTCTAAGTCGAGTTTTAGATAATAAATTACCTTATTTTAAATCTGTCCTGTGACTTCATTGCGTTGTTTTTGTCATTACGCGTTTCGGGAACTATGTCCCATCATCAGATCTATCACTCGGAAAGAAATTAAGTAATTCGCAAATTAATTTTTAAAATTTTTTTCTTCTGAAACGCCTTCGGTTAACCGATGTTTTGGTTGATTGATAATCGGATAATCGATGCTCTACTGTATTTATAAGATTCACCGCAACAATCAGAAGTCCATATGTTGCATTTGCATACATTCTCATGTCTTGCCATGTACAATTTATCTTAAAGCAGAGTATTGTTTTGGGCTATTATATATATTAATGAAAGGAATCTCAGTTGCAGCCAGGGACAATTAGTTCTTCATTTTGGTCCCTGTCTTGTTTCGTTAATAAGAATTTCAAATTAGTATTAATGTATTATTCAGTAAAATCGTTGATGCTCCTACTTCCAGAGTTAAGTAAAGTTTAGTGTAACAAAGAATTAAACCTTTTTTAAAATTGAATTACTCATTTTTTTTTATTAGATTTATATTTTTATAAAAATTTTGCCCTTGTCTCAATATATTGTTTGTTTTTTTAATTTCTATTTTAGCTATGACTATGAAAAGGAATATAAGCTTTTCCGCACTGAATATCAAACTTGCAGTGTTTGCTTTCTGGATAAATTAGGTGCTGAATTCTTTCGACTTCCCAACTGTGGTCATCATTTCTGCCGTGATTGTGTTTCCAGCTTCTGTGAAATGCATGTAAAGGAAGGCTCTGTATTACGAATGAAGTAAGTTCTCCTGAAAAAAAATTATTAATAGAAAATTGTAAAAATACTGAAAATGATTGCAAATATTTGGTTAATTCAACATTGCATAACTCCTGATATTGAAGACCTCTTCTAGTCAGATAGTATCATCCTTATCCTTATTTTTGTACCAAGATTTTTGCTAGATAAAAATGAGGAAGTAACTCTTTTTCTTTCTTTTCTTATTTCTAATGGATATACTCCCTATGCCCAAAAATTCTTGTACATAGAAATAAAAGCACGGCTTTAACAACTTTTAATATTTTTACTGTAATTTTTGGAAGTATTTATCAATATGTAATTACTCTAAATATAAATTTATTTCCCAAAATGTCAAGCTCTTGCCTTAATACAGTATGGCCAAAAACAAACGACACTGAACAATTTGATCACATGAAAGGTGGCTCTGCGAGATGAACATGTAGGCAATTGTTGTATTCGGAACAGGAATGATTGTGGATGTGAGATTAATCAGTGTTGCTGTGAAAATGATATCAACTACCGAAGAGAAAGTGTTTATTGTGGAGCACTATTTTCAATTATATGGAACAGGCTGTGTCAATGGACCTAGCCTGCTACACGTTGCTACGGAATTTCGGTAGTGTTTTAACCATCCAGGACCCATGAACAAGGTTTTGCTACCCGTCATCGAACCAGAAGTGTACTCACACAGCGAAAAGGTTGCACTGGCTGTCCCATAACACTAACAACGAATGAAAATCACAGCTGACTTTTTGAGCAAGTGTTGCAGTTGCCACAACAAAGTCTCTGATGAACGGCAGTTAAACTGGATATGGGTCAAAGATTAGTTCAACATATGTTTAAAACCATTGGTGGGTTCTCTTACAAGATACAGACTGGCCAACCATTGAATCCTGTCAATAAAGAAGCAAGAGTCATGTATTGTGCTTCCATGTTAGCAATGGTGTAGGACAATCCCGGATTTTTGGCTAGTGTTTGATTTTCGGACAAGTATCATGTTCATCTGAATGGCTATGTCAATAAACAAGCAACCCGATTTCTTGGTTTCACCCGGCCAGATGTAATTATTGAAACATTACTCCACAGTGAACTGGTAACGATATGGTGTGAAGTCCCTGGAAATGGCATCATTTTTGGTCCGTACTTCATTGAGGATGATCTACAGAATCCAGTGACTGTAAATCAGGTGCATTTTAGAGAACAGGTAATCACGCCGTTTCTCAGGAACCTCTAACATTTCTGCCGCGCACGACACCTACGTCTTCATTCCCAGTGGTTTCAACAGGATGGGGCTTTGTGTCATATGGCAAGGGAATTCATGACACCTTTGGAAATCACGTGATATCCTATGGAGCAAACATTCTGTATCCATCACATTCCTCTGATTTAACTCCATCTGATGCGTACGTTTGGGGAATGCTGAAGGAAATGCTTTTTCAATGACAACCTCTGGCAAACATTGTTGAGCTGCAGCAAAGGATTGTGACAACTCTTAGGGGAAAGGAACAACCTCTTTTCCGGGACATGGTGGACAACCTACCGCAACTGCTGCGAGGTACTGCTTAGAGCTCCAAGGAGATCACATTGACATGTATTTGTCAACAACCACCGTTGATCATTCTTTTGCTTGCAGCATTTTCTGTTCATTTGTTTTGGGCCATACTGTACAAGCCTTCAACCTCAGCCTCCAGTCCTCAAGAGCACTACACATGGTGTCCATTTTCATCTTCTTGCATTCTCAGTACAATCTCCTGAGAGCTGTGATGCTTGTGGAAGTTTAGAGCAGGCCTTCAGCTCCAACTTCGACCATAAGTAATAGTCCAAATGGTTTAGGTCTGTTGTTAGAAGACAGCTACTCAGCACTTGAAATAAAATTTGAAATTTTGTCTATCAACCAAGTTTGAGTAGTTTATGTTTTGTGGGCCGAAGCAGAGTTCTGCTGAAAAGTCTGTGGGTGTCCATTGAACAAGGAATGATTGGAGCTGCTTGACAATTTGTTTCAGAATCTCATTTTGATGCCTTGGCTGATGGAATGGAATTCAGATTTGCCTAACCAGCTGATCCCTGTCCAAACCATCACAAAACCTGGATCATGGCTCTCAGAGATTTCCGCTTACTTTGTGAGATATCTTTAACAGATTTGGCAGAAGCACAATCATTCGGCTTGCTGAACTTCTCTTCCACCATGAAAACTTTTTTAACTATAAAGAGAATATTTTTCATGTCTTCAGGGCTGTACTGTTTAAGAAGAGCCTTACAACAAGATAACCTTTTTTTAGTTGACAGAATATTCATCACCTTTGACTCATACCACATTTTAAAGCCTTCATTCCTAGGTCTTGTTTAAGCATCCACTGCATGTTTGTTTCGAGACATTCATCTGCAGTGCCATTTTCTTGAGTGAAGAATCATTGCAGATTTCTTTGAATTCTTGCCTTCAGTGCTTTCAGCATACTTGGTGTTCTCTTGTCTCAAGAGGACCAAGAATCCTTAAAACTTCCCGTTGTGAGGTATCACTTTATGGTACAATAAAACCAAAGTTCTTGTTACCAGGTGTTCTTCAACTGCCGAAAGATATCGGGTTAGATAAACCGTTCAAATGAAAATGTAATATTGTTGTATGCTTTCTTTGTAGGTTGTTCATTGTGAAGTAGAAAGGAAATATTCCAGAAGTTGTTTTTACTGATTTGTAGAAAATCGAACGAGGAATAAGATGTGCATAAGCTCTTGAGACTGGACATTTACACCCAAAATTTATACCAGAATTTATGAGCATATATATTGGGTGATTCCAAATTCCCTGTACAAACTTTAATTGTAGGTCAGGAATATAAAAACAAATTGTATTCATAGTTGAACGTATGTCCGCAAACGCCATCCAAATGTGCTAGAGGATGCTATTTGGCAGCATATTAGTTGGGCAGTGTGAGCCCTCATCATTTGAGTCGTTGACTTTGACAACTACGATATATCGCTTCACTAATGCTGAGAGCACAGATATGCACCTAGCGCATGGGAGCAGAGAACAGAAACAGATGAGCCACTATACAATTGTATTTTGAACGGTTCCCCATCAGACGTGTGCCCAATCAACGTTTGCACCAGAGATTGTACAAAACTGGATCATTCAATGGAAGCAGGCATGATTGTGGTCGGCAACGATTGATGTGCATGGATGAAGAGATTTTAAACCGAATTGAATGCAATCCAAATACAAGTACACCAGCTACTGCACATCTCCTTGCATTTGGAGTGTATTACTGATGATGGAAGGAACTTTAAGCATCTACTGTGAACCTATAAGAGTAAACCTTACTGTCATATTGTAAACATAGGGCTAATAAACATGTTGTCTACCTTACTTTTGTTGTCTTTTATTTCTGTGTTCCTTCTAGCATATTCGGGTGGTGTTTGCAAACAAATGTTCCACTATGAATACGGTTGGTTTCTGTATTCCTGACCTACCTTTAAAGTTTGTACAGGGAAATTTTGAATCACCCTGTATATAACCATCATTCATCGAAAAAAAAAAAAAAAAGGAATAATAATAATAAATAAATATATATTTATTTATTTATTGATGAATGACTGTTAGATGAAATTTGATCATCTAAATTGATTGATTAGATGATTAGACTGAATTAGATTGCAATTGCTCCTATTCCATTCTGTTGATATAGGTGTATTTCATTAAAATAATCATGGACCATTGCAGCTGCTCAGGATATTTCTATATATATTCCAGTTTGAAAGTCTTTTTTCTATTAAATTTTCTTTGAATTACATCTTACCACAGGATCATTTGAATAGTTGACAATAAATTAAGTTATCCTTAGGATGGGGAAGGGGACAAATGATTTTTGAAGAATGCAGTAAAAGCCTTTGTACATAAAGAAAACATATTTTTCTGTCTCTTATTAAGGCCAAAAATGTTTGCATTTTTGCTGTTAATTTTGCATTTTCTTATAAATTATTATTTTATATATCTTAAAAGTATATATATATATA
>JAFIDM010000179.1:5708662-5742908 GCA_023159025.1 Thereuonema tuberculata
TCTTTTTAAGACAAACAAAATGCTACAAAAATCTTTCGAAAAAAGTTTTTGGTTTCCAAGATGGCGCCTTTTACAGGGTCAAATTTTGACTTTTTCTCAATTTAAACGAAAAGTTGGAAGAGAACATTATATTGAGAAAATGTTGGTATTTGAAAGTTCTATCGAACGAGATATCAGTCATTCACAAACGTTTCTGCGTTTGCAAGATACATGCAGAAATGTGTGTGGCGCAACCCCAGGTGTGAGCCGCCAACTCGCAATACACCTGAGTTAAGCGGAGAAGGCCACAACGGGCTGGGAAGTCGTATATTCTCCGATCTCCATATTAATTTACTAAATAAATAAAGTTTTTTTTTTTAATGTTATATATGCAAGGGTTCCGGAGCGAAGCGACGATACCCATCTAGTAATAATAATAAGTCCATTGAGTAAATCCATTAAAGTAACGTAAGTGTCTGAAAATTGATTTCTTTTCTTCAGTAATTTTCTTCACTGAATAATTCTTTTTTTTTTTTTTTCAAAATCGTTGAAATGACTTTATTTTTTTTATCTGAACTTCAAGATTATGAAAATTGTTTCAAGCTTTATAGCAGAAGCAGGATCCAATTCTGATTGACAAAATTTATATATCTGATTTTTGTCTGATTTAATTAGAATCGGGAAAAATACGTATGGAAAATTTATTTAATCTTCTATTTTAAAGCAAGTGAAGTTGCGATGTGAACTTAGCAATTGAATCATCATTATTTTCATTTCAAAAGAATCGTAGTGATGTAACAAGGTTTCAGCAATGACTTTATAACTCGAATATTTGAATGTAGTATATTAGATATATATATTCAGTTGATACATGGATTAGATAGTCAGTACATGTGTTCTAAATAGTTGTACACTAGGTAATTAAGCAATAGTATTTACAAGAATATATGTGACGTAAATGTAAACAGAATAAAAAGAAAAGTTTAGTATTTCAGGGAAGATGCTTTTCACTGGGGTTGTTAATTTGGTGGCTATAAATACTCTACAGGGTGTCTCACAAGGAAAAGTCAATATTCTAGGAGGTCATATGAATGGATGTGAACCATCAGTTGGCTGTTTTGTTGTTGATAGTGAAATTATACAAGTGTTGATAAAAATGCTGCATGTTGTCATTAATGTCGAATATTCAGATATTTCATTTGTTCTGGCTTCTACGATGGTAGTGCTACTGCAGCTATTGAAGAATTCTGTCGATGGCTTCCTAAGCACAGAATTCCACATCTATAAATTTTTTTACAAGGTTTTCAATACAGTTTATGAATGTGATACACTTCCCAGTGCTTACGGTTCATCTGAACAAATAAATGAACAAAATGTGGAGGAACAAGAAAACGTTCTTGAAATAGTACAGCACTTCCTTACTACCAGCATAGGAAACTGTGTACGTGTTTTGGTGGTTCACGAACACAAGTATGATAAGCACTGCATGACTGCTCATACTCATTACACCCAAGAGTTCAAAAGTTTCACTCAAACTACCGTTGGTCTAGAATTTTAACTAAAAATAACATTCACCAATAATGGAAATGAATTCCATTAAAATTCTATTTCAATAGAAATATAAAGATTCGCAATGTGGATTATGGCTTCTGCAATGGTCGCACCACTGCTGCTGTTGAAGAATATCCTCCACATTTCCTACACGAATTCAAGTTCATAGATCTATTTGACACATGTGGGTTCCAGAGCTGGTGTTTCTTCGGAACAAGTTCATCAACAAAATGGGGAGGAACAGGAAAACATTCTTGAACTTGTACAGCGGAGCCCTGCAACCAACATGAGGATATTCTCTACACATCTTGGATGTTTCATGAAAAAGAGTATGGTAAACAATGCATAAAGATGGCTTGTACCATTTCACCCACACCATGTGTAAAATCTGTACCTAGGGAACAGTGCCGTGAGTATAGAATTTTAGCATTGATTATATAATGATTGTGAACTACTTCTATTGATACTATTTATTGATGAAGCTATTTTCATTTGTAACGGAATCAACAACGCAATACCTTTCATTGATAGTCTGAAGAAAATCCATTGGTTTTGTGGAAACAAAGTTTTCATTTCTCTTTTCTTTCTCTTTCGTTTCGCTTTCAATGTGTGATGTGGTATGATCGATATGTTGATTGGTCCAATTATTTTAGATGATCATATGATGGGAGAAAATTGCCTATAATTTCTGCAAAATGGATTCCAGAGCAACTGAAGGATATTCCATTGGCTACATGGAAAAAATGATGGAACCATTCCTTATTATATCCAATTTGTTCTGCAACATCTTAATGACTTCCCTAATCGGTGGAATGGATGTGTCAGTACCATTAACTGACAACCAAAATCTTTAGACCTATATCCATTAAAGTTTTGTTTATGAGTTTGAATGAAGAGTAAAGTGAACAGTGGATTACGGAGATAAACTGTTTTATCCTATAATGAATGTTGGTGTCCATATCAAAATGTCGAACTCAGTCGAACCAAACGCCATGTTCTCGTATAAGTTGCAAGTGTCCTAATGTTGACAATGAAATTTTTGAGGATTTATTATAAACTGTAATAATAATTTGTCACTTGAACAATAAATATTAGAAACAAATCATAATATCTCTCTCTCGTCAAAATTACTCATTTTCATGAAACACTGAGACGTAAAAATTTCTCTCATGCTATTTGCTGGGCTCCTCTGAACCATTTCAAGAATATTTTCCTGTTCATCCACATTTTGTTGATGTCCTCATTCAGATGAAACACGAACACTGGAAAGTAAATCCAACATATTGAAGATAGAAACTGGAATTTGCATAAGAAATGTGGAGCGAGATCTCAGAAGAAACTTTGATTAGAATGAAAGCAATGACAAAATTCTAGACATGGCTCTGTTTACTGATTGGAAATTTTGCACCCTTAGGTGTAATGAAGCTATCATGCAATGTTTGCCTTACTTGTATTTCGTAATATACCGGTACTGTATTTTATTATAAAATACTGTATTAAGAAGTTTTTAAATTTGAAAAATAGATATTAGAAAAAATATATAATATGTCTTTCTTATCAATAATTTTTCGATTGTACATTCAAATTGCTTTCTCTAGGAAACCATTTGGAATTGGAGATGTTCTTACTAACTTTTTTCTTTAAGAATGACTGATAGTACGATTTTCTGGGACATCCTGTGTGACATCGGGATGGCTACATAAGTACCTGATAAAGAGTATATATTATATTCAAAAGCTCGGAATTTCTTCGGAACTTACCTAGTTGATAAGAATTCTATCATCTCCCATCCGTTGATGATACTGGCTGTTTAATGATTGTATTGAGTGTCGATATCATTGTACATTCACCATGTTCTATGAACAATAAAAGGGTGTTCTCATTTTATGGAATAGCCGTAACTTATGCCAAATGATGTAAAGAATTATCGTTTTGCAAAAGAGCATGAGTAGTGCATGAAAGGAATGGCAGTAAATAGGACGACAGAATCACACTTTTAGTGATGGACTGTCACTAAACAGGAGGTTATCTGGAACCACAATAGATTGGATCCAGTTCTTATATGGGAACTATGGCACTTACAGATTATGAGGGATTCTGTTATTTTTCTTTTTTCTTTTGCCTTTCCTATGACCAATGTGATATTAATTCATGCCTGTCTAATGGCTTTGATTGACCTACAAACCTATTCACATAAAATTGTTCTCCCACGACATTTGCATAACTTCTTGCAGATGTTGCATTCTTTTCCTTTACCATACTGAGGGACCCTTTCTTTGATATTTGTAGTCAAGATTTGAATGGCTTTGTTGCTACAGAGAATTTGACAGATTGGTATATATTAAGTACCTCAAGAAGTACATACCATTATTTAAATCTTCAAAAATTATCTAAATCCATTGATGGAGGATAATACAATTGGTTAGTTGCTTTCTAAAGGAATGTTTTTTTTAATACAATTTATAAGTTTCTCTAAGCTATCAATTTAAAATACAGTTCTTCTGATAAAAAAATTCTGTGATTGAAATGTATTTTGTTGTAGAAATTGAAAGTTTAATTTAGTTTATTTTTATGTTGTACTTTGTGATACTTATTTCAAGTTTTCTACAATACCTTCTATTTTATGTAATGTATTATTTAAAAAAATGCCTTGTACTATTTTGGAACTTTATAAATTCCTTATTTTTCCCCAAGGTTTTCTGTTTTTATGAAGATCATTTTTGTAAATGAAAATTTAGGTCAATGTATTATCTACTGGAATATTTTATTTTTTTCTGGAATAATTTGGGAAAAAAATAAATTTGATATTTACATTTAATAAAAACCAAAATTATAATATACAGTAAAACCCCATTATTACGCTCGTCAAGGGACCATGACCTACAAGCGTAATAAGCGGGATAGCGCTATAGACGGGAAATGATTTATGAGATGGGGAAAGATTTGGACACCATTTTACAGGAAACATACATGATTCTGCAATAGATATAGTGCAAATATGAGCTTATTTCCTATTAAAAAGATCTTTGATTGTGGTTTGCCGTGTGTATGTGCTACTGTTAAGAATTATGACGTTTTCAATACGGTTCAGATAACTATTAACGTCAATTCATACCCCACTAGGAGCAACAAGAATATATTTTCGGAGCAGATTTAGTGCGCACTTTACTTTTTTACGTTTGCAACAACCCTTCGCTGCATTGGTAATTGCATCCCTATTTTTCATTATTGTTCGCAGGTTGAACGAGGGAATTCCTAGAGATTCTGCGAAATCCTCTTGACTTAATGTAGAATTCTCGTCGTACTTACGGAGAATTTGCAATTTTTCACTTATAGAAAGGGATTTCCGCTTCGACATTTTGCTCTACTGTATCACAGACCCGCACTTCACTGAGTTCAAAGATTCCCTCCTACCAGGGAAAAAAAAATCTTTACAATGTTACATTTTCTTTTTGATACAAAATTTCCGATAAAAAAAAGCGCTACAAGCGGGATTTGAAGCGTTATAAGAGGGTAAAAGTATACAGAGATATATAGAAAATTCCAGGGACCGTATGAAAGGAGCGTAAAGAACGGGATAGTGCTATAAGCGGGAGCGTAATAACGGGGTTTTACTGTATTATATAAAACTAAAGAGCTAAAGAGTTTTGTTAATATAAAAATTACCTTAATTGTTACCGAATGAATTTTGTTGCCCCAAGAATATCTTGTATGATTTGTTGTTCTGATAAAGTAAGGGTCTGAGAATTCATAAAACAAAACATAAAAGAATTGAAACACATAAGAGACTTTCTCTAGCTGTGTTGGCAGAATGCTTGTATTCTACTTTCACATTATAAAGTTTGTAGGTATAATAAATAAAAAAGATTAATGTCTTTATAAGCAAATAACTGTGCATTTCGTATATTTGTTTATTTCATATTCATTTTCATAGATATTTTTTTTATAGATATACCATTGACTTCTTCTTCTTCCTAGCGTTAGTCCCGCGCTACGGCAGGGTCCGCTTTTCGGCACATCCGTCTCCATTTGGCTCGATCCAAAGCGTCTTGGGGGGCAACATTCATCTGTTTCATGTCTTCTTTAAGACGGTCCATCCATCGTTTTTGGGCCGGTCACGTGGTCGTTGGCCATGAGGTTCGAGACGCATGGCAGTCGTCGCCACTGAATATTCATCATTGCGTACCACATGTCCGTACCATCGGAGTCTTCAACGGTAGATATACCATTGACATATACCATATTTTCATAGAAACCTAAAGGTTCGTTCGTTTTTTTTACGTAAGTTGACTCTAGTAGAGCTTAGGTATCTTTAACGTCGTTCGACACCATTTTGTTAGATTGTATTGTGACAGCTGTCGTAGCAGCGTGCATTTAAATTAAAAACTGATCAAAATTGGTGAACTTTATGTCTGCAATTGAAGATGAATTGAAGATGGAAGACAGTAAGCACGCAAGACCTCATGTTTCTTTGATCATCAGGGAAAAACTGTTCCCAGCTTGGCTGGGAAGTTCTGATTGACCCGCGGTATTCACCAGATATTGTCCCTTCGAATTTCCATTTATTTCGTTTTTACAAAATTCTCTTAATGGAAAAAATTCAAATCCCTGGAAGGCTCCGTAAGCATTCGGAGTAGTTTGTTGCTCAAAACGATAAACTGTTTTAGGAAGGTGGAATTATGAAGTTGCCTGAAAGATTGAAGACGTTGTTCGATAAAAGTATTGGTAAAAATAAAAAATGTGTCTTCTATTTTCCTTTAAAAACCGACCGAACTTTTTGGCCAAACCAATAGATAATCTGGTAATTGATCTCATCCTTATGGATAGACTGATTTACTTTACATAAGAGCAAATGATAGTTTCTCTAACTGACTTTAACTTATTTTTTTTTTTCGTTGTTTAATTTCTTTCATTCTAATTCTGTTAATATGTAATTGAAATCCTTGTTTACGCCTTGCATCTGGGTGATCCTGAAGTTAAGGTTCAGATACTTGGTCAAACAAGACACTGTAGTGATCAAATGGAGTGCGTCTATTAATCTCAAGAAAACAACACTTGACACAGGGAGAGTAAATTGGAGAACCATATGGAGGAGAATAAACAGCCACAAATATCTCAGTATGTCTACGATCTGGTTCCTCCAAATTTACTACTTGAGCTACTTGATTTCATTTTCTTGATAATGTAAGGAAAAATGCTTTTAATTTTTTTTCAAATAATAATAAGACAGTATACAATGCTTAAATTTATAAATTCCAAATAATAGATGAAATAAAAATGATCCTGTTCCATTATTCGGTTCAATGAAGGCCTTTTTTATTAGTTCATTGTTTTAGGTTTTTTTTCTCATTCTGTCAACTGGCAAACATTATTAACAGTTTCCAGTCTGACTTTGAATTTTATCCTTTCAGGATTAAGCATTTTATTCCTGACTTTCTTATTCTTCCAGCCAGAAGATGACTTGGGATGAAGAGAATCAAGAGAAGATTAATTTAAAATAAGCATTTTGATGAATTCCAACAGATAGTGATAAACAAAGAAGTAGAAATAACAAATTTTAAAATATAGAACTCTGGGATGGTGGAACAACAAACAGATGAAACAGAAAAAAAACGAAAAAAAAAACAAAACTAACAAACAAAGAAGAAATAAAACAAGACAAAAACAAAGCAAAAACAATAAATATGTACCAAGAACTTTTATTAACAATTAAAAATATAAATAAATGCTTGAAATGATCACATTCATCATCAATGCTTAAAATCTCTTAAAAACAAAGTTCTTTTAATTAGATAAAAAATATGTTGTGCGAATGTAAAATTCAACTGCTTTTTGCAGTTATTAACGAGTAAACACTAGTGCAAAAATGTTCTTCCCAGGCACATCAAGAGCAGATACGACAATTGCAGTGTTCTATGTTATAATATCCATTTCAAAGTAAAGAGTGACTTTTTTTCATTGATGCGAGTATAATGGAAGAGACTTGTCTCAACCATAGGAGATGATTTGTGGGAACTTATTCACATCTAACAAGAAACTATGTAAAGTAAATTGAGAATTTATTCTCTACATGTTTAAAAAAAAAAAAGATAATGCTGGGAAGAGTATTGACAATCATTTCCTGGATTTCTTCTGATGAAATTTCTAGATGAATGTTCGACAGTCAACTCTGGCACCTTCGATACAACACTAAAAAGACTTTTCAAAGTAACTGTTACCTGTAGACTGAGCTTTTGTCAAACCTTCACAACATCCCACTTATTGAAAAGATTCTGATGTTGATTCTTAGCTGCTCTAGTGAACGACATATTCTATTCAGCATTTCCAGAAGACAATTCTAGAATCATATAACCGTACAGCTGGGCTGCTTACATTTGCCTCTAATCAAAATGCTTGCTAATGACTCCTTCGATAACATTTTACAACAGTAACCTAAGTTAGTTTTACAGCCCAGCATGTTATGTGATTGTTGTTTTAAGTTTCCTTGATGACAGTTCAACAGTTCCCTGACTTTACAAAACATTCGCATCCCCTGGAATGAAAGAAACAAAATATCTTTGAGTAACTATACAACAATGCTTTAACTATCAAACATGAATCCACGAAGGATCACTTACTACAAATTGCATGAATGAAAGGCAACGATTCCCAAACTGAAGGGATGGATGGGAGGATGTTTAGGAACGATACATAAAAAAAAAACCTCACTTTTAAATTTAAAAAAAAAAATAAAGAGTTTCCTTATTTTATTTGTATCTTGTTCCAAGGTAACTTTTATCTGCTTATAATATAAGCATTGACATCTAGTGGCTACATTATGATTTATAGAAAAAGTGCTTCATTACTCAGTTTGACATGTGACAACGAAACTGTGACTTAGCATAAATAGATGTTCACCATGATAATTATGTATTTCTTTTTTTTTCCTTTTTATTAGTTTCATATAATATCTTATTTTCAAGAAATTTTATTGTACAGTCGGACCTCGATATAAGGTCACCCCTTGGGACCTCGCAAAAGTGACCTTGTAAGCGGGGATGACCTTATAACCGATTCATATGCATTTTTCAATAAATAAGCATTATATAAACACAGTATAGACCTAATTCTTTGTAAAATTTAATACGTACAAAAATATCAATTTATTATGTTACAATTTTTTAATTTAGTTGAACCAATTAAAATTAATTGAATCAGAAAGAAATTATTTTTAAAATTTTTTAATTCGGAATAAAGTTGAATACAAATAGTACTAGTATGCTCAAGCAAAGTAATGATATACAACTGACCTTACTGAAAATAATCCATAATACAGGACTGTCGCGATTTTGGTTTCATCTTTTGTACAATGTTTTCTAAGTTTCGTAGTTTCTGAAAATTTAATGCTCTGAGTGCTTCTGCTTGTGTCACCGCTTCACTTTCAGTATCACTGTCCATTGGATTCAGTATCACATTGGAATCTAAAACTTAAGTAACAATTTCGGAAATCGAAGCTTGAGAAGTGGTGGCAATTTCATCATCAATTCTCACATATTCACTTTCCCCTTCTATAGCACAGCTGCGATTTCTGAGATCTTGTATTAACACAGATAAAGGAATATCTTCTTCATCATCTTTTTTTACTAGAGTTTAAGGGGATGAAGTGCTTTGTGAAAAAGCTGTCCCCTCCATCAGTAGGAGAAATGACGCCGATAAAAAATCGTACCCATGGAAAAATTCTTGGAATTGAATCAGTGTGGCACTGAAATCCCAGACAAAAGTAACCTTATATGCGATTACGGTATTTAAGACCTGACCATATATCCGATAATCCATATCAAAGAATTCCTATTCAATGAGCCGAGACTTTAGAAAAGTGACCTTAAATGCGGGATGACCTTATATCGCGGTCCAACTGTATTTAGTTAGCAAACGTAATGTAGGAATAAAAGATTCTAATTTTAATTTAAAAATTAGATGCACATCTTCTTTTCTACTTAAGTTTTTATCTAGTTAACAGTCACTGTAGACTGGGTTCAATATTAAACAATTCTTCAATGACAATTCAATATTTTTTCATGAATCTCAACAATTAAATAAGGGTATACATGGGAAATACCAATACTAGATGATAACAAGATGGTGATGAAAATATCCAACAGTTTCATAATGCTTTGCACATTCCATCTTCAGAGAAACAAAGGTGTAACGCCAGTGATGGGATTAGAGACCTTACAATGGATTACGTGGAATATATTGGAAAGAGGCAGGGAGTAAGTTCATTGTGGTGAGATAGGGGATGGCCTGTTGAGATGTGGTCTGTAGTGAGTAACTGCAGGAATGTCATCATGCTTTGGTGTGGAATGCATTTTTTGTCAGATACAGGCCACACCCACAACTAAGTATATGTGTTTCCATTGGGCGTCTTTATTTAATTAGTTATTAATGCATGTTAAGCCTAAATATTGAATTCCTATATTTTTAATTTGGATTTTTTTATATTGCCTATGTTTTTAAACATAGTTAAATAGTTGATTATTTTCCCTCGTAATATCTGAGAAAGCCAATGTCCTTCAGAAGAATCAATGAAGTGCTGCTACAAGTTTTACTTCTGAACAAAAGCAAACTAAAAGTTATGTCCACTCTTCAATAACTTTAATATTACCCTCCTATTACATAAGGATCTAACTCGTGATGAAAATAGTTAACTTTGCTTTGTTTTAGTTTTTTTTTTTTTCCTTTTACTTAAATCTTTTTGAATTATATCAAAGATATAAAATACTTATTCACTATCTTTGATTACTTGGTGAATAATAATATGTAAAAAACTTACTTCAGGTGACATGGATGATTGGATGTAGGGACATCATCTATTCTTTCATAAGTAAAGAGAACACAAGGTTTTTGAAAAGTGCTTGTATCCACTAATTTTCTGTCCACAAATCCAGCAAACACTTGTAAAACAGAGGCTGCAAGATATTTTATTGCATCTGGAAAATTATCGAGACAAATTAGTAATGACATGTAAATAATAATCAAGGTGAAATTTCAATTAAATAAATATAACCTTCAGAAGATGCTGTTTAACATGTACAATATGTTAAACGATTCATTAACTTTTAAACAATTCTGACTTATATTATAAATATAAATATTATAAATGTAATTTAAATCGGTCAACACGTTAAATGTGAACTGTCCGCTGTGCATCGGTGGTTTCTATACCGAGTGGCCATAATATAACGCAAGGTGTTCAGAGCCCTCTAGCGAGGAATGTATTGGACGAATTGTAACAACATTCAGTGGACATACAGAGTGGAATATGCGGTTTCGATTTCTAAAAAAAAAAATTCGGTACCAAAAGTCGCCAACAGGGGAAAATGTGACGCTACAAAGGTTTTAGTAGTATGAATAATGAATGAGTAATTGCCACATGAGACAGCACACATCAAGTGTGATGTTCCACGAGCTGCATGCGGTGCACGACATGTTCCATGGCGGCTCGCAACATATCGGAATGGATTTGTCGCACCTGTAATATAATTCGATCTTTCAACGTCGGGATATCGGGGACATGTCCTTGATACACAATGCGTTTAAGAAATCCCCATAGTCAAAAGTCACAAGGATTGAGATCAGGCAACCTCGGTGTCCGTGCTGTGGGAAATGCACGACTAATGATTCTGGTGTCAGAGAAACATTGCTGCAACACACGTTGTATCTGACATCCGATGTGCACCATCCTGCGTGAAGATGGTCGAATCGAGACATCCTCTTTGCTGCAGTTGTGGAACCACAAAGTTCTTTAGCTTATCGTAATACCGTGCATCATTGACGGAACAGGTCACTGGTCCACTTCGGTGAGTTTCCTCGTAAAAATAAGGACCGATGATAAACGATGACGTAAAGCCGCACCACACTGTGACTTTCGGCGAGTGGATAGGCATCTGCAGACCCACGTGTGGATTAGTCGCAGCCCTAAAGCGGAAGTTTTATACTAATGTTTTTCATTATTTTTATTGCTTGTAAGTCCATCTTACAAAAGGAAGGTTTAAGGCGATCGGCAAACATGACTATGGCAGAACTAGAGTTAATAGAAAACCGCCATGAGAAAAGTAAAATTAGTTAAGTTATTTTTAACGAGCTCTATTTCATATTTGTAAATATCAGTGAAAATTCAAGTGAGAACTCGTAAAAAAACACTTTTAGTTTTATAAAATAGTGCTTTTTTAAGAGTTCTCACCTGTATTTTCACTGATATTTACAGAAAAGTAAAATGTCCGACAAATTGGATAAAGCCATCGGATTGATAAATGTCAATGATGGAAGATAAGTTTAAATTATTAATCAAAGAAACCAATGATCAAAGTAAACTTCTTAAGGAACTGGAATCAAAATATAATAAAAAAAGATAACATAAAGATTACAAGACTTAAAAGAAAGATTTATTCACTATCAAACTTTTCTGATGATGTAAATTTGACAGAAAGACTTGCTCAAATTAAGTTACTACTGTTAGAACTCGAGCAAATAGGAGGAATGATACCAGAGGAAGAAACCTGCTGGATTATATTATCGGGTTTAAATGGAAATTTTGATTCTTGTGCTCAGGCAATTATAAGAAAAGAAGGAACTCCTGAATTTACTTTTGAATATGTATGCGATAAGTTAGTTAATGAAGTTGAAAGAAAGAAAGAAAATAACTGTATTGAAAGTAAAACAAGTGATTCCAACTCATTAAACATTAAGTGTAATAATTATAAGCATATAAACGACAAAAGAAAATGTTTCAAATGTGGAAAACTTGGACATTTAGCAGTAAATTGTAAATGGAAGTAAAAATATGAAGACAAAGATCAAAGATAAAAGTCCAAAAGTTGGGGTAATAAAGATTAATAAAAGTATTATTGAAAGAAACTCCCATGATAATGCAAATTGGTTAATAGACTGTGGATCTACACTTAATATTTATAATGACGAAAGCCTATTTTACACCTATCATCTTAATTAACAATTCTTATACATCAAAATTAAGTAGTATTTATGTTAATATTTGGTCAATGTGCCCAAAAAGAAAACAAAACAAAAAACAAAATAAGTAAAATCACAGTTAATTCAAACAAAATGTCATAAAAAACTAGATAAATTTCGTTCATCTGATTAAAAAAAAAACAATAATTTACAAAAACAAAATATATATAAATATAAAATTGGATGAGAAAACCTTGCAACAAATTAGACAGTTCGCTTGATCCGGACAGTTAGCCGAAGGATGCAGACGACAGGACCGCACCCGTCCCAGACAGACCAGTCAAAGACCCAACCCATCCAGGAACGGTAAAGTTAGCGATCCATCGGCTGCATTGCGCCCCACGCCCGAAAAGTCGGAATCGTTCGAAAACACAAGGGAAAAAGAAAAGAAAAAAAAGAAATATCATTTGTAAAAAAAAAATGCAAAACTTGTATATCTACAATAAAAGTAACAATAAAAAAAAACTAACCCAACACCCTAAAAACACGGGGATACAAAACACAAACAGTCAGCAATGTTCTAACAATCAGCCCGGGGACGCAGCAGCAGGGCCATGCCCACCCGCCGCGTTGCTCCCGTGACCCGGAAAGTGGAAGACAAAGTAACCAAAATAAGTGATATAACACAGCTTAAAGAAGAGATAAAAATCATGACATGAATAAGAGGTTGGTTGTATAAGATATTAAATCTTTTCTAAATTTAAGAATTCGGTTAGGAGCAGGTTTCTTATGGAATTAGAATAGCTTATCCGTGTTGGCTTCCTCATTACCTGGATTACTGACATGCGCTTTAACCAAAAACAAATGACAAAAAATGCTTTCAAGCGAGAGTTCCATAATATTGACGTAGGTATCCCGGACATCCTTATAAAGATAAGAACAACGAGAGATGGATTTTAAAGAAGAACTTTTAATTAGAAACCAATGCGATCTTTAAGATGTGCCCTCTCCAAAAATTAGCAGCCCAGGACACCGCATTCTGGAGAGCACAAGTTCTGCTTGAAAAACACAGCAATTATCTGATATACGTTCTTTTACAATATCAATTATATTGCATCCTTGATTACAATAGCAAAACCAACCCTATTATTAATTTTGGAGCCGTCAGTATAAAAGATGGCGTCAAATTGCTGATGAGGCCGATCCCAGTTCTTTATCTCAAGTAAAGCTGTATCTCGTAGATGTACCCACTTATCAGATGGCACTTTTTGTCAGTAATCCTCAGAGTTAATGCGTTTATAGTGGGAGGCCAATTGAAATGCTTGAAGAGGACATGAAGAGCATCATTGGAGACTGTCTTGTAAGTTCTGGTGATTGCTAGAAGAAAGGACCTACAAATAGTTCCAATTTGCTTTTTCATTTTAGATTTTGGGGCTTCAATTCCCTATAATTCGGCCCCGTGAATAATTTTGGGTTAAATAATCATGTTAAAAATAAGTTTTCTAAATTTAGAGGAAATCCCTCCCTTTTTGGGAGCAAGAAATGTGTTAGCATTGATTGTCACCTTTCTACGGATATAATCCAAATGATTGGACCAAATTAATTGTTATTAAAAACAATTCCCACATAGGTTAAGGTACCTAAGTGCAGGAGCCAGCCATCTTTAAAACAGGTTGGCGTTGGACTTTATTAAAAGGAATAAATAGTGCCGAGGTTTTGCGAGGATGTGGGTGAGTTTATTTCTAATTGTCCAGGCTTCCAAAACCTTATGAAGGGATTCCCAATATTTATTAATTTTTTTTAATTGAACGGCCACCGTGTCATCGGCAAAGGCCTGGACATAAATGGGATCTGCGATTTGATGGAGGTTACAAAAATCTTCAAAGGAGGAAAAATGGTCTTCCATAATGAGCAGCCACAGGATGGGACCTAGGTTACCATCATGTGGACAACCATTAGAAGTATGTAAGAAGAAAGACCGAGGAAAACTTCTCGGTCTTCCAAAAATGATTTAATCCTATGGTATAAATTTGAAGGACACTTCCTCCTCCTTAGAATACGCAAATCATGGGATGCCTTGCATTATTGAAAGTATTCGTGATATCAAGAGAGACCACAACAGCATGATGATCTCTCACTCGACATTGATATCAAATATCCAAAAGAGCTACAGCGACCCCCACGGTGCTGTGGCCTCTCCGGAATGCATATTGATTTTTACACAGATGATTGTTGGCTTCCAAATAATGAATTATTCTATTACTTCAAAACCTTCCCGATGACAGGTAGCAGGCATATTGGCCTAAAACGGCCGTCGCTCTTTGGAGTCAAGCGACGCTTGACTTTTTCAAAACGATAGGAAGATACCCTATTTAAAGCATTTATTCAAAAGACAGATCCCAACTTCTAGAATTGCGTCTCTAATAAAGGATAAAGAACGTGTTGGTATTTTGTCAGGAGCAGAATCTTAGTTGATTTATCAACGACCAAAGAAAGTTCCTGCTGAGTAAAGTGTTTTCCCATGCCTTCGGTGTGGTAAGGTGCAGCAATACACGATAATACTTTGCAATTTCATTATCCAAAGCAGGAGCATCTCCAGGAAAGTCATCGGCCAATAGGGTCGACGACAAAAGTCCACAACGCACCAGGTTTTTGAAAGTTTTATCTAATTAAAGGATATTTAATCTTACTGCCGACAATTTTTGCGGGCAAACCAAAGGGGTCGCGATCAGCTGCTGTTTTGCAGAACTTCCTCCAAGAGGTCCACCTCGCTCGCCTCAAGGCGCCTTTGTAAATTCTCTTTTGTTCCCTCCAACTGTCCTCGATCGCATCCATCACCTCTCGGTTGCCAGTTCTTTTGAAGTGCCTTCATCTTGGCCCGCGACTCATCAAGATAGGATTCTACCAAGTATTATATTTTTTGTGCTCTTGAGGACTGAAACATCCCAGGCTTTTTTACAAATTTCTTGGAAACAATTAGCTGCAAAGTTACAATCGTAACAAAGGCCTTCCAATTCGCTCCTCACGAAGTAGGAGAAGGGTAATTTGGGTGCCAAAAATCCCAGGCGGCGACAAATCAACTTATGGTCGCTTCCTCATAAAGAGTCCATTCAGTCAGTGGGGCTCTTCGTAATGGCCAAATCGATCCATGTCCTCCCGTTGGAAGAAACAACGGTTGGAGCTGGATTGTTATTATTGATAATTTTTCAATGTCTATGAAAAATCCATTTAGCGATCTTCGTGCTTCTTGGGCCAATAAGATACTCGCCCCATACAGTGTGTCTCGCATTAAGTCGCCAACAATGGTCACTTTATTAGCAAAATCAATAATTTGATCGAGAAGATTTCTAAGTTATCCAAATTATCTAATTTATGTGCGTAAACATTAACAAGAATCAACTCTTCAATTTCATTTTTGATATTGACAGTTATTACGTCCCTATTAGAAACTGTATTAACGTTAATATCGGAAGTTGTTATCAACAGTAATGCAAGATCTCGTGGGACGCTGAAGATCACTCTTATAATAATTTACGGCGTCTGTTGCAAAAGTAGGAATGTTGCCATTCCTAAGACAGTTGGTTCTTGTAAACATCGAAGCGATTCCTAATAAATGGAAGCACAGCAACTCGGCTCATTGGGGGCGTTTACTTCCGGTTTCTGGGTGTTACTTCCCCGTGTACTGCTTGCTACACGTGGCATGATGTAGGTCCACCATGACGGCGCATTCTCTACCAGCAGTTCTCCATCATCTTGATACCACATTTACGGAAAAATGGATACGAAGGGGAGGACCTATTTTGTGGCCACCTCGATCCCCCGACTTTGCTCCATGGACTTCTACTTCTGGGGTCGAATGAAGGACCTTATTGAGGGAACGAAGGTCGAGTCTGAGGAGGATCTTATTGCAAGGATAGCAGCTGCTGCTGCTGCTCACATTAAGATGCGCCAGATACAATCGAAAGGTGTCCATAGTCGCTTCGCAGCCTCTGCAACAGCGACACTGTTCAAAGAGGAAACTTTGAAAATTTTTTTGTGGAATGGATATTTCGGATTGCGTTTGTTGTTGCAGTACCGCAATGCATGTCGCGGAGCTCGGAGTTGGAGAATGTCGAACCTGCCATAGTGATGTTCGTCCAGATGAGTAAACATAGCTAACTGCTGTAGCCGTGACTCGACGCATTGTTCTACTCTATTCGACGACCAATGAACTTTGTACCATGTGACAACATACCACGTGGCCTGTAATTGCGTCGGCACTAATGTCCTTCATAAATATGTAAGTGCCTATATAAGTTCATAAATATATATAAGTGCTTCATAAATACATAAGTGTCCTACATAAATATATAAGTTACTGATGTGGTAGTAACCTAAGAAACAGGTTCTGGAACAGAAGTGAGTGCCAACGCAACTTATGTCAACAAACACTAATCCTGCCTACAGTTTCACGTCTGTTGTCGGTTTCATGTGTTAAGCACATTGCGAACACCAATAATGTTAAACCCTATTTCCAATCCAACATTTCCAACCATAGCACATGGCAGCTGCTCACGTGACTCTCGCATAACCATACACGCCTCAGTCAGTTTATCATTTAATTTGGATCGCCAGTATTCGTAAAATGTTAATCTACATACTAACATTTTTTCATCTTCTTTTACGTTCAGCAGTCCTAGTAGGTTTGCAATTAGCAGCAAACCTGTGGTATACGTTGGTGATGATGTTTTCGTATAAATTTCGAAGGAGAGCATTCACAACTTAAACATCACGAACAATACGACAAATACTACGTCTTCAGTCACAACATTAACATTAGTTTTTGTTACAACCGTTATTCCGATAACGGAAGAAATAACGTAACAACCTCCCTCAATAACTACTTACCTACCTAACTAACGACACTCATGCTTACTACATTCGACATGACCCCGTTAACAACATGAACCGGCGAGCGAGGACGCTTGGTGATGAACTCACATGCGCAGTTGCAGAACATGTTATCCTCCGGTATATTAAGATATAAAAAACATGTTTTGTAAGTTATAAGCTATAAAAAGAAGTTATAAAAATTATGAAATCAAATAACAATGATCAATTCAGTGGCCAATTCAGCAGCAGTACGACGAGACATGGATTCAGATATAGCTGCAGGTATGGCTGACACCAGTTTGTCAACAGTGCCCCCCCCATTGCTGTGCCACAGTTGATAGCGCATCCGTTGGTAGTGCATCTAAATGGCAAATTTCTCTGTTCATACGATCCCAAAGATGCTGATTGGAAAACAAATCAGATGAACAAGGAGATCAGTCCATGAGCTAAAATTTGTATCTGCGTATGACTGTTCATTTGTAACACATCATTACCTATTCGAAAGACTGTTGTCAAAAAGAGATGCACATTGAATAAAGAGCCAGTTACATCAAGGGAACCCTCGATCCATTGAGGTGTTTCAAACTGTCCCACAAAATCATTCTCCAGGACAGTGACAGCTTCACTGCCAGGTCTGTTTGCCTTTGGCTTTGGCGTTTGGAGTTCATTCTGATCTTGCATTGTCCATCCAACACAGATAGCGAGTACTAGGGTCACCAGTTGATAATGAGTTCAGGAAAGGCGGAAATGGTTCTCATCCATGCGGCCGCCAAGAGTCAATGGGACTAAGTAGCAGAATATCACCGACGACATCCACATTAACCACATTTCTCAACTACTGATCGTTTACTGGAACCGTGTTCGGATGGGCCATCTACAGGATGACAGGCAATTTGAACACCTTCTCCATTATTATTCAACTCGTACAGTGTACAGCCTCTACAGTGAACTCTATATTGAAAATTCAAGCACATTACATTGAAAACTATCTATTTCCAGTAACTTACCCCTCTTTTCATTATTCATTATCTGCACTAATAACGGAATTGTCTTATGGCGTCGGACTGTTGAATCACCTTATATATATATAAGTTACAAATATGTATATAAGTTTTTGTAAATTAAAACCAAAGGCTTACTTTATATGATTACAAAAGTATGATATCTTACCCTCCATTTTTTATGATTGGAGCTTTACATTTTGGGCATTTTATAGCTTCTCTTGTGATGAACATCTGAGATAACATATTAACTTTCTTGGCATGTTCACTAGAAATTTTGTTATCCTAAAATCAAAATTACATCAATAGAATGTTAAAGAAAAAGTTAAAAATCAGTATTTTTTATTTCATTTTTAAATCAAATTTAGATTATTGACATTAATATCTTCATCATGAGTTTATACTAAATATTGTTATATGAGCTGAACAGAAACAACGATTGTGTAAATTTCCAATTCAAACACAATAATGTGTGTTTCGAAATTCCTATTACAAATTCCCAGGGCTTGTAGAAGATACCGAGCAGATAATGTTTTGAATTAGAACCCATGTCCGGAAACGCACCGCAAATAAACCAATTTCAATTTGCACTTGCCCTTTGAAATCATTCCGACCAAACATTCGATGGACAGGTTGCTGAGGCCCAATTGCTTGGCCTCCACGATTGCCGGATTTAACTCCACTTAATGTTTTCCTGTGAAGCCACATGAAGAGTTGTATTTAAGAGACCCCTGTAGAATCGGAGGAAGATTCCACAAATTCTGGCCGGGGCACAAGAGATTCAACACACACCAGATAGAATGTTTGCAACGAAGTTGGTGGTCGTCATTTCGAGCAGGTCTTGTAGTAGACGAGGATGCAGTGCCACACAAACAACGGGAACTGCAAAACAAAAACGACACCTGTTTTATTACCTCATTTTTTATGATTGGAGCTTTACATTTTTGGACATTTTCTAGCTTCTTTTGCGATGAACATCTGAGATAACATATTAACTTTCTTGGCATGTTTATTAGAAATTTTGTTATCCTAAAATCAAAATTACATTAATAGAATAATATAATGTTCAACTCAAGATAAAACTGGAAACATTTTTTTATTGGAAACATTTTTTTATTGGAATTGGCAATCACATTAGTAATGTTTTTTGACGCAAAGCATTACTGACAAGAAGCAAGTTTATTCTTTTGTTTTACAACACTTGATTTGATTTTGTTTTGCTTCTGGTGCAGTGCATTTCCGGACATGGGCTCTTATTCAAGCGTTATCTGCTCGATTCCCTCTACAAGCCCTGGGAGTTTGTAAAAGAAATTTCGAAACACCCTGTATATTTCTGTTATTATTGAAGAACCCTAATTTCATAAGTGGCAACTAGCCCTAATTTTACACTTTTTAAATTTGGAAAATTGAATCAGGCATTCAATCACATTCAAAAATGTCTCTTGATTAAGTTTCATTACGATAAAATAGATTTAAAAATATAGTAGAAATGACACAAGCAATTTCGAACATTTCTTTTAAAAAATAAAGACTGTTCGATTTACTCACTATTTTTCATTTTGGTGGATAACTTTTAGGCTTACTGCATTGCAACAGTTCATCTTCACAATGAACAAATTCTATTCAGAATATTTTAGCTTATTTGCAATTAGACAAATACTTTCAGTCTCTTCGAAATTCTGCTTTCTAACGCAGTAAAGAATCCTCCAATAGTAAGTAAATCAAAAACAAATATCTTATTTTATAAATTGATTTTTATACCACTCTTGAAGTTTAAATATTGGTGCATTAATTTTGTAGTTCTTTTACCAGAACGCCTCATGCACTCCTTTTCCTTCAAAAAAACTATTTGTTTGTATATTTTACTGCTATATTTTATTTTGATTTGTATAGTTGAATCATCATGTGGCATTGACATTGTTTACTTGACACATCCATCTTGCGTACTTATGCCCCTCCAATTTTGATTCTTATATTATAACTTTACGTACTATCACATACTGTATTTAAGATTTCAATGATAGGTGCTGCTCTAGAAATCTGGAACATTCATTGACAATACACATTCCTAATTCTGATTTGGATAACATAATTTTGTTTATCAAAGTTTTCCCACTGTATTTTCACTGCCTAGTTTTATAAACAGTAAACCAAACACAATCAACCATATTTACTTGTTTGTAGTGCTTTTTTTGTAGATTCACTATTTTCTCTGCTTTTTGTATGTTCATGCTTATACTGTCAACATTTCTAATGTCAGAAACTGACAACAGGTCGTTTTATCTTGGGATTTGTTTTTAATATTTGTCTTAAATAAACAAGATGCCTTAATTAATCTCGGTCATTACTGACTGTTATTATTGCTCTCTGGAAGGCCACGAAAGAACTTCAGATGTGGACAACCGCCTCCTGCAGTGGCCACCACAATTACTGGACCTAACACCATGTGACTTCTTTCCAGGGGGATACAGGAAAGACAACGTGTACATATTCCTAATGTCCAGATCTATCTGTGATATCAAAGAATAGATCACCCATGCTGTGGAGGCCACCACACCAGACGTGCTTCATACAGTCTTGCAAGAATTAGACTACCGCTTCGATGTGTGCCGAGTGTCGAAAGCTGTGCACATTTAGGGAGATTGAGTGACACACATCAAACTTGGACAGTTGCATTTCCAATTGTGAGATGTCATGACTGTATACGTTAAGCAATACAAAAAATATACTTCTATGAAACCCCACCATTCTTTTATGCCCATCCTGCATATTTATTTTTTCACAGTCTATTTTTTCTACTTTCAAAATAACAGGCACCAATGTTGGTTGATTATATTTTTTAATTGGTAGATACCACTATTTTCAAAATCATAAACCAATATACCCATCTAAAAATAAGCTAAAGATTTCTTAGCTTAGGCATTTTTTTTCGTTATTATTATAAGATTTTTAACATTCTAATTCTCTTAATTTAATTCTGATAATGGAGTATCTAATTTAACTATAGTTTTAATGTCATTACCATTTGCACGTGATCTACTTCATCGTCTATTTCTGCTTTTTCTTTGGACTAATGAAGGAAATCGTTGAAGTGAAAATGAGTAAAATGAAAAATCAGTAAATTAAAAACAGATTGTTATTTTAAATAATACCGCATTTTTGTATTTCTTTACATATCTGATAAACTAAATACACAAAAATACAAATTGATTAAACTGTAATTCATATTGAGGTGGCTTTACCTAACAGTCTGGCAATATAATCCTTTTGGAATATTAATGCTGTATCTTTTCACCAGAGTTTGATCTCTTTAACCATCAATATGAAGGTCAATCAGTAAAAATTTACAAGTTTTCAAAGCTTTGAATTCATTATAAATAAGAAATCTATTGATATACATAACAAAGGGTTATTCACAGTCACATGATTTGAATTACATGCTCAGCAAGTTTTGCATTCAAGACTGCTGCAAAGAACAGTGATCATACTAAGCAAGAGTTATACGGCACAGCAAACCCAAAAATAGAATAAAAAATATAATTTTTGGGCTATCCTTCCTAAAGCCTGGATTTCCATCTAATTCTTGCCTTCATGGATCACAAATGAGATCATCCCTAGTTAATGGGCTGCTACTGATACAAACGGATAATCCTTCTGTTGATTTGAGATGGACAAATTTATCAACTACTATAACAAATGCCACAATCCCCAAGTGGATTTTATTGAAATCAGTGATCCTTACTTTCCTCTAATCCATTTTTGATTTATGAGTATTGTAATCTTCTTTTTAACTGACACGACTATATTCCAAATATAACACCATGAGCTCACATTAAAATTGCTTGAATCATCTAAATATCTGGTGTTAGTGATGTGTATGTAATAAATTGTCACCATAAATTCTCCAGAATAATACGGGAATTTTCTTAGATTATATAAAAGAGATCTCACATTAGCTGACACTGAATGAATGAGCGGAACCTTTTGTGATTTTATTCTGAAGGGTTCCTATCAATCATTATGGAGACGTCATTCGGAATTAATGAGCTACATGATTGGTCTGTGAAATTTTATTGACATTGTCTCTCTTTTACTTGTGAATTTTACAAACACACATTAATAACAAACGTTTTTGATCATAACCAGCAGAGCATCTTCAAGGAACGGCTATTGAAAGACAGTCACAAGACAATAAAAGCTGAAGTTATAGAACTCCTGATGTAATGATGTATTTAGAAGTAGTTTTTAAATAAAAGAATCAATAAATTAGTTAAGATTCCAACCCAAATTCATTCTTTTAAATCTTAGAAAATGTTTGAAGGAAAAAATTCACAAAAAATTCTGAGGGAAGGTTATTAAGATTTCACCCCATTCCCTTTTCCATCCAAAAATGAAAGAAAGTTAGTATTTTGTAGTTTTGATTGGAAAATCATCGTTTTCGATGATGTAATTCCCTCCCTTCCCTCCAAAAAAAAAAAAAAAAAAAAACCTTTCATCCAGAAAAAAAGAAAAAAGACCAAACTTGACAATTGACCAATTCAATTCTATTGACCAAACTTGACAATTCAAAAATCTGATGCTGGTCATTGTGATTTGTTTCATCTCAAGTGCAGAGAAACAGTTTATTTATATTCTCCAATATTAAGATCGTACTTTTTGTTTCTCCAGTTTTTTTTAATCTTTCTTGTAAATCTGAGTTGTTATTTTTAATATCTAATATTTTAAATAAAGTAAAGAACATCAACTAATGTTGCATATCCTTGCCAAAACTTGACTTACTTTTTGCTCATTGTCTGTAGACAAAAAGTTCTTATTGATTACACTATTGTTACTAAAAACAATAAAGAACAAGAAAGATCATGAATAGGAATATGGAAATAAATCTATTCATCAGTCAAGCAAGGTAATACTGAAAAATGTATTTTGACCTGATAAAATTAAACTTACACTTATTTGTTCTTCAGTAATTTCTCGACATGTGGCAGCACCCTGCAAATGAGCATAAAAAAAGAAGATTAACTGTCTGAAAAGTTTTAATTTTCTTATATTTGGCTGGTTTTTAATAAAAGTAATATTTAATAAACAACAGGAATGTTTGTGAGAGGAGAAAAGATAGTTAAAACATTAAAACTGACCGGTCACTTGTCACAAACATAAAATACAAAAAGATATAGTCTTGAATGTCTTGAAAGACACGGAAACATTTAATATTAAAGAAGCCTTAATGAGAGAAATCCAAAGAGACATCAGAAAAAAATAAAATGAAGAAAATCACAAAGAAAAACTTGAAATTGATGCAAAATTGTAATAATTTGAATATTATGGATGGCATTTCGTGAAAGTGACATTGGTTTTACTAACCAATTTTACTTCTGAATAATCGAGTGTTAAGATACCAGGTTATTTACTAAACTTAATAAATGATCTGATATGTTATTTCTTTCTTTATTTATGAGATTGAGTCCGAAAATAAGTTTCGCGGTTCAGTAAGCGGAAGGAATAACCATGCTGGTGGCAAATACCACTAAGGATGAAAAGATCAGGGCGTACTTATTTTTCTATGTAGTCTATTATTTCTTATCGGTCTGGTGTACCAGATTAAAGCAGTCCCTCTAGTTAAAGTCCGTGCCCTACATATGAACGAAGTTGTGAAACAGCGCATTTCACGCCAACATAGCTGATGTAATGGTGTCCGGCCATAACTTTCTTCAAAGCTGGGAAGAATAGAAGTCACAGGTCACAAGTTCAGGACTATAGGGGAGGTACTCCAGATATTCCCAGTCGAACCTCACCAAAAGATCTGCTCTGATATGACGTCGAGACCATTAAACTCAATGTTTATGGATTTTGGTACCACCTGTGCCACGTGCTACTTCAAAGCAGACAAAGCCCGTACTTCATGTTTCATCCACATCTATAACATATCTTTTTTCACCATCACGCTCTTACAACACTCTGCAAGGTAGTCGATTGGTTCTTCCTCTCTTGCGCATGTGTGACATAGACCCAGTAGACCAAACGTCGCTCAATGGAGGCAGAAGAATGCCCTTAATTGGAGAAGATTTAGTTTTCCTTATCAGTACATAAGGAAAGTTTTATTACCTTTGCTAATACGGATACACGAAACTTATTTTTCGACTTCCCCTTACACCTTGAGATTATATTTTTTTTTTCACAATTCTTTTATTAAAACCTTCTTTCTGTAATCTGGTAAAAATCTCACATCATCCATCTTATCCTCATTATATTATGAGATCCAAAATTAGGATGTCCCACATTTCATTTCATCCATTTTTCTTGCTATTTGAACAGCACAATTGAATTTAATATCTTTTTGATATCAGAAATTCCTACAGTGCTTTCCCTCCTCCCCCTTTTATAACATCTTTCTTCTTTTACTTTGAGCTCACATTGTCTGCTGTCTATCAAAAGTTTCTGCATCAACAAAAAGTCTAAGGACTTTGATGGTTACACTTAATCTCTTAAGAACTCCATCAGTTATTTCATTTTGTTTATCTGGTTATTGCTTAAAGATTAGAATAGTTCTACTTCAAAAAATAAATTCAGAGATGAGATCATTTTTAAATTACAAAAGATCTAAGTAATTAGGATTACTCTTAATAGGCTACAATACTTTTGATCTTGTAATTAACCAAAAAGACAAAAAAATGAAGATCTAACTAAAAATGTAGTTTTATCTAACTGCAACAAACTCAAAATCATATACAGTTTCTAGTTTCAGTAAATAACACTGGTCTGTCTAAAAAGCTTTTTTTCCCTCCGTTCCAAAATTTTATCAGAATTTTATATTTTTGACGTCTCTGAATCCGAATCTCACAGCCATTTTGTTCAATCACCCACAGTTTCTAGAGATACGGGTTTAATAAAGAAAAATGCTATTTTATTCAGAAAAGATAAATATATTTTACCAAATATTTATTTTCATTGCAGCCGCACGGTTGGCGTTGTCGCTAAGGCACTGGCCTCTCACCTCTGAGTTCTGGGTTCGGTTCTCATGTGGGTTTCGTGATGGTGGACGATCCTCGCTGGGCAGGTTTTCTCGGGGTTCTCCCGTTTCCCCTGAGAGCCTACAACAATACTTTCTTAGTCTTTCTCTCATCTGTCCTCATTTCCATGGGTTTAGCACAATAGATCTACTGGTCGCGGTGTTTGGCGTCTTGCCGCCCACATTCACCACATCTATTTTCATTGGAAAGAAAGTTAAATCTGACTAATAAATCGTAAGAAATGTAAAATTTATAGAATTCGTTGTCGTCTTTTTCTTATATTTTATCTCTGGAGCATCTCCCTGCAGGGTCTTATTGTGTCCGCCAACATACTCTCTTCCCATTTTCCGCTATATCTTTTTCCATCAGGGATATGTCTTGATGGAACCTTTCTCTGTGTTCATTCAAGAATGCTCATATCTTGCAATTGTGGAAAAATATTCAGGTGTGAATGTAAGAATTGCAGCTTTAGCAACATATTACATCCAAATGCTCTATATGAAGAAAGTAGTTCTTCGAGGATTTCTTCATAATTGTCTGCCTTTAAATTACCTAAAAATTTGTAGCAGCGTCTCTATTCATTGCTTTCACAAAATTCTTCATTAATTCTAACTAATTGATATTAATTAATTTTAATATGCAAAGGTAGCAACAAGATTTTTGCGTCATCCACTAACGCCTGATGTTCTATTCACCAGGGACAGCTTCAGGTCGATCAGACAATGTTTCCATCACATAGTAGCGGTCTTTTCCAGGACTGACCCAGATATACAAAAAATAACAGTACTTTGCATATCCGTCTTGTAGATCAGTCAAAAAAGCAATAATTTTTAAGTCTGCATATACACTCCACACATCTTCCTCGAATTGAATTTTTTGAAGCAAAACCACCATGTTTTGGTATGTTTCTTTTTACCTTGACCATATACACAATTGGTATTGATGGGTGTTCAATATCTCTGTGTAAAAGAACTACTTTCAAGCTTACCATGGAAGAATCAATGAAGAATATCCACTGTCTTTGTTAAACAGCATTACCCAGTCTGTCAGCATTCTCGAACATGAATTTCAGCAAATTTTTGGGGCCCAAACTTTATCTTGGTCAACAACCTGCAGCCAAACTATAGACCTTAGAAGCCTACTGAACAAGTGTTATGAGTACCTTTCTCTGTGTTTTTAAGGTGATTTCCCCACATATTTAGCAGAAAGTGTCAGGTGAATTTTGGTAGAACATGATGAATGTGGCATAACTCTCTGAAAATTATAAAGCAAAAAGTACTAAGGAGACAGTATACTCGAATAAGGAGCATAGTTCTCACAAAGCACATAGAATGTTGGACTCACAAAACACAATGTTAAAGCACTTAGTAAATGCTTTAGAAATGTTTATTTGAAATAACTCAGAAATTAAGAGAAGAATATAAATGCAATAAAAGAAAGAGTGATTTGATAATTATGCCATTTTAAAATAAAATTCTAAAAGTTTGTTAACTTACAGGATGCCAGGCACTGTCACATGCTACACAAAATGCGAAATTGCATTTTAGGCAATAAGCCAGATTTAAGTCTTCTTCAGGTTCCCTAACAGTTGCTTGTTGACAACGAGGGCACCAAACAATGTCACCCATTGATTCTAAAGTACGCTGAAATATTTCAAAAAAAGTTTTTTTTTTTAAAATACGGCTTTGTTGTCATTAATCATGAAATTAAATGTTTCCCAAAAAATTAAAAACAAAAATTAAATCAATTAATAAAACAATTCACTTAGTTATGCTTTGAAATGAATGATAGGATGGAATTCTACTGCTACATGAATGTATTTTATATACATTACAAAATGGAACTTTAGGCATTACCAGAACTTAATATTTAAAAAACAAAATAAAAGTATTTGATTATTAAATTGAACTATAAGTACAGCCACACTATAAAAATTGCCTTTCTCAAAGTACTTTAACTGGGAGTTATTAATAATGAAATAAAGCTAAACCGTACCTGTAATAAAATATGCTCCCATCTTTTAAAGGCTTCTGCGGACAATACTTTCTCAATGACATCTTTAGACAAATTCTGTTCACAGTCTGGAGCAGGGCAGCTAATAGATAATATTCATACTTAACATTGTAATGGGTGGCCATAACTAAAGGAGCCCAATTACCAAAAACTTATTGGACCAAATTCCACCAAATTTGGTGTGAATATTGTTTAGACAATGGGGTTTGATTTCTAAGGAAAAAAATTAGTTCAAAATTTTACCACCAGGAGAAAAAACAACGCTGGAAACTACATGTGTAGAGAAAATTGGGCGCAATAAATAAATAAAGTTTATATTCAATAGAAATTTTTATTTGGCATCATCTAAAGATATGATTCAAAATGTTTTCCTTGCAACTGTTCGAATAACTGCATTCTGTGAAGAGCATTTCCTACAGCAAGACGCAACAGATCTCCAGTGATTTATCTCACGTACAGCGTTATTCGGACCTTTAACATTACTAAGTTATCCACGCCTCCTTGGTACACCTAGGTTTTCAAACCAAAAGTCACGGAGAGTGAGATCAAGCCAACTCCAAGGAAAAGCTCAACTAATTATTCTGTCTTCTGTGAAATACTGCCGTTTGCTGTACACCCAATTCAATGTGAGATGTTGCTCCATCTTGCATAAATAAGGTGGATCAAGGTATCCAAGCTGTTGAATTGTGGAATAACAAAATCAAGCAGCATTCGTTAATACTTCACAGCATTGATAGAGCAAGTCACGGGACCGTTTCATGTTATTTCTTCAAAAAAGTACGGATCCATCATAAAAGCAATAAAGCCACACCACACTGTGACTTTCAATGAGTGCAAAGCAATTTTTCTAAGACCCATGAGGATTCTCCAACGTCCAAATGCGGCAATTCTGTGTTTTTACAATTCCATTAAGATGAAAATGTGCCTCATCACTCAAAGCCACGCATCCTCCACTTCCATTAGAGCTGCAACATCAGAGAAAAGTTCAGACGAGCGTCAGCATCTCCTTGAAACATTTAAGTATGGCTGATCTTGTACAGGAAAAACTTCTGGACGCGTGTGCATCGTTTGGTTCCAGTTGCAACTGTTTCAAGTTGTTGGTTTCATGTCGGTTTGCGTCCTCGTTCTGGCAGCACTTTTAACGTTCCCGTATTTTCAAACAGTAAAATCATTTTTCGCAAATTTGTGATTATCATTGGCCCTTTCTTTAAATTCTTCAACCTCCGGTATTCCCGAAATGCGACAGAAGCATTGTTTTACTAGCAAAGCATGCTCACGTAAATCTAACATAGCCGAAGGTTTAACACCACCGAGCAACCATTCAGAACATGTGCACATCAGTCGGACCTATCACATGCTGTTCATTTTCATCGTTTTATATCCTTCAATCTATGACGTCAGTTTACTGCAATCTGCATATTTCCGTGCTTCCAGCGCCATTTTTTATCCCTGATGGCCAAATTTTGAACTAATTTTTATTCTTTAAAAATTAAATCCCCATGGTCTAAACAATGTTCACAAAAAATTTGGTTGGGTTTGGCCCAATAGATGTTTGTTGATTGGGTTCTAAAACACTTTCTCTGTAATTATGGCCACCTGGTACAAGATAACAAAAGGAAAGACTTGTCAAAAACACAAGATGCAAAAATAGTTTATAGGTAATTTTTAAATTGCGGTGCATAAATTTCTTGTTTTTATGTTCATGATTTATCATCGTCAGGAGTCACTATGGCTCTTTACAGCTACAAAGAATCTGATATCCAAACAAATCATCAGAAATTTATTAAATAAAATCAAAACTGTATAATAGAAATCAGTTTCTTTATTTTGTAATGATCTAACAAATATCTTGAATATTAAATAGATTGGATACAATAAAGAAATTAATTGTAATACTCAAAAATGAGTATTTCCTTAAGCTGTTATATTTCTACTTGAGAATGAGGAGATTTTCCAAATAATGAAGGTGTAACTCGTTTGGATGGTGTTGTGCATCATTTGATCAAGCGCCAAAATAGATTGTTTTAGATTACTGCTCCATCTACTGGCGAAAGATGTAAACTCTTGATAAAAAATTGTTCCTGCTTGCTATCTCAACGTAATTCTGCGGAAAATTAATTTAGAATAAATACCAATCGACTAATCGTAACCAATAAGATTTGCGTCATGTGACTAACGACCTTTGAAGGATATTATTAATTTTGATAATGATCAGAATTGTCCTATGAAAGTATCTTTATTTTGATGTATAACACCCTTCATTCCATAAAAAATGTGAAGTAATGTATATAAGCTTTTGCATTTATGCAAATATCTCAAAATCGAATTTTGGTGCTTGGTCAAATGATGCCCAACACCATCCACTTAACAGCTTATCTAGTATTTCTGCTGATTTCACTTGGGTTATGCCTCATTCGAACAGTAGTTTCTTAGAGACACCGAATCTGTTGTTTGCCTAATTTAATAGAAACCCAATGAGGATAAGAATGTATGTAAGAATTCAATTTTGGAGTCGAGTTTTCCAATTTCTCATTTGATTACAAATTAACTAAAAAAATATTCTGCATACTCAAAAATTTCCTTAAGTCCTTCTATACAGTCTTTTAATTATAATTATAGTCGAATAGGTAAATCTTCTCCACTGGCGAAGCCATTGGACACCAATCATTTAACTGTATGAATGTGAGAGTAGTTAAATAAGTATACTTACTTCATTCTTAGCACTGAACCTTCTTCAACGAGCATTTCACAATAACTTGAAAGACATTCATTACAAAAATGATGTTCACAATCACGAATTCTGTAGAATTCTGACCCTAATTTCTCAAGGAAGCAGATACTGCAAGTCTGATATTCAGAATTGAAAGCTTTATCTTGAAGGTCATGGTCATAACTAAAAAACCAAAGACAAAGCATTTAGAAACAACTGCAATTTATTTATTGATTAAATTCAAATTCAATCACTTTCTTATTTTAAAACCAATAAATACCAACCAACCAACCAAACAAAAAACGAACAAAAATAAATAAATAAATAAATAAATAAATAAATAAATAAATAAATAAATAAATAAATAAATAAAACAGCCTTTATTGAAATACCTTAGCAACTTAGTAATCTCAGGGACAATGTCGAAACATGTTGGCAAAGCTCTAGGATCACAATTGCAGTTCAGAATATCTTGGAGATTTTGTTGGGTAACTGTTAACTGTTCTTCAAATCCAAGAAATCTGAAAATTATTAAAGACTGGATCTAAATACAAAGCATTACTTTAATAGATAGAAGAAAAACTTAAATTATTCTATAAAAGCTAAACTAAAATTGTTTATTACCTGAGTGCATTATTTTGTAACCATTCAATCCAGATGTAGACAATGGGATCTCCTTTGTTTTCCAACCATATTTCATCAAGTTTTTTACATAAAGTATTTAAGGAATTAGCTCCCAACCATCCACATGAAATAGTGTAGAATGGCAGTTGATTTGCTGGATATTCAGGTGGTAAACTAATGTTTAAGGTGATGGGAAGCAAATGCCTCAGTCTTACTTCAGAAAACCATTCTGTTCCTAATGAGAAAAGAATACTTGCATAAGAAATAATCTCTGAAGCAATGGCAATTACAATACATTGGAAAACATTAGTAAAAATATATTTATAATAATTACTACTATGATGAGCTGTTCTAAGCTGTGAAGCTAAAGATGGTATTGTATGGAACAGGAAAGAGAAATGATCAATAAGTAACCAAAGAAATTGTTATAATCTCATTTATTTGTGAAAGGAAATAGATTCCAAACTTTAATTTTGATTTGAGAATTAAATTGTGTGGCAACTGAACAAATGCAAGTCAGCATATCATGGGAAAAGTGATCCTGTGAGTTGGAAATGTTACCCAGTTCCTTCAATTTTCTCATGGAAAGCATGGTTGCTTACAACAAATACTATGTAGAAGTATTTCCTTTTTTATAGTGAACCCTTCAATCATCATCAAAAAAATTCTTTAATTCTTCTGAGGTATAAGATACTAATGCAAAGACCCTGAAGAAGACAGAAGCAGAATTTTCTAACAAATAAAAACATCACTGACAACATTCCTAATAAGACAAGTTGGAGTTAGTAAGCACAGATATAAATGAAATCTGAAAGAATGAAGAAGGCCAATATTCACATCACTACAGAGAAAAGGAATGATTGAAGATATTTGGCAGAGAAGAGGGGATTTTTACCTTTTCATGGCTAAAATATAAACAGCGTATGGTTCTGAAAAGATATGAATGGCAGAGATGTACTCCAATGCTTAAACCATTAGGTGCATTCCGAAGACCTCTTAACATTTTATATACGAATTATCTAAAACTATACCAGAACTTGTATCCAACTGTACAGCGTCTTATTTAGGTTTTTACGAATGGCATTGGAATGGAATGTGGTATTAACAAATGCAAAGTTTTGCATTTTGAAAAAGGAGAAATTTAAGACTGAGGATATGCAATTTGCAATTAATATATTGAAGCAATGCAGGAAAAGGGGTAGTGTAAATATGCTAGGAATATTCCCAGCATAAAGAATGGCTCATCAACAGATGAAGAAACTGATAATGAAAGAGTATTTGAAAAGAGTCAACGCTATTACGAAAGCATACTTGGATGATAGAAGCATCATTAAGATTTTGAACCCTTTACAGTTCCTTTAAAAACTAATTTTTTTGACATTATTAAGTGGGGTCATAGTGATGTGGAAAACATGGAAAGAAAAATGTGAACTCTTACTATAAGAAACGAAAACTAACTAAAATCGTCATTCGAGAGATTCTACGTATCCAGACAAGGTGGAGAATTTGGTCTTGTTAGCCTAAATTAAATTTTATTACAATCAGATTCACAAATTGAGATAATTCTTCTACAATTTGCAGGAATCATCCTCATTACGTAATGCTGTAATTTTGGCAGATTCCAACTATACGCCAATTAATCTATGACCATACAACAAAAGAGAGAGATACAAGGAGAATCCCTGTAAACCTCTGTAATCTCAAAATGTATAGATCAGCCCTATTTTCTTTGGTTCAGCAGCAAGTTGAACAAATTTTGAACTGCTTTGTAGAAGAATTCCAATGAAATGGATCGTGGCTTCGCTGACGTATGGTTGGTCTGAGGGGACTGGTGAATCAGAAGGCTTCATAATTGTCATTCACAATCCGGTAGTGAACCCAAACAACTCACAGAAAATACATCTGTAAGGATTTTGGCATTATAAATACCATTCAGCATGTCTTAATACTATGGACCTGTCCCAAATGTACAGTATTTATTTGCATTTGATATAATCAGATAGCAAACATTATTCCTCAAGCCTTCAATATAATTTTATCAAAACCAACATCTGCTACTACAAGTCACAACCCACCAGTTCTAGACAATAAAAAGTGTAAACTGTATTTTGATAGGTAATCACAATTGAAAACACATTATAATAGCAGAGCATAGCAACACTTAGAGACGAGGTTAACAAGATGTAGCAGTTCAAATACCCATAACATGCAGCCAAGTTACTATGCGAAACTTTATAAATATACTGAACTGAAAATAGAAATAGAATAATTCTAGCATTAATGAATTAAGTTTAATGCTGCCAATTATTATTTGATGCAAAGTCGAAACCCTTTCCGGATTGGTCAGTTAAACTCCCCTGTGACTGGCTGATCTGAGAGGGCAAGACTTCACGCGATTGGAAAACAGCAAGTTCATGCATGATATATCATGAGAATATGTTTTTGTTGTGGATCATTTTTTTCCAAACTATTCCTTTGTCTCTGTTAATGCTAGAAATCTGATTTTATCATCTGTAATTATCTGTCAAATTTTGACTAATGGGTGCGGATTATGATTCCGTTTAATACAATGTTCAGCCCATTCAGAGAGGTTTTCTTAACCACTTTTGAATGCATTGGTGTGCTCTTTTATGCATTCTTTTAAGACATTTCATACTTTTATTTATCATGTAGGTAAATACATCATTTTCTAAACATAATATAAACTCGATATGTTTAAACAATAACATACATAGAAAATGAATTACTTTATATAATCAATATGAATCACTCAGTATTGGAGGGGACGACAAGGGACTTATGAGAACTTTGCTACTCAAGGAACCATCTCTTGATTCCTCCATTTCACAGCTCATCACAATTAACTTATTTATTGATTTCTTTTATTCTAATGGATTATCAATAGACAAAACTCCCAATAATACAAAATGACAATATATAATTTTACTAATTGTTATTTAAAATTTGAAATTAAATGTTGATCAAAGTGAAATTAGACGCTAACCTGATTTTGATTCCTGAAAAACAGGTCTGTGTGATTTATCCAATTGAGAAACTGAAATTCTAATGGCTGTTAGGTCAGTTTCAATGGGAGCAAGAACTTCAAGTACGATTGAATCACATGGCAGAAAGATTTCTACATTTACCTAAAAGAAAAGAAAAACCTTTTACAATTTTAAATATCTTCTATCTAATGTTACCTTTGTATTATCATCATATTAATGAATAGTTTTTTATGTACTTGTTTCATTTCGATTGTTCAGCAACAACAGCAAAGCTTTCATCTATTATTATTTCAGGAATAAGACAAGTGAGTTTTTAATTGTACAAAACACAATTTTTAATATAATCAGGTACGCCTTAATAACCAATAAAAATATTAGCGTAATTTATAACTTGGCTGTTAATAAGCAGATGTAGATGAAAAAAAATAGTATAATCCATTTGTCATCTGAATAAAGCATTTTAAAGAGTTAATTTATAATTGTAATTCTGATTACAAACCTGAAAAGAATAAATGCTTTCAGAAAGATTTCCAA
>JAFIDM010000179.1:5763912-5794647 GCA_023159025.1 Thereuonema tuberculata
CAGCAGAAGTTTACAGAACTGGACAACAGCGCCCCCCCCCCCCCCCCAATGAAAGAAGGTCAGAGGAACAACCAGGACGTTGCTGGGAACCAGGACACTTGCGACTACGGATTAGCTATTCCGAAGTTGACTAAGGTCAGACATCGCAAGCTGTACTGAAGTTTGGGAAGAGCAACGTCGAAGATGCAGCGGAACCACGGAAGTAGAGGTCAGCTAGTTGCTGCACGGAGGAATAAGAAGTGGCCTGTACTACACCAAAACCTTTCGCCAGCAAGACGAGGATAGAAAGGACACCGATAGAAACAAGCTGTGGTCGACTCCTCATAGGTACAGAAGCACGTGCAGTGAAAGATTAGGATCTCCAATACAAATATCAAGTCCTCGGTCTGGGAGAGAAGACAGTTCTGAAGCTTGAAGAGATTTCAGTAAACAAACTATTTTCCCCTGTAATTGAGCATTCTCATTTCATTCCCTTATTATTTTTATTTTTGTAATCGAAAGATCGAAACTGTTATATGTGTAACCTCCGGATATAAAGAGTATTCGGTTTTTTAAAAGCAATTCAGTGGCAATAATATCACTATCTATATCTATACACAGTGCTCTTTTTGTCATAGAACGCATTGGAACGGCGTTCCACCACCTTTTTTCGACGGATTTTTATTCAAATTGATGTTTGGTCCAAATAGAATCGCCCTGTTGAGCAGAGCAGGTCGGCAAACGGCAACAAAATTATTACGACGTTCTGCTTGTGCACCGTATTCATAGTATTATAAATATTACCGTATTTACGCGCATAATTTCCCCCATCGCGTATTTTCCCCACCCCAGTTTTTGTGGATTACAAAATTCAATTTTTATTTTTATCGCATAATTTCCCCACCTCTACTTCAACTGACTGGTGGTCAACTCACGACGACGCGACAATGTACTTCCGCATTTCTCTATCCCACGCTACTTTAGGGGAACATTCCACCCCTACCCCGGTCAGTACAAGAGCAGACTCCTTCTGAATCAGTACAACAATTTCGAGTGTTTTGTGAAAACGTGAAGTTCGCGAATAAAGTTAAGATTAGTGACGCACATTAACAACATAGGTAAAAATAGGAGCTATACCGCAGAGTTTAAGTTGCATGTAGTTTTCTCTGCTGAAAAGAATGGTGTAAGAGCAGCAGGCAGAGAAGCAGGCAGAGCAGCAGACCATGCATGCCTATTGCTTAACTGTACTTTGAAGAAAAAAACAAATGTAGAGATGTGATTTCTTATATTTTAAATGTTGCGTGTTAGTAAAATTGTTGTTAATTACATTTCTTGCTTTAAAAATCAATATTTAACATGGTTTTCCTTACACTTTCACCATATTTTTTTTCCTCAAATGGGGATGTTTAACGTCTCTGGGTCGAGGCTGGAAAAGTCACGTGATGTAGGTGTGTTACTTCTAAAAACATGGCTAAGACTACCGAAAAAACTCTGTATATTAAAGATTTCTCAACTTTAAATATATTGAATTATCGGCATATAATTAAGGAGGCGTATGGAAATAATGTAGATATATTATTTCTAGATGAAAGGAATAAATATATGTATCTTTACATATATTTATTCCTTTCAACTAGAAATAACGTATCTACATTATTTCCATACGCCTCCTTAATTGTATGCCGATAATTCAATATATTTTAAAGTTGAGAAATCATTAATATACAGAGTTTTTTCGGTAATCTTAGCCATGTTTTTAGACGTAACACACCTACATCACGTGACTTTTCCAGCCTCGACCCAGAGACGTTAAACATCCCCATTGAAAACATCGCGTAATTTCCCCACCCCTCTTTTTTTGTCAAAATATTGATGAAAAAAAAGGGGAAATTATGCGAGTAAATACGGTATATAAAATTGCAAAAAAACAAAAACAAAAAATATTATTAGCGTTCCACCACCTTTTTTTTTACAAAAAGAGCACTGTCTATACACATATATAAAAGATAAAGTTTGTATGTTCTCTGTAAAATTTTACACACTTTAGCTGATCTGAATCAAATTTTGCAGTGTTACTTTCCAAGGTAGCGGAAAATGTAGGCTACCAAATATGCACCTGGTGGCGCCAATGGGAACTATACAAATATTATAGTGCAACAATTGGAACGAAAATATTGTTCTACATAATAGCACCACTTAGCAACCTGGTGGTGACAATTGGAACTAATCTATTGCTGTTTATAACAGCGCCACGCAGAAACCTGGTAGCAAACATCAGAATTAAAGTATTTTTGTGCATAAATCTCTTCCACTTCCTATCTTTAGTGAACACGAAATTTGTCATGAATGTTCTTTGTCAAAATCAAAACGATATGTATTAGGTGAATTTTCGATATTCAGATCCTAATAGGTGTAAAAGGGGGCAGACAACCTTTTTTGAAGGGTTTGTGTGTCTTCAAAACCGCTTGAGGTGGAAACACGAAAGTTGTCATGCATGTTCTTTCTCAAAATTGAAAAGGTGCTTTTTCGATATCAGCCCTAAGGGGTGTAAACGGGGGGGGGGGGGGGGATAAATATTGTTGAGTGATACTTCTACGAGGTTTTCGGGTTGCACAATAAGAATATAACAATAATTTGCAATGATCACGTGATTGTTTACCAACCAGGGGAGGTTTGATGTGATGGGGTTTTGGAGAAGGGGAGAAAGGGTGGGAAGTCTTATATTCTCCGATCTTGATAATAATATAGCCTTACTTTGTACCTATCACGTGATTTTTGTACAAGCTGGAAAAGTTTCGAAGTAATCTCACAATTTCAATTTCTTTCTTATCCACATGAGGACGTCAGTTTTTTGTAATCCAAATGGAGAACTGGTATTTCAGCCAGTATTTGCATAGTCAAATAACTGTATCTTCCTCTGAACATTATATAATCTATATATGCAATATACAAATTTCTTTGGCATATTTCCTTGGATATGTAAAAATTTTATCACTTGCTATTTTTTTATATCAACTCTTTTATCATCATGAGCAGATAACCATATCCTACGGCTTCCTATCCTGTCAAAAGACCCATTCTTAACTATTTGATAACTAAAATAACAAGTATCTTAAATGAGTGACTGGCGTAAATATTTTAATTACATTCCAAATGTTGAAGTGAGAAAGTTATGGGCTTGAAATGTTCATGGATTTGATTTGTACACCTACACACAAATTGACTTCAAATTTAGAGAGAAAGAAAAATTTTTTTATTACCTAGAATATTTGGTCTAGGAAACAAAAATGATTTTGAATTTTTATTGCAATTGCCATGAATTTTGATTCACTGCAATTTCTTGAAACTCTGAGGTAAATATAAATAACAACAGTAATAATAAACAGAATACAAGCCGTTCCGCCATGGCCGAGCGGTCTAGACGGCTGTGTGGCCGTTGTGTCGGAACCTGGGTTCGAATCCCGGTGTTGGCATGGCTGTTTCTTTCTTCTTCTGTGTTTCGTCCGTTACTCCCTGGGACTTACTATCTCAGGGTTATTCTGGAAATTTTTAACCTCAACCCTATTGAACATCTCTGGGATGAATTGGAGCGCCGGATTCGTATCCAACTTGTGCAGGCTTTGAAGGAGGAGTGGGCAAAAATACCGGTTGCTTGCTATCAGAAACTGGTGGAGAGCATGCTTAGGGCAAAAGGCCACAGTACGCGCTATTAGACACGCTGTAAATAAAGCGTCTGTCCCATGAGAGTTGCACCTTTTTTTTTTCTTGTTTGTCCTTTGTTTATTGTGTTGTTTCGTGCGGACACCAGAAACCTGCTCTGTATTGGTCTCCTTGTCTTTATGTACGACTTATGTCCACTTTCAATTGAGCAGGCAGTGTATTATATAATAATGTTTTAGATCACCATTTTAATTTCCAAAGAAATTATTTTTATTAGTTAATAATCTCTAACAAACTTGACTTTTTATCATATAAAGCTGTCCCCAAACATGCCATACAGGTCCACGGTTGCGCTGGAGGTAAGGCTCCCGACGTTTTTTGACCAACGAGACTAGTATGAGGTCGGATGGTCAGCCTGACGCCCGCCCGCCTTTAACTCCCGGGAAAGAAACCCGGTACCCATTCTACAGAGGGCGTAAACATATTAAGGAATTTTCGAAAAGTTCTTCTTCTTTCCTTTGTCAAGTTTTAAATAACATAAATAATTTACAGATGTTAATTACCATGTCACATGAACATTGTTTCAAAATAACCAACATAACAATACTCCTTAATATGAAAAATAAATTTAACGTGCTGTGAAAATAGTAAATAAATAAAGGAAAAGAAAAACAACACGTGAACAGAATTGAGGTGCTGTTTTTCTTTTCTTTATTTATTTATAACAATACTCCTTTCATATGAAAACGAACCAAACTTTCCATTATAACATAATTACAACAATTTTATCCACAAAGAAATGCAAAGAATGAAAATATCAATAGAAATAAAGGCTTATAAATAAATAAAGTCAGGAAAATTGGCGAGAGATATAATATTAAATTAAAAAAGGGGACCAAACACACTAAAGTAAATATAAATACATTTACAAAATTCATATTCGTCACATGCACATGTTCCGAGGTATCTTACACAAACCTCTTCTTCAGACTACAATTTAATGTTATCTAGTATGTATAAGAAACACAAAATTGTAAAATTTGAAGAATTGTTTTTTTAAAGAATGAATAAAATTGTTTAAATTATGTTATAATGGAAAGTTTAGGTTCGTTGTCATATGAAAGGAGTATTGTTTTGATGGTTACTTTGTAACAATGTCCAGGATGTGTGACCTGGCATGGTATTTAACATCTGTAAATTAATTATATTATTTAAAACTTGACTAAGGAAAGATGAACTCTTCCCGAAAATTCGCAAATAAAAATATGTTTTTTTTATATATTTGGTGTTGAAGATGTTTTGGATCTTATAAGAAGAAACATTATAAGGAAGAGGTATGGACTTAAGTTATATAAAATGCCTTTTTCTTAATCTATACTATTTGCATTGAAAAGATCGCTGAAATAACAGTTCAAATTTCTCCAAGGATTTTGGCATCGCCTATGAAAATACAAATAATAATATTAACAATACAAAGCAATTCTTTTCCTGCTCCCTTGAAGAAATAACATTGTGAATAAAATTCGGCTGACAGATATGCACTCACTCTGCCATATTCAGGAAAGGCCTTTTTCTTTTTCTTTACTCCTGTGTTCTCGGGGCTTGAAAATTATGAAACTTATATACTATTTATATCCTTTTATTTCCCACGAAAAATTGAATTTACGTGTTATTTTAATTTAGCCGACAATTTAATTGTAGAATTTGTTATTAAAACGAAATAAATAAATAAAAAAATAAATAAATAAATAAACTTTTATTTTTCCTATCCATTTTATCTCAATTTTTTATATCAAACAAGGAAAAAAAAAACAACAAAAAACAAATTTAAAACTAAGATATAAATTGTTCCTTACATTACCTGTTTTGCTTTTTCTTTCTTGTTGTCAGTTTTTGTTTTCCTCTAACCTTGGGCGATTGAAAACACGAGAGTTGTGTTCAGCTGAACTGTGTAGGAGTTTAATTCGATTATTTTCATTTCTTTACTTTACTTGCGATGGTGCAACTGATCACGTGACACATGGTAATTTTAATCGACTTATTTCTGAGTAAAACAAATGCTTACAGTCCTACGAATACTAAAAAAAAAAAGTTTTGTTGTCCAATATTCACTAATACCATTCATGTGTTGTTTGTTTGGGCAAAGAAAAAGACAATAGTAGTAGTAATAATAATAATAACCTTGTTTCGTATATAGAGTTGTTTTTTTCTCTCAAAGATGGAAAAAAAAAAAAAAAAAAAACGATACAAAGGGCTGTCTTTTTATTTTGTCTTTCGAAAAAAAATTATAGAATAGTTTTTCTTTTCATTTAGAACCAGTTTTTATCATCAGAGATTAGTGATATTGATTCGTACAAATCATAACAACGGCCTATGTTTTGAATGCTTGACAACACTAATGCAGTCCGTTCCGAATAAAACGAAAATTGCAATTTATCATTCCACGATAAAACGATTAGTACTCACTTTATATATATATATTAAGTGTATTAAATATACAACACTACGAAAAACAAGAGCTATCAAAGTCATATTAATTTTACAGATAACTTATGGTACAACGTACAAGGGTGAAATGATTACAAACAGGCCCCCCACATCAAATTCAGGGCCCAGATACCAAGTGCAGTAACATGCCCCCTCATCATAACTTGGCTTTCTCTCCGCCCATAGGCTTTTTTCGGAGGGGGGGGGGGCGACAAAATATACTGTTAGTGTAAAAAAGATCTGTAAAAATTGCATTTTAGATTGTGAAATTATATAAAATAAATATAAGTAAACAAATTAATTACAACAAAAGTTACCAGTTTTCTGTCTTTTAGTCCTCTTGTGAGAAAAATTCTAGGACTCATTTAAATTGAAAATTCCAGGATGCCCCCCCCCCTCCAAACCTGCTCTTATGTGCGGGTGCCCATGTTTCCATTTTACACATGCTTCTTATAAAAAGCAGTTTCATTACGACAATAAGCACTAATTAAATAAAAAACCCACAATGTTTACGCTATCAGTGTATTGAAACTACTTCTGGATCTTACAACACCAGCATTCGAAAACTTCTGTGCTAACCATGTATTTTGCTTTATTTATTTTAGAAAACCGAAAATTTTTTCTTGTTGTTTCATTAATTTTAATATCAACAATCACATTTTCATGACATCCTAATTACAATTAAGGATAAGGACAAAATAAGGGTCGGATTTCAAACCGTTTCAGCACTCAGGCTTCAACACTACAGGCTCCATTAAGCACCTTGTAATTCCAAGACAGAATCAATGGTTGAAAGGCAGAGGCAGATTTAATGGGGGGGGGGAGGACTGAAAGGGAAACAACTGCCCTCCGCCCGACCCTCTTGAGATTTGAGATTGTATACACTCATACTTCATGGAATGAATATGTTTATGTTTATGTAGTGAATGTGGGTGGCAGAGAAGCCAAGCACTGCTACCGGAGGTCTACTGTACTAACCCACGGAAAGAAGGACAGATGGAGAGAAAGACTGAGAAAGTATGGTGGGAGAAGTGCAGGGGAAACGGGAGAACCCCGAGAAAACCTGCCCAGCGCGTCCACAATTACGAAACCCACATGAGAACCGAACCCCGGTACTCAGAGGTGAGAGGCCGATGCATGGAATGAATAACACTTATATTCTATAATTCATAAATTAAATTTAAAACATTATAAATATAAATAATAGGTTAATTAAAATAATCAAAACTAGACCCCTTTCTGTCCTTGCTCCCCCAGACCTTTCACCCTTAAAATCCACAATTTTTCGTGATGGTGGACGATCCTCGCTGGGCAAGTTTTCTCGAGGTTCTCCCGTTTCCCCTGCACTTCTCCCACCATTCTTTCTCTCCATCTGTCCTTATTTCCATGGGATAGTACAATAGATCTCCGGTCGCAGTGCTTGGCTTCTCTGCCACCCACATTCACTACATAACATAACAAAAAATCCGCCATTGTCAGTGGGTGATGGATCAATAGTCATAAAAGAGTCCCGTGGATTTACAGTAGAACAAAATAATGACCTTGATATTAAAAATGGAGATAACATCAGTGGGAAGACGAATCTTAAGGGTAAATACATAGAATGTGGTCAGGAGTTTCCTAATTCATCCCACATTTCCTGGAAACCTGGTTAAGATTAGTAAGTTAACTAATTACACCATTTGAATATATTATAATAAAGAACACTAAAACGACAACACATCTTCTAAATATGTTCAATATTTCTGTTCTCTAATCGAGAACTTTCTTCAGGAACATAAATATAAAAGGAAGAAACCAAAAAAAGTTTCTCTCCTTAAAACCCAACAAAATTTAAATAAACAATCACAAATTCCATAATAATAACAATAACTAACGAGAACATACAATGCTAGAAATGTTACACAATAATAATTACAACATGATAACAAATACTAAATTGATGATTAACAGTTCAAATAACATATATCAACTGTTCAATCAACAATTTGGTTTATACTTATCTTCTTAGTTTTTTACATATCAACTTATAAGTATAAACTAAATCGTTGATTGAACACTTGAAACATGTTAACTAAATTGATGATTAACAGTTGAAGTATGTGTTATGTTATATTGTAATTATTATTGTGTAACATTTCTAGCGTTGTATGTTGTCATTAGTTATTATTATTATTATGAAATTTGTGATTGTTTATATAAATTTTGTTGGGTTTTAAGGAGAGAAACATTTTTTGGTTTCTTCCTTTTATTTTTATGTTCCTGAAGAAAGTTCTCGATTAGAGAACAGAAATATTGAAGATATCTAGAAGAAGTGTTGTCGTTTTAGTGTTCTTTATTATAATTATGAAGTATCTTTGAAGTTTTTACTTATTTACCATTGAATAAGATTGCATATGGGTTAACATGAAATTTAAGAAACTCTTTTTTTATTGAACAAAACAAAGTAAGAAACAAGGAATAAATAAATTGCCTTTCTGATTCAATTATGGGAAGGAATCGGGAATGGCCGTTTCGTCCTGCAAGAGACTCATCAGCCCGATCCTCCTTCCCCATAAAAGACCTAGAAAGGTAAGATCTTAAGTGAAGGCCACCGTCACATCTGGCAGTGACCCCCGAAACAACAAAATCAACAATAACAAATGTTGTGCTGCTTTGCACAACCAAAAACCTTTTCCTAATAAATGATAGGAATTGAAGGTTTTTTATACAAGGAAATTAAAATTCCTACAAGGTAATTAACCTAAGGAATAAATTTAACATGCTGTCCTTGTTTCTTATTTAGTTTTGTTCAAAAAAAAATTTCCAGCACGTTAAATTTATTCCTTCTTTCTTTATTATTTTAATTGTTTTGGGATAAAAATAAGAATCTACACATTGATAATAGTGTCAAGATAAAATACTTCTTTATTCTTAAATGGACGAAAAAATATAAAAAATAACTTTTTTTTTTAAGTAATTTATTATTAAGTAACATTAATTAGGTTTAAAATGTATTTTCAATCACAGTCTTAAAAATAATATTCGTTTCTTTTAATATAATACCATATCACTGATAACAAATATAACATTTAGTAAAAAAACAACTTAATAAAATTACACTTTTATTTATAATTAAAAGGAAAAAAATGAATAATAAAATAGAAACTTAAAGATTTTTTTATTACTGCAACATATTTTACATAATATTTAAAAAGAATGATAGTAGAGCAGCAGCTTGAATATTTTTAAAAACTTTTTAAATTCAAGAAAATTTAAAGTTAATATCATCAAGAGGTAAGATGCCATTTACAACGTTACAAAGAGAAGACTGAACAGATCTAAGTTGGGACCTTTTCATTGTTTTTTATTCATTAATTCCCTTTTTAAACTCTCGTCAATTTCTCAAAAGTATGACAATTTAATTCTAAAAAACCAGAACAAATAGAGGCTTTACAACTTTAAGAAGAATTCAGATAATTGAGAACAAACAGAGCATTGATTATTTCATCAGACAACTAGAAACAAAAATATCAGGAATCCAAAAATATTTACAATTACAACATATCATAACTTGAATTATCTGTGTAATGTCAACACGAATACCAGTCAACTGTAAATAAGAATATAGACAGTTATACGACTTCTGTATAATTAAGAAATAAATTATAAATGATGTAATAAATAATTACAGGCACTTCAAAAACATCATTAATGTAGCAAATTCAAATAGTACAACACTACGAATAATAAAATAAATACTTTTATCATACATTAATAATTTCAGCAAATAGAATCACACAACATTCAAATGGTTTCCTTACAAACACATAATAAAGAACTGAATCCATTTAACAAAATAATCTAAAAATATAAATTACTAATAACGATCCATAAAATTACTATTCACAAATTTTAATAATTTATCACAAGCAGGGGAAACAACAACAAAGCAAGTGGATATATTTATGTGTGTGTGTATGTGTTTAAAAAAAAAACCCTAAATTCAATGTATTACAATTTGGTATAAGTATATCTTTAATTAAAAAAGGTTATGAGAAATATTTCAAATCTATGGCAAACTTTCTAAACAGTATATTGAAAATATATATATTTAGTTAATAAGGCAGCATGAACAATAACAGATTATTTATTTATATATGTATTAAATAAAAGATTTAACTGTAATATGATATATAAATAGCAAAACTTAAGTACAATATATTACAGATAACACTTTTTTTTTTTTTAATTAACAATACTTAGAGATTAACAATGTGAAGAGGCAATAACACAGAATGTTGCAATTATATTGTGTGTTGTATAATTTAGGTATTAAATATAATTACAAATTCTGTCAGAACATGGCTATCTACAGACTACATATACATTCATTTCTAGTATATTTTTTTATTTCATTTCCATTAATTTTAAATAGTGTCACTGTTCATACTACAGGTCTAAGTTCAAAATAGAAGAATGTTAAAGGAAGCTACAGCAGCTACGTGAATAAACTGATCTTGAAAAGACAGGTTGAACACAATAAACAAATGAACTATGAACAAAAAAAAAAAGTCCTCTTTCTTACTTCATTATATCCTAATAATCTGCAAGCTTTTAAAAGGATTTTATAACATTTTTATCAATCTTGATATGCTATTAATAGGAAATTGGAAATTTGGCTATTGGTCCATTTTCAATAGAGATAGGCGATTCTTTCAGGGCAGACGAGGTATCAGCTCTGACATTTTTATGGCCAGTTGGGCCTTGGAAGACATTGTCATCAGTCTAACTTTCCCCCAAATCATCATTTTATAGAAGGCTGGGCGAATCCAAAGGCCTGTTTGGAGAAGAAATAAGCTGGGGAAAAAAAAAAAAAAACCTCCCCAACTTCTTTTCCAACTTGAAGATGCTCTGGATCTAACAGGCATTTTTAATTTATTTTTAAATTTAAAGTTTTTCAAGAGTAAATCAACATTATAAAATGCAAATTCTCCTCAATTTATAAGAGAGAGAAAAGAAATACCCTACATTCAAATTTGTAAACATTCTATTGATAAAAAAGAGTTGCCCTCCAACGAAGCTGTACCTACGGAATTTGGTATCTAGGTTCGAGAGGTTTCTGTGGTGGTTTCCCTAAAGAAATTTTCTTGGACCATTCATTATCTTGATGGAAATTTTCTCCTCTAAAATTGTTGTGGAACTTCAGTATATATTTGTTTTTTTTCTTTTTTTAGATAAAGTAGATTCTTTGGGGGGCATTATTCTAAACAATTGAGCTTCTTTGCTGTGAAGTCCTTAACGAGGATGGAAGCTTTTGTAAAAAATGAGAAATGTCAAAGTACATTTTCCATGAACTGACTCCTTTTAATTCAATACTTCTTCAATAAATTGCCCATCCTTTAAAATCTTTAATTTTTGCCTAAAATACTTCAAAACACTTTAATGCAAGAAACTGGCCATCACTCAAATTCACTTAATTTTAAAAAATGATTTCGTATTTTATATCAACTTTCATCAGAATTTCAAAACAATTCTATTAGATGATCTTAAATGGATTTAACTCAAGAGCCACTGCATAGAAAACAGTATTGGCTAGCACAGTTATAAATCAACACGAAGGTTTTTAAGAAAGACAATTTCATTGAATAACTATTGACTTTTTAACATTTTATTAATATTTATTAATGTTATTTTAATAATATTAAGTGTTAGTCTAAAGAATGATATAATATTATAATACTATTTTGATACTCCTAATTCACGTAAGGAGTACTTTTTTTTTGTTAATTAAATTTTCAATTCAGTAGATACGACTTTTATTTAGGGAAGCCATTGCTTTTTATAGAAACCTACTTCAGTTGACGTGTGTTATTTCTTAATGTTTTGATATTTAGAAATGAAAAAAGGTCCTTTATACTTATGGTCGGATTTCTAAATTCTAACATATCTATTTTATGTTTCAAAGGCTTTTGTTAATTTTTGTAAATTAGCAAAATTCTCATCTGCAGAGAGTGATCAAGAGTGGATGAACATTTTTATTTTCACAAACAGTGAACGTGAAGATTATATCGTCTGACAATTCGAGGAATCAATGTATAATGGAAATCGCCTGTTCAAAGTGAGAATCCAAATATAATGAAGTAGAAATGTTATGAATAGAATAGCCTGGAATTAAATGACCTACAAATAAAGGTCAGGGAAAAAAATTGTGATAAGTCATTAAAATCCAGGCCCTTGTTATGAATTGTAGAGTATTGTAAAGGATTTATAGCTGCGTGAATTTACTAAACCAAATTATTATAATTGATGCTAATTTAGGGAGCAGGGGTATCACGTTTTGGTTATAGAAAATGTGTGACAGTTTTATTTATTTTTATTTGCTGCCTATATTATTTACCTAAAGTTGTTCAATAAAAGAATCTTTAGCTTTTCTCCATAATGAAATAATAACAGTCAATGGTCTCTAGATGTGAAATGTGAAATAAAACATTAAAAAAAGGAATCAATTAAATACAATCTCATTTGCTTTCAAGCCTTTATCTATCATTGATGGGATTCTGGGACAGCTGGTTTTTTTTTTTTTTTTTTTCATTGTTAAGACTCATCAGCAAATTTACCCTCAATGATAAGCTCAAAGCACTCCTGTGAGTGGGACCCCACAAATGCAAAGAACAATCAAAAATTCACTGTCAACAGAACAGTGTCAAAACCTTGGCCTGCTAAGTGCTAGCCTTCTGTGGCAAGTGGAAATAAAATGACAATAAAACATAAATCTAATAAAATGACAACACAAACACAAAAACGAAATATTCATAAATAGTAAAGTTTAATGTGCATGTAATATAACATGAAAACCGGGAATCAATTGCATGCACAATCGTTTGCTTTCACTATAGTCTCTAATGAATATGTTTGTGGACTATGGGCAAAAATCCATTCTTTATTTGTGTCAAAGGAAGAAAAGAGCTAAGATTTTAGGTAAGTTTTGAAAATTGAAAGCAACACCAGCAATTAAGATGATTTTTAAAAATAACATTAAACAATAATAACATTTACCAAAACTAAAAATTATTTATTAGAAGCAACTTCTAGGCAGAAAAAAAATCTTTAGATCAAATGCTGAAGAGGAAAAGGATGGTAAGTATGGGCTTTAAAGTTTATTTTTCCTATTAAGGAAAATAACACTATTATAAAAATTATAGTATAAAGGTTGTTATACAATAAGACCCCACTTAGCATTGATATCAACCTAATACAAGTAGCATTAAACAAAACAACACTATTTGGGTTAATAACAGTATTGAATAGATAAAAATCCCTTTCTAGGCTTTCGGCTGATTGGTTTCTACAAACAAGCATTAACAATGTTAGCCTTCCTTAAACTCTGTATCACATTGAAACTCTCTGTAAAAGGACAACTAATACAATCTTCTCTCTTTGGTTGCCTTGGCTTTGGCTGTAATCAAGATTATTCTCAATAAAAACTGATTTTGTCTTTGAATAATAATGTATGCATAAAGAAAGAAAAACAGCAATTTAAATCTCATTGTTACATGTAAAATAGTGTGAATTTCCCTTTCATCATCTTCTTGAGTTCTTTCTCCCTTTCCTTCGCTGAGAAGGAAGCTTTGCCATAAGGTGTGAGATATCTGCTTTGTGAAAATGCTTCTTTCCTGAACGAAGCAGACTCATCCACCACCTGATCTTTAGAAAAGAAAAGGGACTCTTTGTTGGGAAAAGGTAATTGTAATTGGCAAAGTGCCACATTAGAAGAAGTAAAAGGCTTATGACCAAGCATCAGAAAGAGCAATGAAGGTCAAATGTCCTGACTCAGGACTTTGATACCTGTTGCTACTTAATGCAACCAAATTAAGAATGCATAGAGAGCATCAAAGATCAACTCAGCTGTCCAGGAACCAGTATTCACACTAATTAATTAAAATGACTAAAGGTCAGAAATCTTCTGTTGTGCTGAGCTAATTCTAATATAAGAAAAGATATATATTTCCTTATTCAATAGATGAGATAAAATAAACAAATCAGGTTGCCAGCCATTGAATAGCTGGTCTGGAAGAACATTCTAATGAACCAATGCCATATGAGATCAGGTTAACTGGTATTGTAGGGGTAATTTTTTGTGTTAGGACTCATTTTCATTGACTTAACTTTGATTCATTCTGAGAGGCTACTACAATTATGAAAAATGCATTTAAAATAAAATAGAGAGGAGGAAAATAAAAAGAAAAAAGAAATCTAAGCAGACATAATTATACCTGTAATTATACTCTGTAATATGTAGAGAAAGTTATGTTTTTGCAATATCTGGATTCTGTTTTACAATAAGTGAATTGCTTCTGTTGATATTGAGTGAAGATTTTCTTCTAGCTGTGTTGTTTACATGGATTGTTGAGGAAATGCTTGCTCACAATACCTTCAATAATTTTTTTACAATAAAAACACAAATTTGTTTTGCACGCCCAGCATTTGATGTGATTGTTGTTGTTATTTTTAAGATTACGTTGGTGACAACGAGGACAATTCATTATTCTTTCCGTTATATCTTCATTCCTTTCCAAAAATTCAACAAGTTCCTGTAGAAAGAAAATTATAGAAATGTATTTGCACTAGTGATTAAAGCTCAGAAGAATAATAACTAACCTTACTAAATATCAATGATTATTATATAGGTCTTTTTTTTGAGGATTTCCTCACTCCGGGATGAGATATTATCTTGATATTTCGACCCTGTGCCTCGGGCCTTCTTCTGGAGATGCATATATATCAATTACATCAAGGTGAGCACAGAACTAACAACTTCCGTTGTTAGTTTCTCGGATAAGTTTCTCATGTTTTGCTGCCACCAGTTGCTTGGAATAAACAACATGAGAAACTTATCCGAGAAACTAACAACAGAAGTTGTTAGTTGTTCGCTCACCTTGATGTGATTGATATTTATACATCTCCCGAAGAAGGCTCAAGGCACCGTGCCGAAATATCGAGATAATATCTCATCCCGGAGTGAGGAAATCCCTCAAAAAAACGACCTATACAGTATCATGTCTCACTCCTCCTTCAGAACCAAACTATATCAATGATTAGTTTTAAAGCTACCATAGAAAAAGTTTTAAATACGTTTTAATGAAGAAAAATCTTAAAACATAATAATTGTTGATACAGATAACAGGAAAATAAAAAGCGAAATGAAAAGTAAAATGGAAATAAACCTTAGAAATAAAATCGGTTTCTAATTTAATGATTTTAATCCAACTGTCTAAAGAGTTGTTTCTTGTTCTGCAATTCCAAAATTCTCATCAGTTTCAATTTAAGCAGCAACCTAACATTATGTTGTTGCAACTACGACAATCAAGGATAAATGTGGGATGTGTGGAAGTCTTTGTACAAAACCAATTCCAGTTCTAAAAACTTTTATTTTTTACTTCCAGAACTGTTAGTTCTTTCTAAATTCCAACTGATTTCTAAGTGCTGGTCTAAACGAACATTAAAAGCGCAGTGTTAGCAAAGCTGCGTTGCTAACATTCTTACAGAACCGAGCAATTCCATGTATTTCTATGGAAAGTGAAAGATGCGGTAAACATGAACATTTTCAACGCTGGTATGGTCTACAGGGGGCATTGGGAGAGTGTTAGCTCTCATTCCTCGAGGGTACACTTGCCTTTATTTTACCCCTATAAGAATGTCTGGGGGCTAAACTAGCGTGGTTTTAGCAATGCTCATGTAGACCAGGGGTGGGCAATTGTTTTGGCTCAGGGGCCACTTTGTGGAAGCGGAGGTTAGCAGAAGGCCGCACCTTTTAAACACACTGCTTTATTCCCTGTATTACCAAAGAAATATTTGTTTGCCCATTCTTCATTAAACACATGATATTCATCACCGATTTTACGTTTTTTCAGAGGGTTCATGGTTTCACTAAAGTTTGAAATTTATAGATTTACTGTTGCAAAGACAAAATTGAAATTAACCAGATCAATCGGAAAAGCACATATATACATTGCGCATGCATATTGACGTGGTCGTCCTAGTGGAAAATAAAAGACGAATCTTCGGTCGCGCACGGGAAAGAAATCTGGGTTCAAGGCGGATTTTACTGACTGTCTTGACGGACCACAACAAACTCTGCAGCGGGCCACTATTTGCCCACCCCTGGTGTAGACTATATCCAACATTGCCAATGCTCTCGTGTAGACCAGGACATTTTTGGATGTTAGCAACGTGGCATTTTCAATGCTCGTGCAGCCCAAGCCTTAATATGTAAAGAATTCTCCAGAATAATAAGAGATTAAAACTGTTTTCCATGAACAGTCTTGGATAAGGAAAAGGAAGGTAAAGTGCCAATGATCAGATTGTGGTCAAAAGTAAGGCAAAAATTGGCTCTCTTAGGTGCCCTAAATTCTAATTGGCTGTTCCGTTCAATCAAACTTTTTTCACTTAATTCAGTCTTTAAGCATGGATCAATAATATTTTCTTTGACAGCTACGAAAGATAATCATCATCTGTCTCTCATTCAACAAAATTTCTTAGAGCATACGACATGATCCTTTCCTTCAAACTCCTCAGTAAAATCAAAACTAACAAATAACTTCCCAAGAGTGATCTCTCTGGTGTTACCTATTGCAATACCGTGAACACTTCTACATAAAGGGTAGAGGGAGAACATGTTTTATCCCTGGAATTCAACTTTAATGTAATTCATGTAATTTCATTCTTGCAAGAAAATTGACAAATATTAAAAAGGGAAATTTTACATAAATTATTTTCTAACTTATTATTTTTAAATAATTTAACAATGTAAATTGTCAAAATGTTTTGGTCCCTTCCACCTGAAAAAATTGTGTGCGCGCCCATGGAACCAACGCCAATAATTCCACTGAGGCTACACTCACCAGACAGTAGGTCTCTACATCCACCAACCAAAATGAGCAATAGAAAACCTTACTAAGCATCGATCCCATTCATTCCAACAGTGTCACTCCATTTCCAAGCAATAGGAAGTATCCTCCATTTCCCATTCACAGCATCCATAGGTCATTGATAAACATTTCGGCACTATATAGTGACCAAAGATGTAAAGCTTACAGCCTCTCATTGGCAGACAACAATCCTACCACTACATTTAACCTTCATAGTCTACACACTGGCCATGTCTCGTTTGCTCTCATTTTTATCTTTGTCCTTTCAATCCCTGAAGATGGAATTTAAGATTTTTTATCATCCCTCTATAAAATATTGTGATGATTTTTATAGATATATCATAGTTTTATTTATTGTATTCTTGTTTATTCTATTTTTCTACTGTTCTGATCAATCATTATTTAATTTACTGTACATTATAAATTTGTCTATTAAACTGTCAGATCTGTTTGTTTATTTTTAAATTCCTAACGGTTGGTGGCTATCCCATAATTCTCTTTAATTTAAATATCACGGTTAAAACCGATTAACAATCACATGTCTTTTAAATCCTCCAATAAATTGTTGAAAGCCACCAACCAATCACAAATCATTGTACATAGTCTATAAAAACCCTTGCTCTCCCTGAAATAAACAGATCAAGTTAGTTCTAAGTTTTGATCCAGCCCAGTTGTCAGTCTACCATTATTTTTACAAACCAGGCCAGATAACACACCACAATATATAAGTATACCATTAACATTTATTTTTAGTTCCACCAGTGCATATGAAGCCTTTCACATATGGTTGCTCTTTTACAAGAGATTTTGAAAGAACAGATGCTAATCATCCTTGTGATCAGATTTAAAACAAAAAGTTTTCTCGGCTAAAGAATGAATGGTATCAATTGATAACTGAATACTGTTTTGAAATCACTACTACTGAAATCTGCAAAAGAATGGCAAAATATACTGCAGTTTGATTTAATAAAAGTGGAGAACAAATCTTCCCTGGAGTGGAATAGCTGCACTTAGAGTTACTGGCAAAGAATCTCCATCGGACATCAAAATTGAATTCAATTTATCAATAACACAAGCTACTTGTGACAATCTGACTGGTGTCAAGAACTAGATGATGCCTGTGCTATTATAATTGAGCAGCAACTACAGATAAGAAGTTCAATAAATTATAATCTTAAGCTTATGTTGTGATGGACCAAATCTCAAAGTGAAATTAAATACCTTTGTCCTAATGAATATATTATGAAAATAGCAAACAGAAATGACAATGCTGTTGCTATGCTTCAATAAATTTTTAGTCTTGAGGGAATTTCTTGCAGATAAATCAAAGAAGGTTCAACCTAACCTTTTATCTGACATTTCTCCTAGAATTTTGATCCTGGGAATGTGGTTAAGAGGCTCAAATGATCAGGTTAAACTCAAAAAGTTTTGCAAACTTATGTGATGTGTAGTAATGGCACATACTATTGTATCGACCCCAATGTCCACTATATCTTTCTCCCTTTCCTATCCTGTATTTTCATCATCTTCATATGAAAAATCTTCCGAAATATTTTCTTATTTCTTTATTTCCCCAAACCTTGTCTGAACGCTTCTTTGTCTTCTTAAAACAGATGTCTCCCAGATGCTTTGTGAAGTTCCCTCGAGCTCGCTTTTCATCTGACACCCATTTTGCACAACTCCCTTTCTCTTCTCAGATCTGCTTTATTACTTTGAACTTTGCCTTCTCTTCAGTTTTATTGCTTCCCTTTGTTCCTTCCATCTCTTGGCCAGTCAATGGATGTGCTTGTAGACAGGCCGGCGTCTTCTACATTGGGTGACGTCACTCTGGAGGGACAGTGCTTACAAAAAGAAAACAGTGTGCATGGAGCATTCGAGAAAGGCAGGCGGCAGTCATTTTGCCGCCTTCCGGATGACTGCTACAAAAGGAAGGCAGACTTTGTGCTTAGCGAAGACTGCTTGGCCCATCTCTAAAAGAAACCGGCTGGGGAAGCAAGATTCAACGATAGTTCGCAGTCCCCAGGATTTTGTTGCAGCAAGTGAGCATTCTTTGAATCCTCAGCTTGCAAAGTGAGGTGAAAGTGCATCGCTGCAGCCTGAAGCCAACAGTCCCACCTAGGCTACCTGATCCCAGCAGTAACTGCTCTTTGAGTGACCAAGAGTACGAACTGAACTTTCACCCGCTTCACTGCTCTCAAGATCTTCTACAGACTGTGCATCAACTCCAGCCAGCTCTGAACTGTTCTGAGGCCTTAGAACGCCGCTATAATATTTATTTTGTGTTAGCATTGTGATACCCAATATATATCTTCATCATATTCACCTACTTGTAAATACATCTTTTGTTCCTTATTATATCTCTTTTGTATTCTAAACTAGTTACTTGTATTATTTGTTAGTTGTAATCTATCCTAACTCTGTAATTTGTTTATTGTCCCTTGTACTGGCCAGCGTTGAGGAACAAGAGCTGAGTAAAGTAGTGGACGCCCCGTGCCGGTCTCATCCGCCACCCCTCTTCTGTCGCCCCATCGGCCGTGACCCAGACTGCATGGCGACATGCCCTTTTCTCCTCTTCCTTATTTACAAAACAGTCTCCTCCCCTCCCAGCTTCACAGCCTTGCCCTGGTATATTCTCCCTAAATCCTTTCCGTATTTCTTAATTCCGTAACGAGGTAAATTGGGCCCAGCACCTCTATTAATTATCAAGCATTCCACTTCACGATCTTTCCTTACATGTTCGCCTACAGACCACGGCAAGGCGCTACACAATTAAGCAAATAAAGCTGGAGTATTATATAGAAAGGATCTTTTTGTTGAAATGAGATTTAATTAAAAAAAAAAAACTTTTTTTACATTTTTTGTTCCATCTGCTTAATCTAAAGATTATTAAAAAGTAGAGCCAAGTTTAACAAAATAAAGATTTACCCATTAAATTTAATAAATATTTGTAAAAGTAAAAACTTAGTTATTTACTGCAATGACCTTTGGATTTGTGTAGCTCTGTCTTTGATTACTGTTGTTTCAGGGAGATTAGATTAACTTTCTAACTTAGATTAGACTTTTAGATTTCCTATTTTTTTATAAACAAATATTGGGATTTTAATTTTGTGTTAATCTCTTACCACAGGACGAGGATCAGGTCTAGGCTCCCTTTCATTCACTTCATCATCAAAATTGTAGGAAAACAGATTGCATCCGTTTGAAAAATGATCATATCCCTTAATTTCTTTTCCACAGATCCAGCAGAAGTAGGACCAACACAAGCTGCAAGTGACTTTATTGCACCTAGAAAAGAAATGCACTTTTGTTAACTTTTGTTTTTAATATCTTTAAAACATTTCACAGGTGTCTCATTTTAATCACAAGTTAATGAGAGATGAAAACAACACAATGCAGATAAAATTAAAGGAGAGATGTTTCAATGAGTTGTGAACATCACAATTCTTCAGTCAGCAGTTTTTACAGCTCATTGCTCTTTCGTATATACTAAGTTTATCTATACTACTTGTATATAATGAGTCAAAATTGGCTGGTGATGATGGTAAAGTTGTCTTATTGGTTGATGAATATGACCATTGGTAATCAGCCTCAATACTGTCTTGGAGATATAAAGAATGAAAATGTTCTCTGATCATAGTGAGTGTGTATTTTATGGATGATGTTTTTTCTTTACATAGTTGTTTTTTGTTTACGTAGTTAATTAATTCATGTGTTTTTCACAGACACATTTCATGACTTATTTACACAAAAAGAAAATCAATGGTAGAAACAGATAATGTTCATTTCTAACATTATGGAGAGTTATGGTTTTCTTCTAATGACACAATTATAAATACATCTCAATTTATAGATAAGAGACAGATACTCGTAGGTTCAGGCATTTTGCTACAGAGGACAAAGTAGATTTGCACTCTGGAAATGAACTCTACCAACATACAGAAATACACATGGAGAATTATTGGTCTGCAAGCGCCAATACCTCAAGTTACACATGGCAAATACATTATTCTCCTTTATTCATAACCCATATATTATAAGAACATGCAATAATGACTTTAACAGAATGTGCTTGGAATATATATTATAAGCACTTTAAAATGCAACAACGAAAAATTGAAGAACAATGCCATTGTTTTTTTATTGAAATATGAGGTAGCTATAAAAATACAAACATATGAATTGATTCTGTAATTACCTGAAAACTGAATAAGACTTCAATGTTTCAATAACTGCGTAAATAAAATCGTCATCTACAGGCTCCACAACTACAATGATCAGAGAATATTTTCACTGTCAACATCTACAAGACCACACTGAATAATTCCCTTCATCAACCAATAAAAGAAGTCCACAAACTCAATGTCATCATCACTGGAACGTTTGTAGAAATACAAATCAATAGAAATACGGACTAGTGTATATGGGACAACACTGAACTGTACGAATCACACAATGAAGAAACATAAATGCCCAACTAATCAAAACAATTCTAATGTAAATATTCTGTTTTATTTTTGCATTGCGTGTTATTTTCATCCTTGAACATTTTTCTTGAAACACAATGACTGAAAAAAAAGAAAAAGAAACACGTGATATTTTCAAATATTCAATTCACATTATTATTGGCAAAAAATAATTTTCCTTAGTATCAATAATAGTCCTTAGTGACGCAGAATATTTCCACTTATTAAAATCTAGTTATTACACTTTGTATGACTTTTAACCCTTTGCGGTCTTAGGCAAATCCCAAAATGTCCACAGCCAGGACATCCTATTTTTAAGGGTGTTGTGGGGAGCGTAATGACAAACGTCTTTTTTTTCAAAACTATAGATTTTTTTTTTAAGATTTAATGTTAAAATATAGAAATAACAATAGAATTAAGATATATAATAGTTAAATTATAAGAAAAAATTAATAATTTTTGAAATTTATCATTACCGGTACGTGAAATCTTTTGAAGCATTCTCCTGGACACATTGCAGAAAGAAATGTGCAGGTTTTACAATAATAATATGTTTCCTTCCTTCCTTCCTCTTTTTTATTACTGTACACTATACAGTCTTTGTGCTTTTTAATTTCAAAATCGTCATCTAAAACATTGCAGCGCTTTCGTTTATCCATGTTAGGAACGCTCGACGAAGGACCTGCCATTTTGGTTTCCCAACAGGTATTTCGGCTGATTTTTCCACAAAATATTTTAGCAGATGCTCAATAGATGGCGCAAAACGTCAACAAAAGACACTAGAAATAGTATATGACTTCTACTGCGGTGTATTGTCGACAAAAGACAACGCCAGCATCCAAAAATGACATTCTCGATTATATATCGACAAAAGACCAGACTGACATTTCCTCAATGTCGATTATATGTCGACATAAGACCGCAAAGGGTTAATGGTATAAGACTGCCGACTACTATACTGTACAAGGAGCAAATAACGAAATCTGATTTAGGGCAATATCAAATATTGTTACAATTGTTACAATTTTATGTGCACTGTTCATATTATATTCAAACATAAAGCCTATGCACCTGGTTCTTCTATAAAAAATACACTTTACTAACATTAAAAATACATCAGACTAGTTTCAACTACGAGAGTAACTTTCTTTAGTGATCGCTTCGCTGAAGAAAGCTACTCTCATAGCAGAAACTAGTCCGATGTATTTTTAATTTTAGTAAAGTGAATTTTTTGTAGAAAACCAGGTGCATAGGCTTTATGTTTGAATATAATATCAAATATTGTGTATTTCAATTATGTATTATGTTATAAGTGGCTGTTTCAAATATTAAAAAGTGTATATTTTGAAAACGAATTCAAAACAAGAAACAAAACAAAATGTATTTGTGTTTCTTAAAATTAGAGTTTCTAAAAATAGTTGCTTAAGTTCCATGCATCTCACATGCATTTATTTTGCTTAATTTTAGAAAACCATTTTTTACTAAAGACATGATAAACATTTATCTGTGTTACTTCTAGAATTACAAGCTTGACTTACCCTTCGGACTTCTCAATAGGTACTTTGCAAACGGGACATTTTTTGGTCTTTGTTTTAATTAAGGCTCTCGACATCCTGTCCTTTCTTATAACATCTCTACGTCTGGGTTCACTGCCCTGGAATTCAAATATTTTATATTAATGATAAGTAAGTTTTTAAAATGCTTTTTAATCTACATCTTTTTTCAGCAACAAGAAAACTATAAAACTACAATAAAATTATTTAATGTTTTTTAAAATTGAATTTTAAATGGCTTCTGCCACTCTATACAACTTAAAATAATAAATAATTAGAAAAAAAAGGATTTAAATAACACTTTCATATTCATTGCAAGTGTTATTATCAGATTGGTAAAAAAAGGTAAAAATGTAAGTTTAAATAATACCGTATTTACTCGCATAATTTCCCCTTTTTTTTCATCAATATTTTGACAAAAAAAGGGGGGGTGAGGAAATTACGCGATGTTTTCAATTTGAGGAAAAAAAATATGGTGAAAGTGTAAGGAAAACCATGTTAAATATTGACTTTTAAAGCAAGAAATGTAATTAACAACAATTTTACAGTATTATCACGCAACATTTAAAATATAAGAAATCACATCTCAACATTTGTTTTTTTCTTCAAAGTACAGTTAAGCAATAGGCATGCACGGCCTGCTGCTCTGCCTGCTTCTGCTCTGCCTGCTTCTGCTCTGCCTGCTTCTCTGCCTGCTGCTCTCACACCATTCTTTTCAGCAGAGAAAACTACACACAACTTAAACTCTGCGGTATAACTCCTATTTTTACCCATGTTGTTAATATGTGTTACTAATCGCGGACTTCACGTTTTCACAAAACACTCGAAATTGTTGTACTGATTCAGAAGGAGTCTGCTCTTGTACTGACCGGGGTGGGGGTGGAATCTTCCCCTAAAGTAGCGTGGGATAGAGAAATGCGGAAGTAACGGTACATTGTCGCGTCGTCGTGAGTTGACCGCCAGTCAGTTAAAGTAGAGGTGGGGAAATTATGCGATAAAAATAAAAATTGAATTTTTTAATCCACAAAAACTGGGGTGGGGAAAATACGCGATGGGGGAAATTATGCGCATAAATACGGTAATTATATTCTATCAAGCATAATTAGGAGGGTTGCTACATTCTTGTCATGAGTTACATCGTAATATTGGAATCAAGCCCCATTTCAGATGTAGAATCATTTAGAAGAATGGGTTTAAAAACAATATCATAGATTAAATGGTTCTACGAAAGATTCTATGAAGTGTGTGTATATATATACAAGGACAACTAAATATGATTGTATCATATATAATGAACAGATATGGATGAATAAGAAAGAATGAGTAAGATGATAATTATAATGAATATGGTTTATAAAAACTCATAGTTTAAAATTTTTTATAAATTAATTTTGTAAAAAGATTGGTTCAAAATACATACAGAATTAAAAATTTAAATAACTGAAAATTCCCCTCCCCAAACCAAAGACAGATGCCATCATCTGTATTTTCTTCTGATGGTGGTGGGACCCACGGGCTCAGTAGCTGAGTGGGTAAAGGCGCTTGGCTGATGTTTGGAGGTGGCAGGTTCGACCCCTAGCACCATGCATTTCCAAATGGGTCCTATGGTCTACCCTGCCCTCTGTTGAAAGGGTATTGGGTTTCTTTCCCGGGGGTTAAAGGCGGGTGGGCATTGGGCTGTTCACCTGACCTCAACTTAATCCCATTGGTCATGGGATGCCAGGAGCTTTAACTCTCGCTACCCCAAGAGCCACATAGGCCTGTAGTGGGATACTTTAACTGAAAGATGATGGGACCCATCTACAGTTTTGCTAAAATTATCAGGATTTTTAATATTATAAATATTTTTAACTGATTTTTTTTTTTTTTAGGAAAAAAAAATAATTTATAGAAAATGATTAACAATGTGTATCTCTTTAAAACCGTGATGTTAATATACTTAATTTTAGACATATAAAATTGTATTGAGATAATAATTATAATGAGTCAAATCGTTATTATTAATTTGCAAACAACAACAAAAAAAAACCCATTAACATGTTATTTTATATAAATAACTTTAATAAAGGAAATATTATTTTGACTTGGGAATTGTTAAATGAACTTTTTAAAAGAAAACAATTAATTGAGAACTCAGAATATGATCAGTAGCTCCTGTGGTTTCAGTTCCTTTACTTCATTTACAACAAATTGAGCTTAGGTAGATTTCTCATAAGAAAACTAAAAAATGCCTAACATTATGAATAGAGTTAGTGAAAAGAAGAAAAGAAATTTACCACATTTTGGACAATTTCCTGAGGTTGGTCCTGGGTTGAATCTTGTTCATTCTTCTGGTTTTCTGAGTCGTCTTCTTGATTTTCATTTGTATTTTGCTGTGAGAATAATTTTAGTTAAAAGGTTTTTAACAAACAATCCAAAATAATGAAATAAATTATTAGTTTCTTAGTTAATTTTATAGGAATAAGAAATAAAAAATGTCTAATTTATGAATTAACATAAGTAGGACAAAAAGTTAAAAAATAAAAAGGAATAAAATCAGCTAAATCAATCACCAAGAAATTTGGATAATCCTTCTTTTTATAAAATGCTGTTAAAAATCGTATAATTATTTTATTAATTAATTTATTTTCTTAATAAGCAGCTTAATAAAAATGTAGCATTTATAAAAGAAAAAAAAAACTGTTTTAAGGCTATTAAACTTAACAATTCTTAGGTAATGTATCCCTTTAAATTCTGTATCTCTTTAAATCCTGCATTTCTTCAAAATCAGATCTGTCAGATCACTGTGGAGCTTACAATTGAAGACATAAGTATCAGCAATATTTAATAATAATAATAATAATAAGCCCCCATGGACTCTACCTCCTCGCGGTGGGGGCAGGAACTACACTAGCTTTAGAGTAGGCTAAAGGGGCCAACCATCTATGATGAGAACCCGTTCTAATATAGATCATGCTGCATCGGGTGTGGCACAGGATAAAGTCACCCGCGTTCGGAGGTTAGGCAGAGGCCTCCGTTCGAAAAATATACTACAGTCTCCAGCAGGTGGTGGTGGAGAAAGTGGCACCCCATCCTGTAGTATGGCTACCACAATGCCCGGGCAACACCATCCAGCCCGAACAGTCGGAAGTGTTTCGTCTGTGTCAGAGCAGGCGACCACCAAGACTGGGAAACCACGCCAGCGCATCTGATGGTCATCACAGATGAACCAGGATCTTATGCGTGACTTCTACACAGTTAAGCAGTGGAGACAGGACCGAGTACATGTTGTACCCATCGTCCTGTCCGCCACTGGTCTGGTGCCTCACACATTGCACTACAGCCTCAGCACACTAGGACTTCATAAAAACACTTATGCACAACCCCAGAAGGCTGTGGTACTCAACACAACACACATAGTTAGGAAATTTATGGACACAAGCACCCATCCCTAACTATTCTTCCAAACATTTTTTTTTTTTTTTTTTTTTTACACTTGGCAATATGTGCTTTGGTCCTTGACCTGCCATATTGTCTTAGCTGGGGAAACCCATGTTTTGAAACTTTTTCAAGATAATAATAATAATGATAATAATAATTATTATTATTATTATTATTATTATAACCATACAAAATCACACACTTACTCTACATGGGTGATATTAAACTCTATGCCACAAACAACGCACAACTTATTAATTTACTACAAGTCACCATACAGTTCACCAAAGATATTGGGATGGAATTTGGAATCGACAAATGTTGCAAGCTACATATAACACGTGGGAAGACTACGAATTTGGAGGGTTTTGAACTGGATCATGGGTTGGCCATCCAATCCATGTAAGAGGGAGAGACTTACAAGTATCTGGGCTTCCAGCAAGTGCGCATCATCGACAACACAAACATCAAAAATGCACTCAAGAACACAAGTGCTTGCGTTCAAAACATCCTCAAAACACAACTCAACGCCAGAAATAAAATTAAAGCCATCAACACTTTTGCCGTCCCCACACTAACATATTCATTCGGCATAATTCCATGGACAAACACTGAACTCGAAGCACTACAACGCACAACACACACTACATTCACGAAACACAACATGCACCACCCCAAGTCCGCTACAGAAAGGATGACTCTTCCCCGCAAGGAGGGAGGCCGAGGATTCGTCAACCTCATCACTCTACATGCAGAACAAGTACACACACTTAGGGAACACTTCCACCAAAGAGCACAACACTCCTCACTCCACTCAGCTATTGTCAAGACTGACACACACCTCACACCCCTGGACCTCGCAAACCCTTCTCTAACACTCACCACTCCCGACACCCACACACAGCAGCTGTGTGAATCATGGGCTCGTAAGGAACTCCTTGGTAGGCATCACCACGAACTCAGCCAGCCTCTTGTCGACATGGAAGCGTCGAACAGATGGCTGACAAGTGGCGAACTGTTTGGGGAGACCGAAGGGTTCATGATTGTGATACAGGACCAAGTCATCCTCACTCGCAACTACAAGAAACACATCCCACACGATGCAAACACACATGACGACAGATGCAGGAAATGCCACATTGTATTACATTGTAAATCAAATTACAAGACCAATAAAAATATATATTTATGTTGTTTTTTTTTTCTTTTCTTTTTTTCTATTGGGCTAATGTATGGAGCTCACTTGATTCTTATTTTCTTCCTCCTGTCCCTCCTGCTCTGCCTCTTCTTCCTCCTGTTCAGCGTCTTCTTCTCCCTCTTCCTCCTCCTCCATCTGTTCATCTTCTACTTCTTCGCAAGTTCTTCCCTGTAATGATTGAAATAAAATGATGGCTTATTTTTTTTTATGTACATAACTAAATATAAAATCAGTTATTAACTATAAACTTCGCTTCTTTATCAATAATTAATGGATCAATATTGAGCATTACTAATGCGGTATGTTACAACTGCACTAGGTTTTGGGATCTACGAAGGGGATGATCATACAACATTAATTTAAATACAGTTAAACAGAAAGAGATTTTGGGACCACCCTGACCTTGATTTAGAATGAACTGAATAACATTCCATACAAAATATTGCATAATTAATAACTGAAAAAAAAATCGCCTTTTATTTTTATTTAAAAATGTTGTTCTTATTAAGTCATTGCTGAAATCTGCAATGCTAAATTGACTGAGTTTTTAAATCTGACTCCCTAGCTTTTGCAGCGTTCTTTTGTGAAATATTATGCGGCTTCATCTTCTGTGGTATCAACTATGTGGATGATATTCTCACGACAAGAGCTGATTCTGTTCGGCTACCCTTGATAATATTCCTCTTTTGGTTACATATGAAACCTTGCTCCTATGATTCTGTAGCACTTTTATAACATTACAAATAAATCTAATAAAATTATTTAAGCAAATTATCATAGCAAAAGAAAGATATGATACATTTGAAGTAACAAAATTTTTTGCACAATTAGTAATGCTGCAGTGTTTTGATTAGACCTTGATTCAATTATTTAAGAGTATTTTTAAATTGGATTTTACTTTTAATTAATGAAGAAATTGGGATTATAACAAAAGTAATCTAACCAGAGAAAGAAGAATTGAATTTATACATTATATTAAGAAAAGCTAATTAACATGACAAACACATTCAGGCTGTAACATTATAAGTAACTGGAGAAAAATATCACTGAATATCATGATGTTGCAGTACATACTACATGTAAATGATTTCTTAAAGCCCATTCTTAAAGCCCACCTGGCAAAATCATCATTTTGCAAATTCACAGCAAATATTTATACAGTGATACAAATCCGTCACCACTTTTCATGCATTTACTGTGGATGCAAACAAATGTCAGTGAAACAAAAATCAGATATTAAATGCCTATCATTAATTAACAGACAATTATTAAAGAGCTTGTTTACTTCTGCTGTTGTATATGCCATCTTAACAAGCTGTTATTTATGCTCTTAACCTTTTATTTAACAAAAAAGTTCTAAAACTCAAAAATGTTCCAATTATGCATTTATGCTTACAATAAGAATCATATTATTTGAATCAGAATAACCTGAAAAATATGGGTATTCACTTAAAAATGGAAATGGAACGCTTCTTTTCCATTGAGTTCTACTTCCATTTTTCATTTTATGATACTTCATGAAATCTAGAACCTAGTCATAACAGTAACTTTTAATATTGCAAGGCATATTGAAGTAATTGTTAAAAGCATAGTTAACAATGTGCAAAGAGACAATGATTCAGGATCTGGTGACAAATCTGCTTTCAAATACTTCAAAAAAATTGAGGTAAACTTTTGAAATAACCAGGTAAACTTACATCAATTCTTTAAAGAATAAATTTTGGAGCATACTAATAGATTTTATCACAAATTGAATATGAATTGAATGTCAATGCTCGAGTTTCCAACTGCTTTGTTTCTTCTATAATAACACAAATTCTTCTAAGTAACACAAGTTCTTATTTTGTAACCCTTATATTATGAAGAGGAAAAAGAATAGTTTTTTGTCTTCTTGTCCTCTATAACCATCAAAATATTGTGATATTAAAAGAATGTTATTTAATAGGATTTCTAGGAGTGTTCTTATTTAGTTGAAAAATAAATCTTCTATCTTTCCAGTCCAAACCCTTTTCCTTCGTAATTCTAAACAAGTATTCGCATTTCACCGTATCAAAAGCTTTCTCTAAATCTATAAATGAAAGGTATACTTTTCTGTTCATTTCCAAACTTCTTTCAAGAATCATTCTCAAAGCACAAATTGCTTCCCTGGATCCACTTCCAGCATGAAAACCAAATTGATACTCATTTAAGTATTCTTCAATTTTCCTTTTTATTCTGTTTTTCTGACTAGATGTAAAATAATTTTAGAGGCATGCAATAATAGTGATATTGTTCTATAATTGGAGCAATCTAATGTATTACCTTTTTTTGGCAATGTAATGTCACTTACTCAAGTGATAATATTACTTTTATTTGATTTTTTTTTTCTCTATCTGAAAACAGTATTATCACTTCATCAAAATGCTATAAATGATAGCTGTTAACAAGTAAGTTTCAAAATGGAACAATGAAGTAACCATAAAATTATAATTGCTAATGGATAAAAAACATATTTATTAGAATGGTCCTCAACAATGCATCCTTTCTTTGAAACTGAGAGCAGCTGTAATTATTTAGCTATATTAAAAAGAGGAGAGCATTTTCTTTACCTGATGCCAGGCATATTTACATTCTATACAAAAGGCAAAATGACATGAAAGGCAATAAGCCAGGTTTAAATCGTCTTCTGGTTCTCTTATTGTAGCTTGCTGACATCGTGGACACCAAACGATATCTCCCATCAAGTCCAAAGCACGCTGAAATAGAACAGAAAAAGAGAAGAGGAGAAAAATTAATACAAGAGAATTAATAGCATAAAATTAACTTCTGTTATTTACAGAACCTAACAATAAAATCAGATTGAGAACCACTGGATTTTCAATATAATTATCTGGTAGAACCTCACATTGTTGAGGAAACGAAGCTTAAAATAATTTAAATTATGTTAAGCTCTGGAATAAAGCTTTTGGAATAAAGTAAGCATTTATTAGAAATGTCTAACAGTTTTTATGTTAAGCTCTTTTAATTGGTATTAACAATGTATCTTTTTCACCAATAAAAAAGATTGAACCAATTAATAATGGTTT
>JAFIDM010000179.1:5804647-5850147 GCA_023159025.1 Thereuonema tuberculata
CTCCTTTATTTTTTCCACAGATGCCACAGAGGTGTTTCTCTGATCTCATGTGATCGTTGCTACTTTTTCATTTAATCACTCTATTCTCATTAAACCTCTTTAAATTTATTACACCTTTACTTCCTACTATCAATTATCTTTCCCCATTCCCACTAACGCTGCCAAGTAAAGCATTTCCAGATATACGACATGACAATTTGGAGTCATGTCTCTAACACTGCTGCTGCCTCTTATGACATCATCTCTCAAGGGAGGATAGTTTTTAAACACATAAACAAGGAAATAGAAGGTGTTCGGATGATTGAGATGAAAGGCAGCACGATACTACCACTCTGAATATCTAACATTAACACCAACTATTGTCCTCAACATGAAAGATGACCGGCTGAAGTTTGAACTGCGCAGCCCTTCCAGTAGCTGATCAATTATGTTTTCCTGTCACAATGGACGCCCGTCGTCTGTTTTCACTGAGAAAGACATGTTGATAACGCCAAATTAAAACTTCTCTCGACTATTTAGCGTTATTTCAATACCAGTTGCTAACAATAAGTATTTATATAAATAAATAAATATATATTATTTATAAATACAATGCTCTTTTGCAAAGTAACAAGCCTTTACCGTAATGGCGACGTCCTGTGATAAACTCATACGGAAGTGCCTGACCAGAGTAATCGATGATACATGCGCAGATCTCCCAAAAACAGGGCGGCCATCATTAACTGGGAGGACAATATGAAGCAAATATCCAGAACTGAATCTGCATTGGAGGTTGGCTTACGGGTATTTCTGAGCAGTAGTTCATTTAATTTTGGGGGGCGTGTGTGTGTGTGGGTGTGTGTGTGGGTGTGTGTTTGTGATAATATATGTGCATCCATTTTTCTCTGTCGGGAGGCATCTGATCATTGAAGTTAATGTTCGTCTCTGAGGTTGAGGTCCAAGTTACATAAAGCAAAACATACAGGACTCTTTAAGCTGTGAGCAATTCATCGTGGGTATCCAAAGACACCATGTCAGCAGAGGAATTCAAGTAGGTTTTTCTCTAGTTCTTGTGCTTCGCCCAACAAAAGAAGGTGACCCAAGTTATAAAATCTTTGTGTCCAACTTATCAAAGATTCGAAAAATTGTATATGGTATCATCATTCTTCTAAGGCTGATGGATCACCAAAGGACATTTCCTCTACTCAAACACTGGAGGTAGATTATGAGAGCCTCAGTCTAGCCCAACCCTCGAAAATCCCACTCGCAAACTCGCAATTTGCGAGTAGAAATTAGGCGCTTGCGAGTGGAAAAAAAATCATCTCGCAAATCGGTTTTTTCCTAAATTCAAAAACTTGGCTGCTGTGCAAATTTAAATTTACCGCCTATTCAAATTCACCGGGATGTGAACTCCCGCGAGGGGTATTTCATGATGGAAGTTTCCTCTACCCTTTACCAATCACCATTCGTCAATGGAGGATTGGTCTAGCCTATTGGATCTTGTGGTTCTAAAATCAAATGAACTGTTGCTTTCATGGGGATTTCACTTTTATTTTAGACTTTCAGTTATTCGTATTTCTATTTATTAAGTATCTGTATAATTCTAATTCTAATCTAAGTATTTATATTTTTATCTTTGTTCTTGTCAGGTAAATCTGTTTACTCCATGTTACAGAACTCCTGGAGTTATATGGAATCCATCAAACTATACCTAAGTACGATGTTAAAATTTAGTGTATTATCATTAAATTACTCTCATTTGTTTTAATATGTACATACATTTATGTATATTCTATTGTAATAATCCTCGCTTTTGATGTTTTTTTTGAGCATTGCATCTCCCTGCTCATAATTGTAAGTAAATTTTAGTAGATTTATCAAGAAAATAGAGTTCCAAGGGAACAGTCAGGACAAGTCAACTCAGCCCCTCTCTTTTCACTTGCTATATCACTGTCCTGTTTAATTACTCCTCAGGCTTTGGTATATCCCAGATGGTTCCTTGTCCAAACTGGTGACCAATCCCCCTCTTCATCTTTAGTTATAATCAACCTGCTGTAGCCAACCGCTCCTTTCTACTTTATCGGGAGCTCAGCTCTTACAGGTGAATTCACAAATGTCCCACTCATTTGCTGTTGTCCGAAATTGAAATATGGGCCCAGCACTTCAGCTATACTTAGCTTTACACTGCGCTAAATTCAGCTCATTCTTATTTCCGCCCTATCTCTTCTTAAAAGTTTGTCTTGCTCTTCTCATCTTACTTAACATTACTCTTCCTGTCTTGCTTAACATTAGAAGGAGATGTTCAGTCCTTTACTCCTTTCTCTCCCTTCGGTAGGCTTGAGGAACCACGGGAAGGGCGTTACGGTTAAAAACCAATGTACCACTAAATGATGGTATCCTTGTGCCATCAACTAATTCATTAACAAAGTTAAAGAGAGTTGAAGGTTACTCTGCCTTAGAATACCTTAAAGTATGAAACTTGTTTAGACTGACTAAGCATTTTCACTTTTCAAGACAATGAAACAGATGTACAGTTAAACAATGCCATAATTTATTGCATTCGAATAAAACTGACACAATAATGTCCACCATTATTAGTCCCTTTTTAATCCAATTTTTAGATGTTATTATTAATATGATAACATTGATGTTAAAATAAATGTTTATAAAGTATTATTTTTAATGTGCAATGATGAACCACTGAAAATACACTTAACTCCTGTAAATCTTTAAGATTGATTTGTTGTGATCTATTGAAACACTACACAATATTGTAAAACAAGTGCATACTAATAACAAACCATAAAACTGGTGTGGATGTTTGTAAAAACAGTCAAATGTTCAATAAGATCAGAGATGATAATGGAATTCAATATAACAATAGTGACACCAAGTTTTCTTTAGGATTTTTTTTTTTTTTGGAAGAAATGTTTGCTGTGAAGGATCTAAATTGCTTAATCAATCTTTAGCTTTGTTACTTTCTTAAAGTATATAGTTTTTAAGGTCAATTTTTTAGCCTTTCCCATAATTGAGGCAGGTGAAACTGGATGCTGGATAGAATCTACCAGAACAGCTTTTTTTCCTGTAATAACACTGCTGAGTCAGACAGATACAATTCTATCATCTGTTTTTGATTTTTTTTTTAATAGTATTTCTAGTTGAAAACTGTAAGTAACAACTGATCTGCAATTTGCTATTGTAACTACAAGGGAAGCATAAGCAGAGTTTTATTTTTATATATAGTTTTTAATAATACATGACCAGTTCATCGTTTTTTGTAAGACAAAAGCAGAATCTGTGAACAGCTTAACAAATCAAAATAAATTCCAAGGATTGAGATAATTCACATACATCGTAATTTCCAATCTTTACTATAAATAGAGAAAGCAAACCTTAAAGTGTTATTCTGCAACCAATCTATCCATGTGTAAATGATGGACTGTCCCTTGTTCTCTAACCACAGATGATCCAATTCCTTGCATAATTTGGTGAGATCTTTTGCACCCAACCAGCCACAGGATATTGTATAGAAAGGGGAATCCTGAGCAGGATACCCTGATGGTAGACTAATATGTAGGATCAGAGGTGGCAGATGCTTCACTGTTATCTCTGAATACCATCGCTTCCCTAATGAAAGAAGTAATAAAAAGGATCAGAGTAAAAACATGAAAACGATTTCTTGACTAACAAAAGTAACTATAGAATAATTTATAGTGAGTTTTTCAAATGATATAAGCTATTTCGTGCTTACTGATAATTGTAAGCTAAGACTAGTCACCAAGATCCAGAACCGAGATCCAAAATTTAGTAACAAAAAGAAAAAATATAAAAGAACAACCGGACACCTGTATAGGGTCGTGCCACATAGGGTCATTTGACCCAATGGAGGTCAGAAATATATTAAGTAGGTCAGAATAAGAAATAAAGTCAATGGGATCACATGTCCAGCTCTTACCATTGCCGAGTAAGTTGAAACCTTTGATTGCAAATTGCTCGGCCATCGTAGTAAGTTGAGCTCTGGTTTTTTGCACAATCAATTATACTCTATGAGAGGATCATTGTTTCCTCTAGCATCCATATTTGGAAAAATTCTTTTCACCGTCAAAATCAACTTTAAAGTTAAAAATTCCCTTAACGATATGACCAACTTAGGAAAACGATACAAACTTCAAACTTCGCATACATATAGCTATTAACATATATGATAATACCATGTATAGACCCCGCCCACCCTGGAACCATGCTCAGGTCACGTGGTTCCAGGGTGGACGGGGGGGGGTCAACTGGCACATCAATAGAATAGTCATGCCAAGGCCTGATGATTGCGGCAAAAACCAGAGCTCAACCTACCACAATGGCCGAGCAATTTGCAATCAAAGTTTTCAACTGACTTGTTCAGTACTCGGCAATGGTAAGAGCTGGACATGTGATCCCATTGACTTTATTTCTTATTCTGACCTACTTAATACATTTCTGACCTCCATTGGATCAAATGACCTATATGGCACGACCCTATACAGGTGTACGGTTGTTCTTTATATTAAGATGCCACATTTGTTTTTCATGATAAAAGACAACTGAGGAAGCTCATAGACTAAAATGAAATGAAGCTCTTACATTAAAAATAGCTTTAATGTCTGAACTTGGCAGTCAGGATTGAAAAACCAAAAAGCAAAAACAAAGCTTATTTAGTTAAAATGTTCTTTTTGCTCAAGTTAATGGTTAATTGATTTCTCTAGAACTTTCTAAAAAGTAAGTATGGAGAAAATTTTTGATGCTAAATTTAATACAGGAAATGTAACACTGAAATATCTGGCTAATGACACTAAAGAAATTTAATGAACATTGAATATACATGGTGTACCTGAAATGTGCTGCCAAACTTAAAGGTTGTATTCAATCATGCAAAACAACAAATAAATGTCATGTAAACATGGGTCAGGAAATGCTTTATTTTTAAGATATGAACGATTCAACAATACAGAGGTGTACAGTTGCTCAGTTTCACAGCAGGTGCTCGAAATGTCCTCCACCAACCGCAATGCACGCAACACAACATCGTTCCATCGACTGCCAAACATGGTCGAAGATTCCAGGCACATGTTGAATTGTGTTGCACTCATCCATTATGCGATCATGCAGTGCGTGGGCATCAGGAACCGGTGTGATGTACACTAATGCTTTAAGATAACCCCATACAAAAAAGTCCAGGGGGTTTAAATCAGGGGAACAAGCAGGCCAAGCTGTTGGCCCCTTCTTCCAATCCAACGGTCAGTTATAGCCAACACCTTTGTATTGTTGCATCATTCATATCTTGGAAGAATATCATTTCCAGACCCATGTTTATACGACATTTATTCATTGTTTTGCATGATTGAATACAACCTTTAAGTTTGGCAGCACATTTCAGGTACACCCTGTATATCAGTAGGAATCATCTTAGTAGTTTGAGATACCTTAATAATCAGATTTATTTGTAAGACAACTGTATCACAATTGTTGTTGTAAAGAAATTGTAATTAATTCCATTTTTGGGGTATGGGTTACTAATATGCTTTTAATTTCTATGATGGCATAACACAAACAAAGCAAGCAATTCATCACTTTAAAGCTACCCGCACACGAGGGAGCTTTTGCTGTGCAACTCGAGGAAATTGAGGTGCACAGAAAAAGCTGCATGCGACTGTCAGGGCGCAAACGATGCAACATTGTTAGCGCCGCCTTGCAGACAACAAACGAAGCACACTACGAATTTGAATGACATCACTGGACATGACGTCAAGGATACTGCTGTGATATCGTTCCAAAACTAAATATTTGTGATTTATTTTAAACATATGAGAAATATTTTTATAATATTATTAGCCGGTATGTAATCGCAGTTGATGGCAATAATGCGATTCACGAATAACAACGACCAACAGCCAATAATAATCCATTGCTCACTGAAACAATGACGTCACGTGGCAGTTTCCGGAAATGGTGAATGAGCGAAACTCCGCTTGCGATGTGAAATATTCAAAAAATCTAGGTTTTTCAAACGCTATGCTACATTCTACCGCATTAAATTACTGCATTTACATATAAACTGTATTTATGTGTGAAAGAAACTCGAAATAATCTGATATTTTTGCTGTATTCGCGATTCGCCCATCTGAAGCGAAGGAAAAATGTTTCGACGCCATGTTTCTTCCTTGGGCCGACGTCACGAGTGACGTATTCCAACGCTGCACTGTGATTGGGTAATTCCATGCAGCTTCCAGGCAACATTCCGTGTTGCACCGCCGTTCTGTGAAGCTTTTTTTCCATGCAACTTCCATGCAACTTGGCCCATGCAGCTCAAAAAACCGCTCTAGGCATCAAGTTGCACATGCAACTCGGCCAAAAGCTCCCTCGTGTACGGGCTACTTAAATGTACTAGTAGGATCAAAGATATGTGCATTCATCATTTGTGGTGAATTGGCTACTGCCACATTGCAAAATTATGTCAGTTTGCATTGATGGATGGGAGGAAACATCAGAGAGATTTAGAAATATGTGAAAACTTGATGGATATTGGGTGAAGAGATGATCTAGAAAAAATACAAAGACAATAGATGACAGGAGAACCATTTCTGCAAGAATTAGTATAAAAGAGAGCAACCGATCAAAGGCAGGGTGAATAAGAATTTGTAATAATCTCATGAAAAAGTTCACAATATATCATTTTAAATATTTACATTGAAAGCAGTTTATAGTCTGAAAGCAATGGTGCATGAAAGAAGCAGTATTTATTAATTGACAGTCGTCCCAATCACAAACAATTCAATTGGAAAATATCAAGATTACATACTTCAGGGTCTTTCAGAATAATGGTACTATTTGAAAAGGATGTTGTTTGCGAATGGTGCATAATACAGTAAAATAAGAGGCACTGATGGACAGAGGAAGTATTCAAGTTTATTTTTTACCTTAAAGATGTTTAATATGCCTGCCTTTGTTCACTCGGCAGACATCCAACCGATAGTTATTGTAGACAGCATTGAAGAAGACTTGTTGCACTGTGTGTTGCAGGAACTTGACTATCGGTTGGATGTCTATTGAGTGACCAAAGGGGGACATATTGAACATCTATAAGATAACTATTAAAACTTGAAATACTTCCTCTGTCCATCAGTGCCTCTTATTTTACTATACTCTGCACCATTCTCATATGACATCATTATCAAATAGTACCATTATTTCTGAAAGACCCTGTGTAATGAGAAGGTTTAACATGCACTGAAGAAGTAAAGAAAAGAAAGTGAAAATGAAACATACCTGATAAAAATAAAAATGAAGCAATTTGAGAATTACCCAACAGTCGTGGAATACTTCGCCTATTCCATCATCAGGGAATGGCAGAAACATGTACAACAGAATGTAAACTTGTGCTAATGGTGTGGGGATGATTACTGATGGGTGTTTTGTCCACCACTGACTAGATTACAGACTTTAAGCAGAATTAGAGGGAAAGATTAAGCAAGAGTGGAATGGTTTATTATAATGGTTGTGTCCTGTTTCACTAAAAATCATTGTTTATGTTTTATTGATAGGTGCTGGTAGGAAGCGAATGCTTGTCCCAAACAGTCTGAGGCACATCATGTGCAGGGATCCAGTATACTGTGTTGAAAGAATTATTTTGTGGTGTGTTGTGTGAAAAGTGTATGTTTAGGAATCTGAAAGTGGAGATGCTGATAATGTGCAAGGCACAGTTTAATGAAAAGCTCAAGCGGTGAGTTGTAAGGAAAACGGATGCATTTGATTTAGGGTTCGAGTGGGACTTTTTTTGGATTTTTTTTTCTCAATTTAAATTGTAAGAGGTTAAGACAGTTGTGGAAGAGATGGGAGGGTAGTTAGGGTGGTTGTAAATGGTGTTGAGATCATTGTGTAGGAATAGTTGTATAAAGCATGCTCTCACAATGCTCTCCATATTAGTGTATTTCTCAATTGTTATTCCCTGACTCACCACAATAAACTATCCCTCTTTACTGAATCCTTCCACATAATCTCATTTAAATCCAGCACTGGCAAAGCACCCCTCACTTCTGCTAATCATCCCCTTACCATCACCATGTTTTTGTCTTGTGTTGTCCTATATGTTTGTGTCATCTCCTGAGATGGAATACACAAAGTCTTCTGAAACTGTTGGATAATTCTTCATTACTTCATTTTTATTAAGTGTTTCAGTTTCACTCTGTTTTCTTTACATACTATATGTTAGTGTTAAAATAATGTAATAAAATATCTACCTACTATCGATCATAATGTGTAATAGACTACGCAATCAAATTATTATTACTACCAGCCTAATAGAGGGAAGTTTACCTTTTGCAGCCAATGTAGCAGCTATTAGTTGAGACCTGAATTCAAGGAGATTCCGGAATATAACTTGAGGTTTTTGGCATCCCAGTTTATTGACTGTGCCTCACATAAATGGGCCAAAGTCCTTGGTAGTGCAGTCAAATGGCAAATTTATCTATCCAGATATCCCAAAAAATGCTAATGGAAGCAAAGAAGTCATATTCGTATTCAGTGAATCATTCAGGCACAATCCATATGGTATGACATGGCTTATTATTCCGTTGGAACATACCATCACCTCCTTGAAAGACAATTGCCATCATGGAATGCACTTGATCTGTAACAATAGACAAATAGCCAGTTGCATCAAAGGAACCCTTGATCCATATTAGGATCCAAAATTGTTCCACAAGAACATCCTCCAGACTATGACACCTCCAGCACCAACCTATGGGATTGGTGTGTGATGTCAGGACAAAAGCATGTTGTGGAGATTTGTTTGATCCTGCATGATCTATCCATCTGGAATAGCTGGAATGGCAAGTCTTCAAAAAAAAGGCAACCTTCTGCACAATCCAATGCAAGGCGTTTTTGTCAAAGGTGTCACTCAATAGTACTGGATGTGGGCATTGTCTGGAAGCCCATGGAGAGAAAGATTCTGTGCTCGATGACTTGTGACACAAGTTTTATTCCCTGGTTATCTGTTCAAAGGTCATAAAGCTTTTGTGGAAGATGAAGATATCCTCAATGTTCAATGGGGACTTGTTGATCACAGCTGGCTCGAGTGGTCCCCATGTCTCACCATTTTCCCAGGAAATTGTACAACTGAATGGCGGCAAGGGAGTAGATTACCAGTCATGCAATCTTGGAAACACTGGCACCTTCAGCTTAAGATTCTGCCATATTGGATGTCTATTAAACCTTTTCCAATTTTCACACTGCATCAATGCACCGATACAGTAGTATCTGCTGCTCTCAATATATGTATGTGAAGAGTCACATTATCTGTTCATGTGACTGTTGAATGTGGGATGTTCTAATGAATCAGGGAAGGTCATTATAATTTGATTGCACAGTGTAAATATCTATGTATAAAAAAGTCACAAATATTAAGCCAAAAAGGAAAAAAAAAAGCAAACTATTTAAGCTTATACAATAATTTACATAAAAGATGAGATGTGTTAAACAGGTATCAGAAAGGATTTTGTAAGTAGAAAAAAAACCCAAAATGATGGAATGAAGTGTATTTTGAATGATAGGAGATATATCTACTTCCTTGAAAGTGGATGATTCTATCAAATTTAACAGTGTTGGATTTCTGAAAAGTGCACATTATAAAAAAGCAGGGGGCTAAAGTCCAAGAAATATTTTAAAGTATAAAAATAATTATGAAAAAAGAAATTATACACTGACATATCAGAAAAACCAAGACACCTTTCAAGTAATGCAAGGTCCTCCTTTCGATTAGACTACCTCATGAACATGATAGGTTATGAACTTCATGAACTCTTGGCAGTACTGTGTCAATAGTTTACACCTTGCCTTCCTCAATAGAGGTCCACAATTGGTGGAACCCTGCCAGTGATGGCACAATGAACATCATCTCACATAGGTGTAAATATGATGAACAACCAGGCTGACTCAAGATGCCAAACTCAGAAATGGTCCTCCAGCCATGATTTGGTGATTGAGGACCTGTGTGGTGGAGCATTGTCCTGCTGAAAGAGCTTGCTCCTGTCTGAGTAAATGCATGACATGAATGGGTGCAAATGATCCCTAAGAATGATTACTCAAGAGTCTGCCAGTCAATGATGTCTTCAGATGTATCAGAGGTCCCAATATATGCCAGATGAAAATACGCCACATCATAACAGAGCCACTGTCGCCTGCATTATTCCTTGTTGTCATCCAATGTCTCATAGGATTTTCTTCACAAGCATAATTGTCCATCTTCCAGGCTGTGACCTTGACTCGTGGGACCAGGATACACATTTCTCTGGATCTTGCATCCAGTGGCAGTGTCCGTGAGTCCAGGGGAGACGCAGAGCTCTCAGATCAGTAATGGAAGCGGAATGGGCTGTCAATTCCTGCACCCCTTAGAAGACAGAGAACTTTGTCCAAATGCTGATGTTATGTGTGGCCCAGGCATTGAATTGTTCTATTTTGGCTCCAATGTCACATAACATTCAAGCTTTACAATGCATGCCAGATGATATTGTTTGAACAGAGTTTTTCATCGGCCACAGCAGTGTTGCAAGCTGGATGTCTTCCTGTTGTTGTATAGTCAGGGAAACCCTTGAAATTGTTGCACGTGAAAATTCAATTTCATATTGATTTTGTAGAAGGATGGCCCATCTCTCTGGCACCTACTTGTTCAAGATCTTGTTCAAAGTCACTTAAATAGGTGATACACTGCCATCGTCACTGAGAAATATATGACAATGGATTGCATAGATATCCACCTTTTATGTGTACTTCAATTGTGGAAGATACCATTTAATGAAGGGGTGTGGTGGCAATTACTGGAAATGAAAGCGAATGTCTCAGTTTTTATAGTAATTCAGTGTACTGTAAGAAATGACCAAAAGAAAGAAGTTTCTCAACGGAATAAATGCTAAAATAATTCTCACTTTCTTTATTGCAGGAAGTATCTTAATTCAATCTGATTTTTGTCAAATGTTTTTAATCTAAATTTCCTAGGAAATTGAGAATCATCAAATCACTTAGTCTGTATGTGTGTCTCTTGATAACTACTCGATGGATCTTCTTGAAATTTGGTCTACTTATTTAAGAACTAAAGACAAAGTTAACCATTAGATCTGAAATCGATCCAAGAGGGTCCTTGTTGAGAAATTACCCCTAGCAGGCAAAGAAAAATTCCACATATAAGCATTAGACCCTAACAGTGGAGTGCTATTGCTCTTAATGGACAGTAATCCTTTAGCTATCTGTTAATTTATTAAAATTAATCCAATTGAGACAGCTTAAGTAAATAATGAAAAATTAATTAATTTTTATGGAAAAAAATCAACTATTTTAATTCAGCAATAATTACGAGGGGCATTTAGAAAGTAATGCTCCAAGCCCACCACTTGGCCAATAGTACTGCAAACAATCTGAATTTTTTATTATTAATGCACTGATGTTTAAGCTATAGAATGTCACTAGTTGCACCTTTCTATCTCTTCTCGTTCCAGAGTAATGGAGCAATCCATGACATCCAGTGGTGACGTTCGGTTGAAACAATGCAGTTTCAATGAAACAGGCTGTCATTCGATTGTTGACTGCGCAAGATTGTGCACCCAGCAACATTCATCGCCGTATGACTGCAGTTTAATCCGGATCTTGTGCCCTGCGCCTTTTGGCTCTTCCCCAAACTTACGGATCACCTTAAGGGTCAACGCTACAGTTGTGATGCGGAGGTGGAAGCAGCAGTTCGGCAGTGGTGTCACCAGCAGCTATCACAATTCTTCGCCGACAGCATGCAAAACCGTGTTTCGCGTTGGCGCAAATATATTGCCCGTAATGGGGACTATGTTGAAAAATGATGCCACCATTTGTAGCTGACATTGCAAGCTTTCCACTGATACCTGTATCGGTGCTATCTGTCACACACAAATGAAGGCATCACCTTGGAGGCATTACTTTCTGAATCACCCTCATATAACTTGATGTTATTGTAGGCTCTTCATTTTTGCTGTTTTCATGACTTGAAAAAAAAAAAGAACAAATAAAAATAATAAAGAATTTTTTTGGAAAGTAGAATAAGTTTTTTTCCGGAACTTCTTGTTTGATCTGGAAAACAGAATTATTTGCAGAACTGTTTTTCGGGTCTTCTAATCTCTTAGGTACTATTTGAAAAGTACATTTATATTTTAAAAACAATGCTCTAAAACTTGTGAGGACTATATTGACAGTGCAGAAGCATTTAACTTTAAGCATAATATTTATTAACTGACGAAAAACAACAACACTGCAGCCTTAAAAGCCAAATGAATATTTTTACTAACCCGATTTTGTTCTCTGAAAATCTGGTTTGTGTTTTTTATCCAACTGACAAACAGAGTTTCTGACAGTGGAAATGTCTGTATCTTCCGTAGCAAGAACTTCAAGTAAGACTGAGTCTTGATTAGACGGTAAAAATACTTCGACTGCTATCTAAACATTAAGTTTGATGGAAATGAAAACAAGAAAGGCATTTTGTTGTTGTAATTTTACAACAATGGCGCTTTTATTTTATAAAATGTAAGGATAATGAAAAAGTTTGTAAGAATATATGATAGTAAATGTGAAAGTTTATTAATTTCTTTATTTTAAATAATGATATTGTTAATTTTTAAATGGATACTATAAAATGCGCATGAAAATTTATTGAATCTCGTTAAGATTAAAATGTTTTTAAATCAAGATGAATGAGATGATTTTATTTATAATCTCATTTTAACAGATTTTATTTGAAATTTAAAAGTAATGATGCAATTAGACTTTGGACTTCATCGCTAATAATAAAACAAAGAATGAACAAAAATTTGACCAAAGAAATAATTACTGTTAATGTGCTTTGATTTATCAGGTCACAGTTATATTGCACTGCTTCCTCTTTCCTGACTAATAGCTAAGAAGTAGTTCAAAATAAACCCACAGGATCCCGATCCTTCAGATCATAGTGGATTAATATAGTATTTTGACTTTTTATCTTTTCTTTCTACAATTAATCCACAAACCAGCTATGCTTTGAATATGTCAAGCTTACCAAGTGATGCTTTTGTTAATGAAATAAAAACAATTAAATTTCATTTTCTGAAATTTTGTCATAGAATTTATTAAATTGAGAATAACAACAAATTATTGTTAAGACTTTTCATTTTCTGATAGCGTTTTGTTTGGAAAAACTGTAAATGATTAAACTTCAACAAAAGATATAAGTATAAATGTGGCTTTCTTATTTATTTTCTATTTTGATCTATAACATTTCATTTCTATGCTTTGTTTCTGTCTTATTCAGAAATTGTTTTGAAATTTTAAACTAAAGGTATATGAACCCTTTCAATCAATCACACATTTTGAAAAACCATTTTTTAAAATGTCAGAATAAATGTTAATTTTATGGAAATATTACGGAACGTACAATAATTATACTACACTGTACTACTGAAATAAGATATGTAGTGTTATGTAATATTATCATCTGTTTTCTACCTCCATTCTTGTAGCTTTGTTTAGATCTTGGTATGACAAAGATGGATAAGATGTTTTATAAAACCAATAAAAGTCACCCTTCTCTCATTGGTAACTGCTCAATCAATTTTGATACTGGTGTAGAGTTTGCATTGGGCTTTTAATTACCATTGCCAGAACAATCTTTGCTCAGTTATCATGTCTTGAATGCCAAAAATCCTTCTTTTTCGATAATGGCATCTTACTATCTTAACTTTGAGAAGCACATACTAGAGCTCATGATGACTCTATAGTTTAGTAGGTTGTTCCATTGTCTTGTTTTTTAATTTTAATGAATTTATATATATTATCTTATATCAATAATTAATTAAGTATCTCAAATGTTCTCTTATTGATATATAACAATATTTTAAAATATACTTAATATCCTATCTTATACTCCTATTAAATTAGATTAAAAAAATCCATCTTCGGATAAATTTCATTTTATTAATGGTGATATTTCGCAGAAATACCATCTTTCCGCTTTTTCAAACCTTTTCTAAATAACAAAGAGCAACTTCCACTACATTCACTGATATGCACAATACAGACATATTATGTTACAATAATGAAAGACTTTAACAAAATCAATTATTAATGATTATTATCAATGTATCAAAAATAGTTAGAAGAACGGGTAGATGAACACATCACAGCTTTCAGGAACAATCGACCTAAAGTATCGAACTGGGCGAACATTGCATCACAGAAAATCACAACCCAGACCCAAAAGTCACAATTCTTTACAAAATTCAAGACAAACATAGTAGGTACCTAATCGAAGCATGTGTCATAAAGACCTTCCAATGCATAAATAAAGACAAAGGGTACATGGTAAACCCAAACACCCTATCCTATTTCCAGGACATAGTAAAAAACAAAGACAGAAATTTCAGTGAACTAATAATTATAATACACTGTTAGTAACAATTGGTTGTGTTAAACTATTTTTGATAATAATTATAATACATTGTTAGTAACTATTGGTTGTGTTAAACTATTTTTGATACATTGATAATAATCATTAATAATTGATTTTGTTAAAAGTCTTTCATTATTGTAACATAATATGTCTGTATTGTGCATATCAGTGAATGTAGTGGAAGTTGCTCTTTGTTATTTAGAAAAGGTTTGAAAAAGCGGAAAGATGGTATTTCCGCGAAATATCACCATTAATAAAATGAAATTTATCCGAACATAGAGTTTTTTATATTTTAAAATAATTACATAAACATTATAAAAAAAATACTGTTATCTTTTGTGTTGTAAAAGCTATGTATGTTCTTTTACTTGAATAATGAATATTAGTTTGGATGTATTTGTTAACAAACTAATTGCAATTTAACACTTTATTAATTATTCTTTGGAAGATAATAAACTTCTCAAATGCTCAGGAATGGAGATCTTGACTGCATTTGTAGAACTCCTTAGACTCACTCCTTATTGATAGTCTGCTTGTGTTAACATTACAGAAATTGTTAAGACAAATAAACAAACAAACAAAGAAAAAGAAAAACTGCAATAAGCAAAGGTAAATTACACTTTCGATGGACGAAAAAGCAAAATACATACCTTAAATGAAAACATACAACTTTTTACACATCCTGTATTTTCTAACACAAAGTGATCTGGGAAGATGGATTGCAAAATGTCAATCTAAATAAAATAAAAAATATCGTATTATTTCTTAAAATACTAAAGTATATCTTAGCACTGAAAAAAGAAACAAAATTAGTCCATAAAAACCAGTTCATTCGGGGCAAATCATTGCAATTAGTATTGAGTTACTGCAAAATACCAAGATTTAAAACTATTTTGTTGATTTATTTAAATTACTTTAACTTTTATGTGCAAAAGAAATAAAAATACCAGTTGGCAACTGTGATGCTAAAAATGAAGGTAGCTGTTGATACGAGCAAAAAATAAGAAAGCCCAGAAAGAAAAAGAATTAACAACAACTTAAATATAAAGGATCTCTCCTTAAATAAAACCTCCTTCATTTTATATACATTGGAGATAATGCAAGTATATCATCCCTCTAAAAAAAGTAGAATTACAAAGAATTAACATTGTTATTAAAGGACACAGAAATATTCCGAAATCTTAACTTCTAAGGCATGGATTCTCAATCTGTGGTACATGTATTATATCAGTAGTACTGTAGGTGGCATTCCCAATGTTACATTAGCTGCCTGATGCTTCCACGCATGCAACAAGCTATCTGCTCTTAGACTGTTTTTTTTTTCAACCATGATCGAAGCCATGATCCAAAATAGCTGGTCGAAATACTAGGCCTAAGAATTGAAGCTTTTCTTTAAGCTTCCTTTAATGCTTTTTGATTTTTTTCCCGCTTTTTTTAATGCTTTTGCTTGGGTTTTTTTTTTTATGCTTTTGCTTTTAACCTGCAAGGATGCAATAAACCAGTCTAAGAGCAGTGAGCTTGTTACATGTGGGGAAGCATTAGGCAGCTAATATGACATTGGGAATGCCACCCACAGTACATTACGTTGTTTCAGGCGATACACAAAGATGTAACAAAAAGACAGATTGACTATGATTTATTGTTAAGAAGAAAAAAAATCATTATTTTTAATAAACTATAGTTTTTTTGTCAAGATTATTTACTTTATTTTGTTTGTTCTGTTATCATAAACACATACTCTTGGCTGCACAAAATCTGAATTTCGAAATACGCACATGGTGGTACATGAATATTTAGCACCTTATTTAAGTGGTACAATATTCGAAAAGTTTGAGAACCCTGTTCTAAGGCCAAAAGCTATGTTTGTGAAATATGGAACAACATCCATAAGGGATGTTCTAATATGAACAATATTTCTAGAATAAAACAGATAATTTTAAAACAGAAGAGAATTTAATTCACTTTCTTCATTTACAGAGTGTTTTCAGTAATGTTGTCTGAAAGACATAATTCAACATTTTCTACAATCCTTATCATTCGATAATATAGAAAATATCTTTTGATATTAAGTAAAAGTCAAATTTTAAGATATCCAAGTTATGTCCAATGTTTTTTAATATTTATATATTTATATTAGAAATTAAAAAATCACTTCAGCACACACATAATGAAGATAATTTATGACAATAAAAAAATAAAAACCTGGACAGTTTCAGCCTATTTTTAACTCCATAAGGCCATCATCAGCAGAATATATATTTATATTGATAACATCTTAGGATTTTGCCAACTCAGAACAATTAGAGCAGGTAAAAATATTAGATAAATATGCTGATATTTGCTGATCATCTTTTGATTAAGAAGCAGAAGATGAATTATAAAGAGCGATGCATCAGATTTGCTCTGTTTACAATTTGAAAGTTTCTACTGTGAAAAACAAATGCCACTGGCATATCGAATAAGAATTTAAAAAATAAAGGAAAAGTTAATTATTCAATGGATATGTTTCAAAAATCTTATCTGCGATAATGGATATGACTTTGGTAACAACATTAACTTCAAACTGAGTAAATTCTAATAATGTTTAGAACAAAAAAAATGAACATTAAAAGAAAATAAATAAAGTTCTACAAAGTCAGGACTGTTATATACATCAGTTCAGCTATATTGAGTTGAGACTTGCATTATGAATAAACAGGATACATGCAAACAACAGAGATATAATGTTTATAGATCAGTAAGAGACTGCAGTAGAGAAAATAAAATAAAAAATGAGGAAATAAAAATAATAAAAGTAATTAAGACAAGAACTCAAGAATAAATCAAAAGAATAATGACAGCCCATCTCAACAGGATGAAATATGATTTCAAACTTTGTTTACAATCATAATCCAAAAGGAAACCAACAACTTTCATTGGAGACCACAAAAAAAATGGATTGAAGAAGTCGCAATGGATTAGCTGGCCTATAATCTCTCAAAAGGCAGATAAAGAAGAATGTTGTACAATAATTGTAATAACCTTTCATCACAGAATTATGAAATAAAACATAAATTAATACATTAAAATTGAACAGGTTTCTTAGACAAAGATTAATCTTTCATCACTATTTAAGATATGTAAACCAAGTTGGGAATCACTTTTCAGTTCTTTGGAATTAGAAAAGGGACCGACTAAAAAAGTTGAATATGATAAAAATATTAGGCTCTTTGGTTGAATACTGCTGATGAATATGAAGAAATTGACATTAAGTCTTACTACAATTTATACAAAGTAGTGTTACAGTAAATTCTAGATCACCGTTTTTTCCTTTACTGGTTTTGGGGAAACATTCTGTAATGGCAGCCATTTTTAGTTTTGTTTGGATAGTGTCACCAAGCTTTTTCTTTTTGGTTGGATGTTTGGAGAAGTTTACATATAATGTCAGAAGGGTTCACCATCCCAAAAGATAGAGAACTACTCAAGTGATGAATGAAGCTTCAATGGTAATAAAAAATGAGGACAACAAGAAAGATTATTGGAAAGAAAATGTTGCAATTTAACTTGAATGACAGATAAAATGAACAATAAGGCATTTGTCTGATGCAAATATAAATGCTAGACTAATGCATGATGTCATAATTCAGTCATTGTGATCTTTGTAGCTTAAATGTTGAACAATATGATTCAATTTGTTAAAAGTGCTTTAACTCACTGGTAACGGAAAGCAAAAATAACAAATTCATAAATCAAGTTTATGAATTCATAGCCTAACTGGTTTAAGTATAAACTTCTATTCTTTAATATACGTTTATAAAATACATAATTCTTCCAAAACTTCTTCCTTTAATAATAACACCAAAAAAAAGTTATCATTAAAAATTATTTGAAAAGAAGAATGGGAAATACTGAAAATAAGAAATTATGGAAAGGTAAGATTAATAAGATGAGTGAGATATTTGAAATGAATGAATATCCCAAAAGGTTGTTAATAGTTATTAATGAATTTTTCAATGAAAGAAGAAAGTAACAAAAAATGAAAACAAATACAATAAATTAGTAAAATTGCCATTAGGAATTCATGTTAGCAAATCAGTTAAAATAGATGTCTGTATAGAAAATAGGAAAATATATTATAGAGAGAATAGGTAAAGAATAAAGATTTTTAATAAGGATGATATTATGAATAAAATGGGGGTTGTTTATAAACTCAAATGTAGAGATTGCCATATGAATTATTACGGAACTACGGGAAGGATATTGCATAAAACAGAATTAGAACATGTGAGGACGTTTAGGAACAAATGAAAGAAATCGGATTGGGCAGACCAGTGCAAAGAGTTTCAACATAAGAATTGAAGTATTGTTGGAAATTAAAGATGAAAAAGAAAGGTTAATGTTTGAATCTTGAGTAATAATTGGTTGCCATGCGTGAATAAAGTTAAATATATACAAATGAATGATTATGGCTTTTGGTTGGTTATAAAAAAATTAAGATTTTTGTAATATTTGTTTTGAGGAAATTTGATAAAAACAATTGTACTTTGTTAGATGTTTTTGATTGGTAAATTGTGAATATGTACACATGATGTTAGATAGTTGCACTTACTTTATTTGGAAATTTTTGTTTCGGTTTTGATTTGTTAAATCGTTTTATAATGGATTCTGAGGAGGAAAGAGAAGTGTATTTTTTTTACTCAAGTGTAAAACCTCATGAAGTTGTCCGTATAGAAAAACGAAATATTGTTAATAAAGGAGAAGTTTTGGAAGAATTATGTGTTTTGTGAACTATATTATAGCCTAATAAAGTTCCATTGTAAAATGAACTGTTAAAAGATAATCTTTTCTTCTGAAAATAATCTAATTCATTGCTCTTTATTACAAAATTTGTTTATTCTTTGTTATAACTGTCTTGGTTTTAATTTTTTTCAAAATGTAGCCTGAAGAAGCAGGGAAAGGTTATTATCCTGCGAAATATTGCCAGTAAAAAGTATGGAGTTTTTTTAGTAATAAACAAATTTTGTAATCTTTCCTTGTAAAAGATGTTTGGCTAAGCAACTAATTTCAATTCTTTACAAATACAAAAAGTGCTATCCAAGAAATTGTTTTTTGTTCAGTGTTGTATTATCATGTAACATCTTTGTGTATCTTTCTAATTTTTGACTGGTGACCTTGCTCCAGTAGAATTTATAATTGCTATTTCTTGGTATAATTTATTTTCAACAAAGTAAAATAGCTACCTACCTCTGTTTTATGTTCTTCTAAAATATCGTCAGTTAATTTGAATAGCGAAGGATGAAGCTCATCCACAGGCATATTTTCAGCTACTTCCATCTCTTTATCGGGTTTTTTGTTGTTTTGTTTTGTTTTTTCCTATTTTTAAATTGCCCAAATTCTTTCAGAAATTGCGTTCTTAAAAGATAAAATTTAAGCAAAATTAGATGTAGACAAATTTGAAGAAAAAGAAAATATTATTAAGTAATCTAATATTTCTCAAATTTGAAATGCGATTTTAGACAGTTCATGGTTGTAGGTATTTCCAGCAGAAATCGTAAAAGGACGACTTCAATTTCGACTGACAAGTGAGTACAGCGATTGGCTTTCTTATTATTCTAATGAAGACTTGATTTCGTCTAAATGACAATCAGGTCAATATAACCTTGACAACGTTTTGTATTTTATTACAAATACCACAAGAAATGATGTCAAGATTCTTCTTAAATAAAATCGCAGTAAGAAATCTAAATTTCTTTATAAATTAAAATTTTTAAACTGTTAATAAGGGCTATGTTTAATTGAAAACATATATTTAAGAATAAATTTGGAATTTATAATATCTATAAATCCCATGGAGCCTCTTAAATTTTGAATTCTTTTTTTATCTTCCGGTAATGAATGAAAAAAGAAACAAAACAAAAAAAACTACATTTATAACATCCTCTAAAAAGCTTATAATTTACAAGAAAAACATATTTCAATGAAAATAAGATGACTTAATTAAGATGATGAATTAGAAATTAATATCTAACTTAAAGTACACCATATTATTATTATTATTTCCTTTATGTCACAAGAAAAAAAAAGAATGAGGAAACCCACGAAATGATTTTATTAAGAAAACAATTCTTGGCAAGATCTATTGCATTTCAAAATTCTGATATAACCTGCACAAGACTTTCAAGACTTTCTACGTGATGAGAACTTTTAATCGATTATCGATTATCCTTTTCAGGCAGTTCCTGACTATTAAAAGCAATAAGTGTAGCTATGAGATGCGTATTCGTTCTCAACCTTGATGAAGCAAATTGAAACATTTGAAATTTAATGTTTTTAGAATAAACATTAAAGTTTTTCTTTATTTATCTGGCAACAAACTTTATGTTTTTTAGGGAAACTGAATAGCCAATGCTTCTATAATAATATCAATAATGCATTTTTTTAAAAGAAAAAATTTCAATAAATTGTAAATAAGAAGAAATGAATCGGTAAAGGATTTTATATCGCATTATATTATTATTTTACTATCTTAGAGAAATTTAATTTATAAAAATAAATAAAATGGTAAAAGGTTAAAATTAGTCTCTAAATAAGAAATGCAATTTTTCAAATTTTGTTGGATTATCATACCATAGCTTTTCACTAGCGCCACATTTATTTTGTGATGAGAGAGCACATGTACTTGATACAGTATCTAATTTAAAATATTCAGGTATAAAACTTCAAAATGAAATGAATCACGTAAAATCTAATTGAGTAGATCCTCTATCTTGCATTGTAGATGTGAATCTTGGCTTGGGAATTGGAATAAAAGATGATTGACTCAAGCAACCAAAGGGAAAAAGTTCCAACGTACGACTTTCAAGTTTTTTATTACAACATCTTAAGTTACTTGATATATTTTCTTAACGGTTTTAGCATTTCTTTTTATTTTAGCTGTTGTTTTTAAGAACAAACACAATACTGTGCGTTAACCAGTTCTAGATATAATCCTTGTAGATTTAAGTATTTATAATTTTTAATTTACAATGATAGATTCCTAGCAATTTCTGTTAACTGGGTTTCCCGCGATCAAAGACACCAGAAACAAAACTAACCTGTTTTTGAGATGTGATAATGCATGCTTTGTATTCTTATTGCTTTTATGCATTCTTACATGAAATGCTTTTATTCAGGCTCTTGACATAAAGTGAATTTCAGAATATAAAAGAGTATTTTGTGATAAGAATGTAAGAATTTCTAATGAAGTTTTAGTCTTAGAATTGTAATTTGCAATGCCTTTTAGAATATTCAAATCTTCTATTCTGGATAACCTTTACTAAAATAACAACCAATCGCAAATGTTTCATTAAAAAAAAAAAAAAAATGGACAGTTCTCCCTTTAACTTTAATGTTCTCACTTCGTTGAGGCCCTTGATAAGTCGTTCCTAGATCTTGGTCAGTTATCAGCCATATAACAATGAGCAACTAGAGTTGAGCGAGATGTACATGCAAATGAAGAACAGTCAATGGAGTAGTTCCCCATACGCGTAGGGCGGGAAAATCCACTGTCTTACAATACCAATCTTATAAATTTTGTTTTTAAATTTCATTTGTTGTTTACAGTTTGCAGTGGCACGTATTACTTGATAAAATTTAATGTTTCTTAATGTATTATTGCTCATAAAATGACTCCCAAATTTTAATACATCTTGAATGTTGCAGAAAACCACTCCCCCCATCCCCCAATTAGATTTAAAAGAAAAAAAATATTAGACACGTAGACTTTATCTTTCTAATTTTTGATTTTAAATGTTTAATATAAATTGAATTGCATTTACTGCTATATTTTATTTCTCAGAAGACTTTCAGATGCTTCCTACTTTGTGTGATAGCACAAAAATATAGTCCCAATTCAAGGTGTACAGACGAGCTGTATCCAGGGATTTATATTCCTGGATATTTGTTAGCATTTTTATCGATTTAAGGAATTTGATTTCAGAAAGAAAAACGGTTGTCATTGTTATTTGCCAAGTGGATAGGAATTATTCCTAAGTAAAAAAAGACATTTAAAACTAAAAAAAATTAAATTTAGATTTTCTGGTTGATAATTTTCCTTTCTAATGAAATGCCTTTTGCCTATCTTCTCCTCCACCCAATGATTTGGGAAGCACTGGTTATCTACTGAAATGAAGAAAACTAACGCAAACATGAAGAATCTTAACTTTTTCGGAGCTCTGCAGAAGTTACTTTATCAAAGAGAAGAAAAACGAAATCTCAACAAAAAGGAATACAAACATAAAGGGGTTACATGATGTTATGAAACTGAGATAGATCTGTTATCAAATGAAGATTTACCTTTATCCTTTGTATCATGCTTTTATTTTTGTTTTTTATAATTTTTAATGTAACTCACATAAAACTCTGAAACATGGATATTTCACCTGCATCAGCTGTATGATAATACAGTATTTAATTTCATTGCCTTCAGTTATTTATGTATTATTCCTTTTGTACTTGATCTACATCGTCTTTTTTTTACTGGATCGTATGCTTCTGAGCTTTGTATAACTGAGAACTGAAGTGCTATTGGAAATAGGAAATTTTAATGTAGTCAGGATTTACCACTATTAGTAAGAAATAGGATCTAGTTTTCTAATATGGCTCTGGAAGATTTAAATAAGTGCTTTTTTTTTATAGTTTAGAGCTCTGTAGATCTTTGCGTCTCTTGAAAAACAAAACATAGGGTATTCTGGTCGTATGCGGTCTACCATAATTTTTTTTTTTATTTTGTTATTAAACAAGAAAAAGAACAAAGGAAATGAAGATGAAATGAACAAAAAAAAAAATATTCAATTGAAACTTCCTTCATGTCTTTTAAAAAGGCTTAAAGATATCTTCATTTCTATTTTTTTTTTACCTTGGAAGCTTCCTCTATTGGTGGACTGAAGACAACAGTAGACTGCATATGACAAGATTACCAACATAGTTTTATAGAGAGAAATTGATATAAATAAAATGCACTTACTTGGAAACAGGAGAATAAAAAAGATGGTAATAAACCTACAGTTTCGGAATACTGAGTGTATTCTATCATCAGCGACGGCACAAACATATAAGACATTGCGAAACGTTTAGGACGACATAAGGTCAATGTATCCTCACCTCATGTCGTCCTAAACGTTTTTATGTGCTATATGTTTGGGCCGTCCCTGATGATGGAATACGCTCAGTATCCCGAAACTGTAGGTTTATTAGCATCTCTTTTATTCTTTTTTTATCCTGTTTCCAAGTAAGTGCGTTTTATTTATATTCAATTTCTCCTTATTTTAATATGTGCACATTAAGACTTCTTATTCATAGTTTTATTAGGACGACATAAGGTCAATGTATCCTCACCTCATGTCGTCCGAAACGTTTTTATGTGCTATATGTTACAACAGGAAAATTCCTGTTGTAATTCCGTTAAATTCGACTGTTCTGTAACCGTTTCTTCCACTTGAAAAAGCTAGCTCTCGCTTGCGAAACTGTTGTGATTTATGCATTTATAAGTTTGATTAAATTTCTTAGTATTAAACAGGTGTACGGCTCTATTTATGTCATCAATACTCTACAGTACACGTTAAACCTATCCTTTGAAAGATGTTTCTTTAACAGATAGTTTACTGAAAAATATGATGGGAATGTCAGGTCTTTAATTTACTACAATTCAATTGTTTTTCATCAAGAAAATGGTATGACTGAGATACATTTGTCATGTTGTATAGAAAAGATAATGGATTTGCCTGTTCTTTAAAATATCTTTTGGTTTTAGCAAATGAATTTGAAAGAAATTCAGTACAATTTCTTAATTTTGAATATGCATTGAAATGGTTTACTTGCTTTTTTCCCCTCTTGTAATAGTGATTCTGTTTATTTTTAATTTATTAAATTTAAAAAAAAATTGTATTAATGTATTTGCTTCAAATTTTATTTTTCTTGGCAGATTGATTGAACTCACATTTAGATTATTTAAAACCTATAATGATTTGATGTTTGTTTTATAATGTAGAGCTGGAGACAACATGGGCTCTTTGTCGTTGCCCACCCCTGCTAACCGTGAAGAACCATTAGTAATTGCTGGGAAAACCGTGGACTATTGGCTTCAGTCAGATAACCTCTATCCACGTCTTGTTGATTTACTACAAGTTTCTCCTCAACGTAAGTTTATTTTATTTCTAAAATGGAACTAAATGCAGTAAATTGAAGCTTAATTTTTTTCCTTCATGTGACACAGATGATTTTTACACATAATCAGTCCCTTTTGGTTTCAATTTACCTTTGAAGTTTTCATTGGAGATACTTGAGAGGCCTGAACTTTTACTTATTTGTTGATGATTGATCATTAAACTATGGAAACAGGGGGGGGGGGGGGGGTTATTATTTTATTTTTTTTAACAAAAACCTTTCAAATTAAAATGAAATTAACTACTTTAAAATTTCTAGTGATTATAAATTCAAGCTTAGCAATGGTGTCCTAATGATTCCCATTGTTAGATCAAGCAATCCATTTAAGCCAAGCTCCTTTAACTATTTTAATCCTTCGTAATCTGCTAAGGGATTGGATTTTCTTTGGGGATTTTTAGGCAATTTTTATTTCAATGAAATATTAAAGTATTCCTGACTTCCAAATGAAACACAATAAACAGTTATTTTGAATTTAAAAAATATAAAGATTTAACTTGTAAAGGACTTTAGAATTTCTCAGTTTTGTTACAAATCAAATAATAATCAGTCTTTGTAAGGTTTGGCTGTAACATGTAACGGTTTTTGAAATTTAGTATATGTTTATATTAATTTACGTGTATTGAGGGTAATGTTTGACAACAAATTAAATAGATTTGCTCGTACAGAAAAAGAATATATTTGAAAAACGGAAAAAATATAGAAATGCACAAATTCGTTTGCTTTCACGCCTTTGAGCCATCATCGACGGCAATCTGGGACAGCTGTTTTGTCCTTATTAGGACTCATCAGTCAGATTTAACCTCGATGATCAAGCTCAGAACGCGTGAAAGCCTACTGATCCCTCTCCTGCTCTCGGAAGTGAGACCCCCCCACAAAAGCAAACGACAGTAGAAAAATCGCTGTAACTAGTATAGCATAATTACCTTAGCCTGCTAAGCGCTGGGCACAAAAGGCATTTAATAAAAGGATCATCGAGGCTAAATCTGGCTGATGGGTCCTAATAAGGACAAAACAGCTGTCCCACATTGCCGTCAATGATGGTTCAAAAGCATGAAAGCAAACGAATTTGTGCATTTCTATAATTTTCCATTTTTCATGTTACTTTTGATGCACGTTAAACCTTACATAGAATACATTTGTACAGAATTACTTAGAGCCATTTAAATTCGTTATAAAATGTGATCTAAGCATAATGCTTCATTCAACTGCATATTTAAAGTGTTTAATATTTTTTTATTTAATAATTGTCTCAATGCATTTTCTCATTTGTATTTCAGATTTACCTTCAATTAGTGGCCTTCAAGATGCAGATTATCCCATTTCACCAAATTTGCCAGGATTTAGTGACACTTTTAGTCAGTTGAATGTAATTCAAACCATCCCTCTTCCTGCTGAACTCTTGGAACAATTTGAACGTATCCTTTGGAACTTATTTTGTTGAGAGATTCTAAATGCTTGTTGAATTCTTTAAATCTTGTAATTGTAGAAATCTACTAATATAAACTAAATCATTTCATTTTCAAAAACCTATTTAAAAACAAAAAAAAAACCTCACAAAATTGTTCAATTTCAGGAGATTATTAAAAGACTGAATGGTATTTTTGTCCAATTATAAAATTATAACTATCAGTGAACAGACAACCAATGCCTTAATTTCATTCCTTTTAGAATAATCTGATAATAGTTTATCATCAAATCTAAAAATTTCAATTTTAATTTCGATTAAAAAAAAATGAATTGTGCATTGCCAAGAACATTATAATAAGTATATATGTCACAGTTCAACTTCTTTTAATTAAATTTTAAGTTCACTGTCCTACTACTAGCCAAGAAATAGTAATGCTATATAATTAGGTTTAATTGATGTTGAAGTGATGACATTTAGTCCCAATCAGCTGCAAGGTTAATGCCAAGAAAATTATATAAAACATTAACATTTTCTCAGTATCATTAATTAATTGTAATTTTCCTTAATGAAGTCGCAGACATGCAATGCAATTGCATGATGGGGGTGTTTCCTGAGATTGGAAGAGCGTGGTTAACCATCGATAGTGATATCTTTGTGTGGACCTATGATAATGTGTAAGTTGTAATTAGTATTATTATTTTATTTATGTTTCACTAATACTTACTGTGCTTTTGTAAAAATAAAATAAATACAAAAAAAACAGTGATCAACTCCTTCGAAAATCTCCAGAAAAGCAAAATATAAATATTAAAAATATCTAATATCAAATCTATCTAAATTAAGTGTGGCAATAAATATGCTTTTGATAAGCCGGACGCTCAGAGTTTTATCGTAAGCGTAAGTAAAGCTAATAATTAGGGAATAAACAATTATATTTAATAAAACAAGCAACAAGAGAATAAAATTTCACAAGATTTATATAACTTTATTAAAACTTAAGAATAACACACAAGATAACTGGAGATACCTTTATATGTAAACAGGGTTCAGAAATAAATAGTATTTATGAAATTTCAATTGTCACTTCACTCAGATGAATGCTGTAGAAAGTTTTGGTTTCTCCGAGTTACAGTTAGATTAGGAAAACATACTTACAGTTAAATTGAATAATCAACATAGTAGTTTTGGAATTCCAAATTGTTCGAAAAAGGAAAATGTATGGGGCACTTAAATTGTTGGTTCACTTCAACACTTTATCTCTTTATCACAACAATTTGTCACTAATGATTTACTCTAAACACATATTTATGCCTTTAGGTATCCTAGGATAACGGCGGGGTTATTGATAGGGATCTGATCAGATTTATGATGTTGACGAATTCAATGCAAACCAGAGGGAAGTCTCTTGACCAGGCCCTAATCTCTCACACTGTCTTTCACTACGGACTTCTGGTGATCGCTGCGAAGTTTTTCGGTTTTTTGTCTTGGCACTTACTTGACATGATGAACCTGCAACTTCTTCACTTTTGATTCCTGTGTTCTTCATATGACGATGAAGTAATTGAAGGGGTCAGAGAGATATAGTCATAAGCCACTCTAACTTAGTTCTGAGTTATTAGCAATTTAAAATTTTGACAAAAATCTGCAATTCAAACTGGAAAAATTCTTTTTATATTAAATGATACTTCAATATGTAATGAAACATGCTGTAGTATATGGAATGTTGTTTTTCTATTTTTTGAATTGTCACTTAAATGGCACAGTCAAAAACTTCAATCTGTCACATACTGCCATCTGTTATGAAAACTCCAAATTTCTTTCTATGGCTTTAAAGAGATGGGTTTGGAGAATGTAGTGACATAAGAATCTCAAAAATGACGAAATGGTGGCTTATGACTATATCTCTCCGAGCCCTTCAATTATTCAAATCTTAGCCGTTCACTTAGTCTTACACTCTTCACTCAATTCTGTCTCCCATTGTTGTGTAGGGCAGACTGTGTCACATTGCTCTGAAGCACAGACTGTTTTCTTTCGTAAAGATGTCTCCTTATATACAGATCTCCACGTCACAAAAACTGCTACAAATTAACCAAAACGGCAACAAAGTATTATAAAATAGGCAACATATATCTAATATGTAAAACAATATAAGTGATTGGCAAATTAGTGCCTTGAGAACTTAATTAAAATGAATTCTCATGAGAACTTAAAAATCAAAGAAGATCACAGAAATAAGGAAATTGATAAATTACAATGAGAACAAAATGACAAGAAAATGGAAATAAACATAATTGATGTCTTTTTAAAGAGAAATAACTAGGAAATGAACAGTTAAATAAGAAAACAAATTAAAATAAAAGTGTCACGGGGAATTAATACTTACAAAATAAACCGACACTTTTATATCTTGGCATCTTTTAGAATTTTCACTCTTCTGTGGAAAAAGCACTGAATATCAAGTTTAGTTTCTATCTTGATATTTTTTTTTTGTCATTTCCCCCCCTTTTGGGATCAATTAAACTGTGCAACATTATTGTAAAACAATTTTAGGAAAATCTAAGAGTGATAGAAAAAGAGCCAAATTAGGTCTTTATTATTCAAATAAATAAAAAGAGCATTTCTGTCAGGGTTTGTTTTCGAAAATCTTCAAAGCGTTTTTTTATTTAGCTTATTTTTTGTTATTTTTAACACCTTGAAAGGGATTGAATTATAATAAAACGTTTTTTGACACTTCATAAGTCTTTGGAACAAAAAATGAAAATTAAATAAATAATTCTAGAATTATTAATTAATTCTTTTCATAAACTAAATACACTTAAGATAAATATACTTTGTATGTTTTAATAAGCTTGAGTCACTGTTGAAAAATGTTTGAAAAACTATCCTTGTAGATGTTGTTGTTGTGAATTGTCCCTGAGGACAGCAATACTAAATTCATTTCAGAAATGGAACTAATTGTCTTAGGCTGAAGTTTTAGTTAACTACAATTTAATGCAAATTTAAGTTAATAATAATAATAATAATTTTTCTTACTTTTGAAAGTCCTTAAAAACTAATGTCTTTTTGAAGACAAAATACTGATCTAAAGCTTGACAGTATTGTAGTGAGGTGCACATTTTTTTAATACTTAGAAATATTAGTTTACAAATTACTGAGAATCACACATTAGTGGTAGAAAGTTAGATTAATGATGATAAAGCATAGTTTACAAACTGAAGGAATAAGAGATTTATTTTTTTAGTGAATTCCAAACAATCCTGCTTTAAAAACCAAATTATAATGTTTGGAAAAATATTGAAGCTTGTTTTAAAAAAAGAACCTCATTATGCTTATTGCTTTTGTTTACTTTTGTTTTGTAACACATTTGTTAATTTTTAATTTTAGAGGGGACTTTGTTTATTTCAATGGCCTCAGTGAAACAATTTTGAGCGTTGGACTGGTAAAACCGAAATCTGGTAAGTAATAAACTTGTAGGTTTTCAGTTCTCTTTCTTTTTCTTTGTTGTAGCATGGATAGCCAGAAAATAGTGTTTTGGTTTTAGCCATGTAATAAGTTTCAGTTTAAGAAACCCCTGCTAAAAAAAAAAAGCTATAGTGTTTGAAGCTATCATAAAAATGTAATCTATCTTTTAGAATATAGTAACATAATATCATCTTAATAATAAGCCCTTTTATATGTTCATTGTTATTGTGTGAATAACAAAATTGAAAGTGTTTTTAAATTTATCTTTTTAGGAATTTTTAGGAAACACATTCATTACTTACTTTGCCTCACGACCACTGTTGAAATTGTCCTCTTAGGAATAAGTTTCACTGTTCCTGATGATGGTGAGTTATTTGGTTTTCATTAGATGACTACAAATATAAACTGAATTTTTGAAATTGTGTGTTTGTGGGTAGATAGTGAAAAGTTTTTAAGTCCAACTCTGCCTGAAAATAAGGCAAAGTTCGCTGAGTTCATTGTACTGTTTTAAAAAAAGAAAAGTCTTTAAACTCATCTACATACAGTATTAGATATTTACTATTGATAACGGTTACGTGCAAACTTGAATGTATATTTGGAAAACAGCCGTAAGAAGTTATTTTTTGTCTTCATGGCCTGATCTCTTGGAACCGTTTGAACTTATTATATATTTTTTTTTTTTTTTTTTGTATATAAGATTTGAATTTTGTTTTTTTTTTCCTTATGTAAAAATGATGCATTAGCTGGAATGATGAAAAAGTAGTTTTCAATCCTAAAGCACTTTCTCACCATAGGGTGAAGTGTTGCTGCTCCTTAAGAGATCAGTTGAGGCTATCGAAATAAGCAAGTTCTCCATAAACACATGAATAATAGACAAAATTAGAAACTCATGCACATGAGTAATAGACAAAATTAGAAACTCAAGTAATTATTTTTTTCTGTTATTTCTTTGCTTTTAGGCTTCTGAAAGACGCCTTATATCCCCGGTTTGTCTGTCTGTGGACACATATCCCACAATGCTTCGCAACGGCTTCTGTTAGCTCAGTTGGTTAGCGAAGGTTGTGGGTTCGAACCCCTCATGGGCATTTTTTTTTCTTCATTTTTTTTCTCCCCATTTTAAATCTTTTCACAGTTTCTCAACTTAAATTTTTTTTTAAATCATTATTAGGAATTCAGTGTATTAACAAGGTTTGAGTTAAGAATGACGATTATTCCATATAAATAGGGGTGGGTAAGATAGCATGAGGTTGCAAACAGACTCGCGCGAGCATTTTCTAAACCACCCAGGCACAATCTATTCTAAAGTAAAGGTAACTCAGAAGCCGTTGTGAAGCACTGTGATTGGCTTACTGATCACTATCCCTACCTTGTTTTTTTATTTCTTCTTATGCTTTACAGAAATGATTTGAAGTTCTCAGAAATTCAAGCCGAGACCTTTTACAGAGAACTTTTTGTTGTGATCTTTTTAAGGTTTTGATTAATGTGCCTAGGGAGGCATTGTCTTGTCTGTTAATAGAAAAATAAATTTTAAAATTGAATGGATTAAAAATATTCAGGAAATTAAAAAAGGTTTGTATTGAACTTAGTCTTCAATTGAAAAATATGCCGGAAAGTTTCTATAAAAGCACATTAAAATATCAATCCCATACTATGTTATTTTGACAAATGTAATTCAAAATAATCTGACCTCTAGATGGTAGTTTTGTCATACAGGAGGACTTAGAAAATCATTAGAGATGTGTTATTGGAAGATGTATAATTAATAGGAAATGAAGAGTAGTCTTTAGTAGCTAGAGATATGTTCCAACTCCAACTAATACAGCATTTCTTACTCATTTCAGTTATCTTTCTGCACGGCCGCGCGGTTGGCGTTGTTGCTATTACATCGGCCTCTCACCTCTGAGTCCCGGGTTCGGTTCTCATGTGGGTTTCGTGATGGTGGACGATCCGCGCTGGGCAGGTTTTCTCGGGGTTCTCCAGTTTCCCCTGCTTTTCTCCCACCATACTTTCTCAGTCATTCTCTCCATCTTTCCTTATTTCCGTGGAATAGTACAATAGACCTCTGGTCGCAGTGCTTGGCTTCTCTGCCACCCACATTCACTACATAACATAACATAACATATCCTTCTACAACATTTCACTCCTATAATTCATCCACCAAAATTTTTACTTTTTATTTGTAATTTGAACTGCTATTGTTAATCTAAATAGTTTATCAAATCAAAACAAACTCACGAAAATGGATAAATGATATGAGATATGAAGAATCGATGAATCGGAATTTAACTTTCTTTGTTACTTTCATATTTTTTAATTTTATGTTCCTCCTTGGTTCATCGTCAATTGCAATTTCTAATTTAAATTGATAGATTTTTAACAAATTTTATTTATAAAAAATGCAAGAATTGTTTGAGTTAAATATTTTTGTAAATATTATATATTGACTCCATTGTATTCATTCCTAGGTTCTCCAATAAGGTATATTGAAAATGAGATGCATATATTGCCTGAGCCATTGTTCTTTTTATCCACGGATAACAATTACCTTCTTCAAATTGCAAGTACTGCCGAAGGACGCATTTTCATGGGGGGAAAAGATGGATGCTTGTATGAATTAGCCTATCAGGTAATTTTCCTATTTATTTTCTTTAATTTTGTAAGAAAAGAAAAAGTTTTGACATTGCATACAATTTTAAAATTTGTTTTCATTAATTATTTTTTATTAGTATATTGCACTATTAAAAATATATTTAAGTTTTAATTTTTTTATTCCATTGCTGAACGTAAAAAGTAAAATATTTGTTATAATAAAAATGTTTTGTCAAATTTTAAAACAGAACCCATAAAAGAGGTGCCTTGACTTCTAAAAATTCAACATTGACATTAAATGCTATCGATGTTTTCTGCTGTATTTCTTAAATGGTAACTCAGAAAAATATTTTTTTTGTGGCATCAAATTAGTATTATTTTTAAACTTAAAAGTTGTTTTTCTTATTTATAAATGTTCTAACCCGGCCCATCCACAAAATAGCCAGTTCTGGTAATAAGCAAGTCATATGTCATTGTAATCAATCATTGATAACCCGTAACCATGTTACCACTGGGGTTAGAATACAGAGGCACCCCATATTATTTTTAACTTATGGCATGAACAGTTCATGTAATGTAATTTAATTTTATGTATGCTAAAGAATTTATTGTGAAGTGCATATAATTGGGTGCCATTTAAATAAATTAAATCCTAGACAGGAAAATTATAATTTGTGATTTAGTATAATTTGCTCAACTATTTTTTTTTTTTTTTTTTTAAGAGCGTCATTAATATATTCCTATATTCCAGCGAATTTTATTAGATTTGTGTAGGTAAATACTTTGTGTATCTGAATATAAATTGCAATTTATGTTCTACAAAACTCTTCTAAAGATACCATAAATTTAATTAAATAAAACCATCAAAACGTTAATTTATTAACATTCATGGTTGTTATATTCAAATTAGCAAAAAGAAGGAAGACATTTCTCTTCTTCCTCTTTGTTTTTAATTTTTGTAATTATTCCTGAAGAAAACTTTCGGTAAGAAAGTTGAAATATCGAAGTATCTGACGAAAAATGTGTGTTGCGTTTTAGTTGAAGCATTTATGTTGATTATATTTGAATATTCAGTATTGGAAATTCAAACAAATATTCAATATTTCTTTTAGTTACTCTTAGAAGCCATTTATGTCTCTTTTTTTTAACTTATAGGCAGAAGATGGATGGTTCAGTCGAAAATGTAGAAGAATAAATCATTCAAGCAGTGCCCTTTCTTTTATTGTTCCATCATTTCTGAATTTTGCTTTCGCTGAAGAAGGTGAGCTAATTAGAATTTATTACGATTCTCTTTACCTGGTAAAAGAGGATTTTAAATATATTGTCACTGAAATTAAGGAAAACGACCAAAGATACGAGTAAGGAATGCCTGTGATGCAAGCTTTCCAACATCCCAGCAGCCTTTACTCTAAAACAGTTCTTAACTACAAGCATAAGTGTTGATGATAACTTAGAGGTTTAGCAGCAGTATTCCTTACTCCATCTACTGTGGTTGCAAACAAAGGTTTGAACTTTTCGGATGCAATCGGAGGAGGTCCTCCACTCCTTGCTATTCCAATGATCTTTTCTGAGGCATACTTTGTGTTTTGTGGCATTAGGCTCTTTATTGATGTGGGTGAATGTCAGCTTCACAACTATCTGAACCTAAACGAACAGGCCTCCGTATTTTTGTCTCATGAAGAAGGTGGTCCAATTATTACTGCAATCTTTCAAGATTATCAGTTGCCTATTCACTAATATCCTTCAGTTTGTTCTTCTGTGAGCAAACACATGTTTCAGTGTATGATTTAATGGAGCAAGAGTGACAAAGATTAATTTGCTCCAGGAAACAAAAAGATATGAAATGGAAAGCCATTGGAGCAAAGAGTAACACGTTCAGAAGACAAAAGGAAACATCCAAGCCCATGCCGGTATTTGAACCCATGTCCTGGTATTGCAGCCGCATAATAGGCATTACCTTGACCACTCGGCTGTGCCCCTAAGAGCATTTTCCAATATTGACGGTGTATTTATTTTAAAACAGAAATGCACAGCATAAAAGACTGCAATGGTTCAAAAACAGTAAAAAGAATAGGAGGTGGCTTGATATTAGTATGGTTGAAATAAATAGCTAAAAACAAATTTTACAGCAAGTAAAGCATTCAGAGCATTCAATTAGATTTCTTAATTATAGTTGAATCGCGATAATTCGACATTTGACAGTCCGACACGCTTGGTAGTCCGATGATGTGTCGGATGACGTCACTGCGCTTGCTGCAGACATCTCCCGTCTGCCCCGTGACTCACAACAGTTTCAGTTTAATTGTTCAGTTTTAATTAAATATGTACTCAATATGTATTGTAACAATATATGTACTGTAGTACATACAGTACTGTGTATCCATAACTTACATTTTCTTGCCTTAGAAGTCAAAATTCAGTTTTAAAAAATCAAACTTAGGTAATCCGACACCCCCTCGGTCCCATACTGTCGGATTATCGCGATTCAACTGTATTTTTAAATAAATCAAGGCTGTTAAATTCTTTTCACTTAATGCAATTTTTTTTTATAGCTGTATATTATTATTTTGTAGTGAAATAGGATTGTTTCTGGTTCTGTCATTTTATCATTGTGTTTATTTTTTTCACTGCATTATTTAATGCTTATTCATAATATACGACAATTTTATCCTATCGTAAGTTTGAGGAAATGACTTGTAATGAATCAATGTAATAAAACGTTTATTTTTGATGGAATATTCATTTTGTTAAATGTGATTCTTCCAGTAAAAAGTTTTCAGTTTTTAAAGCCTCTCTCAATTTTGATATTAAATCAATAACCATTAATTGCTGCAGTTCCTGATCTTTTGGTTTTTAATAACTTTCTATTTAATTTTTCAGATCCTCTCGTTCAGATCTCCATTGACAATACAAGGCATATCTTATATACTCGTTCAGAAAAAGGAACTATTCAGGTAACTTTAATTTACAGTTCTTCTTCTTTCTAGTGAAGGTAAGGCTATAGTGATCCATCTACAGATGTTTCAACTGCTTATCAGGGTTATCGGCTGCAGCGACCGTCCACTGAGTGTCTTGGTTCACTGCTTAACTGAGAGAAGATTTAAAGTTCAGCTGAAGTACTTCTTGCTTTATTAGAAGTGATTCTATCAATTTATTAATTTTTTTCATTTGGTTTTTATCTGTTGTTGCCATCTTGGTTTGTTTCCTGTCAGCAACAGGACTGTAGAAATTACGCTGGTAGTAAATTCAGAACTATTTTTGGTATTATAGAGAGGAAGCTTTGCATGAACATTTAAAACTCCTATGAATTGATTTAACACTGCTTTGATAGCAGTTTGTTGCTGATGTTATAATCATTAAACAGTTATTGAAAACTGTCTTTCAGTCCCAGAAGGCCAAAATTTATGACTTAGATTCATTCATGAATTTTTGTTTTTTGTGGGTAAGTTATAGTGAGGCAAGACATTTGCAGTTTCATATACGATTGTTTCACTTTACGTAGAAGATGACAATGTACGTGGTCTTTGCTGTCACCCTGTTACTCACGTTGTGCAATAGGCCTTATTGAGGGATGTTTTTGTCTCATCTCTAACTTTTTTCTGTTATTATTAATTTCCTTTGATTTATTTTAACAGAAAAATCTGTAAAAGTTTTCTGCTTATGTGTGGTCTTAGTTTATGACAGTTGGCTCACCATCTGATGGTTTTATTCAATCCTTGTGTGTGCTAATAATAATAACAATAAAACTGATATTTTTTTTTTAAACCGAATGGCAAAATATAAGATTTAAATTGAAAAGTAGTAACCACTGTCTTATAATTACAATGTACATTTACATATAGATACCAAGTGAACAGTTCTAAAAAAATTTAAAAAAAGTGGTGAAATTTGGTAATAATGCCAATAATTTCTGAATTTTTATGTTTAGGTTTCGTTTTGAGAGAATGGTGAAAGAATTGGCATTTGCAAAACTTCTTTCATCGATTAAATTCTGAGTTATTTATCAATAATATATTTAAAGTCTTTTTATACAACAGTAGAACCCCGATTATCTGCAAGTGCCGCGAAAAATTTTTTTAATTACGAACCTCAAAAAAAACAATTTTAATCCAAGCCAACAACAGGGAAAATACAATAGGCCCTATAGTGCGAAGGTTGAAAATTACTGACAGGTTTATTGTGCATCGTGATCCTATAGGCCTTCTCGGAATTTGTGGATGAATTTTGTTTCTGCTTTACTGTATATATTTTAAAAGTTTTACATATTATGTTTTTTGTACAATAAGTTTTTAATGATGAAATACTTTTTTTCTTGTTTACACCTCATTTTTAGTCTTTTTTTTCGGGTTACCCGTGATTTTCGTTATCCGCGAAGCCCTTGCCACCCAATTCCGCGGATAATCAGGGCTCTACTGTATTTACTTTCTTTAAAAACCATTAAAGGGTTCCATTAACAGGCCCTGTAGGAACTTTGAGGATTGAAAAGCTTTCATTTCCCTGCCGTTCTCAATCGATTGGATGAAGTGGACATTAGGAGGTCGATCCAATGCCTGTCTGTCCCATTTGAGTAACCCAAGGGCTTTTCTGGTGGAGAAACCACTGGGAAAATCCATGCCTCCTACTATTGATTGAACCTGGCTTCTGCAATCCACTTCTAATAAGTAATGTGTTAACAAAACTAGTATTTAACTTTTCTGTATCCATATTTTAATTTTTTAAATTTTTTTTTAAAGGTGTTTGATCTTGGAGCAGATGGTAAATCAACTTCGAAAGTGGTATCATTATCACAGAATACAATAATTCAGTTTGCAGTTCAGATTGCAAGGTATTTTCTCTCAACCTTATTTACAAATATGTGTCTATATATTTATTAATAACTTTGTAATTTATCACATTTCCTGAAACTTTTTTTTTTCTTTTTTGCAGAACTATTGATAGATCTAATTTTAAGTCCTTGGTGCATATAGCTGCAGTAGAAGGATCAGAATCGGCCCACATTCATTTAGTGGTAATTACGCAAGGAGGTAAGATCTGTTTACAACATTTTCAAAAAATATTTCCTTTTTAGCAATCCATTTGGGAGCTATTGTGTTTGTCCTGACCGTCCATCTCTGTCCACCCCTAACAACTCCCGAATGGATTCACCATCGTGTTTAGAGGCCCAAACACTGTAAGAATGGGGTATTTTCAGCCCTCCCCTCTCATGTTTGAGGTATTTGGCATTGTTTGCATTGGATGTCCTCTATAAGCTTAAATGTTAGAAATGCAACCATCTCATTTCAGTTGTCAGCTGTAGCTTGATGGTAAGATCCTCATATATTGTAGGTTGATGGTTCGTATCCATATATCTACTTTTTTTTTTTTGTTTCCTCAATGTCTGCTTGGTTTTTTTTGTTTTTATTATTTTCCTAACTTTTTTTTTTTAATGTACTTCCATTTTTTATTATTATTTTTAGATTTTTTTATATTATTAGGTCCGTCCTTAAATTTATGCTTAAGCACAAAATTATATTCACTTACTTTACTTTTTTTTCTTTCTTTTACTTTGCACTAAATTAAAAGAAAATCGTAATGACTTTTAATTGTGCCTTTCATTGCAGGTGTACGTCTGTATTTCACAACCACCCCTTTAAATAACCCATCTCAGAGACCAACCACCCTGGAACTGTTACATGTGAGATTGCCTCCTGGATTTGCTGCTAATGCTGCTCAGAGACCAAACAAGGTTCATTTAGCACATTATCGAAAGGGTAAGATGGAATAGATTGGAAGTTTGATAATGTCACTGTTTTGTAGTAAGAAGGTTATACATTCAACCTGAAAAGCTTGATCAAGGAACAAGTAAGGTTGTTGGATGGAGGAAAACAAGATAAGAAAAACATTCTCTTGTCAGATACCCTACAAATTTTAAAATTGAAGTTGTAGAAACCAAATCCTTATTCGAGATAATTAACAATCGTGTGACAGAATTGAGTAAATATTCATATTTGTCTACAATTATCAGCACTATAGTACAGTATACTCTCGATATCTCGAAGTTGAAGGGATGCTAAAAAAAATTCAAGATAGCGAGTTTTCGAGATAACAAGGTCATAATCAAAACATAAAAATTCACGTAAAAAGACAAGATACCGAATAATATTCTAAAAGTTAGTCTTGACAGATGAGAATAAGTATAAATATGTAATGATATTTAACATTAAGTCTAAATATAGCAATGATAATTTTAATTGTTAAACGTAGTCGAAAATAATTACATTAAATTGAAAAGAATTAGTAAAATACAATGAACTTACATTGCTAGAATTTCTTAAAAAATACGTCTATTTGCTTCGACACAACTGTACGGCGATTTTTCTGGAAAATTCATTTTTTACTTCGAAAAATATTCAACATAACAAGGTTTTGTGTGAAAACTTTTCGACATAAGAATTAAAATTAACAATAGATGAATATGTAATATCAAGGGGAAAAATAATTATTCGACATATCAAGGTTTTCGAGATATCGAGAGTATGCTGTACATTGTCTGCATCCTAATATTTTTTATGTTAAGAATTAGATTCCTTGGGATCGACATTTAGATTTTATTTCTAGGATTTTCTTTCAAGAAGAAACATTCTTGTGAAGCTTATATTTTCATAATAACTTCACTGTAATCCCTGCCTTTCTTCCCATTCTATCATTTTTTTCCTCAAAATTATGAATAATGCAATAATTGAAACCAAAAGTTCACTCCTCCATTAGAAAACTGTGAAATCCATCGATACGGAGCAGGGGCAGTGGCCAAACTTGCTTAACGTAAGAACCACCTACGATAAACTTCAGATGTTTGAGTGCCACAAAATATGAGCAAATATTACACGCCAGTTTTTATTGTTAAATGCACATTTTTGTTATAAAACTTTTATATAAATAATCAGAAAAGCATATATGAAATAATATTTAATCACATTACAGTAAAGAGGTAGTTTTAAACTGCTAATTTGTGGTAGTTTCAGTAATCACAAAGTAAACACACCCACACCTACTTGTTTCTTGCTAAATTGGCAGTCATCAGCTGAAAGTAGTCCCTGTAAACAAACCAGGTCTTAATACAGAGGAGAATATAAATGGAAGCAGGAATGGGAATGGCACCTCCAGAAAACTAAACTAAAAACAAAATACACATAAAAATAAAGGAAATTTTTGTGCTGTACAACAGTCTCAACGAATTTTCCATGAGCATCTTCAATTAAAATAAGAAAAAGCGAGAAACAGCTGTTTTGGGATATCACTTGTAAACACTGTCTCACCCCTTTTTAAAATGTTAATGCCTTTTATAGGCGCTTTTTCTTATTTTAATTTCTCATGAAAAATTCATTGACGCTGTTGGAGTACAGCACATGCATTTCCTTTATTTTAGTATTAGTTTAGTTTTCTGGAGGTGCCATACTTAATCCTACTTCCATTAAATGAAATTGTAGGAACATAAGTCTCGTCCACATTCAGACTCGACTCAGTTTGTTTTCTCAGTGGTTCAAAACTAAGAAATATTATTTCAAGTAGATTTCAAAATAAAGATGATATATAAACATTTTATTTTGTTAATTTCTTTTTTTTATTATTAAAAAATTTGCTTTCTTAGTCCTAAATCAAAAATACCTCTTTATTTGTGCCGATGTTAGTTAATGTTATATTGTACAACACAGTGCTAACTTATGTTGGATTTACTATGTATTTTATTAATGGTATTTAGTAACTGTTCTTTCATTATTTAAATGCTTTAAATCATTTCAGTTGAAATGCATTTAGTTAAAACATTAGAATGTGTCTCCAAGTCCTGGGCAAATACTTCAGTTAGTTACTACTACTATTAGTTTGTTTTACTTTTTTTTGAGTCCGTGACTATTTGCTTAGAAAACGTAGCATTGTTAGCTAACAATGTACCGTATTGGCCCGAATATAAGACGGCATTTTTTTCCAAAATCCCATCCACGAAAGTACTATTTCGTCTTATATTCGCAACCAAACTTGGAGCGCGCACGAAACCGAAACCAATCGTGCTCTGGCGCTGAAGCAACACCACCTGGTGGCGTTGGCTGAAGTCGATCATAGGCCTAACCAACATACTCCAAAATAAAAAATATATATATTCTACTACGCTTAGTGGTGTTGTACTTTTTTGCAAAAATAGTTTAATTTAATTTCATAAATGACATTTCGCCTAGCTTAGAAGTCACAGATTTAACTAAATATTACTGACATTAAGCCTATTACTGCAACCAAAAGTATTAACAATTTCATCATGAACTGGATGTGGGAAGATAATTTGTCAACAAACTTTTTTTTAAATAATTTACTAAAATTATTTGTCGAATTATGCCTCGTTAATAGGTATAACGTCTTATATTCGCGACCAATAGTTTTTATCAAATCGGAGCTCAAAAAACGCCATTCATCTTATATTCGAGCCGTCTTACATTCGGGCCAATACGGTATCATTTTGTTACAATAAATTCACTTCATCCTTTTCGGGATTTTAGAGATAGCATAAGAAATATTTTCTTTATGCTGTGCCATATTGTAAATATTTTCTTTAAGCTGTGCCATATTGTAAATATTTTCTTTATGCTGTGCCATATTGTAAATATTTTCTTTATGCTGTGCCATATTGTAAATATTTTCTTTATGCTGTGCCATATTGTAAATATTTTCTTTAAGCTGTGCCATATTGTACTGCTGCAAATCAAACGAGGATGAATAACAAACAAATTGATATGACTGGATTGATGCTCTCTTCTACCTTTCATAATATTAGCTTCCCACAGCTCAGTCCAGAAAACTGTGTTGACTTTTAATTGCAACTTTTCCACTAGTGGAGCAAATGACCTCTTTGTTTCTCCTTCTGTTATAACAGAATTCATATCGTTATAACTCCCTCTGCTTGTGAGACTTAGAGAGATTTAAGCACTATGAAAATCTGCCGGATCTTTCGTGGACTAAAGGCTTCTCTTAGCTGATTTAAGGATCAGAATTGGGAGCTTTTTGACCAAATCAAGAACAGTTCTTGTAGTTAACAAGTATAGAAACGCGCACAAATAAAAAATCACTGAGCTGCTTTTGAAAATTTTGATACCTGAAATCCAAGATACTGTTTCAGGGTTTTTTTTTAACCATAATCATCTGATTCACTCAGTATCTTTAGCTCAGAAAAAACAAGTGAATATTGCCCTTTTTTATTTTTAATTTGTTTTTTAATGGTTTTATACAAAGGGCTGTTGTTTTGTCCACTTGTCTCTTGTTTATATTCTTGGTTTTCACCGAGATGCAGATCCTGAGTGATTCCAACTGATGGTGGTTAAACCCTTGAAACAGCCTGTCTTGGATTTCCAGTATCAAAAGCAGCTTGGTGATTTTTATTTGTGTACATTTTTATATCTTGTTAATTGTAATATACACTTGTTAATCTTCCATTATGTAAAGTTCTAGTCGTTATTGATAAGAAATAGCCTTTTTCAATTAATTTTTATTTATTTATTTTATTCCATCTTTATCTTCCATTTGAGCTATCCTTTGGTGGTGTTGAAATTGTTGTTAATTTCATATGAGGTAGTCATGTGACTAGAATTTGCTGTAGCCGAAAGATGCACAAATTATGAAGAAAGCTATAGCATGTTGCAAACTGTTATAATGTTTTATTTTCCGTTGTTCTTTTCCTTGCTTTAAAAATAACAACTTTCTAAAACTTTGTTGATATTAATTCTTTTTCAGGTGTAACGATATTAGTCTCTTCTTTCTCGGAAGATAATGATGTGTTTTGGACAATCTCAAGAGATATTTTCCCATTTAATCACCAGTTGATGGAAATTCAGGTAAATTGAAGAAAAACTGAATATTGATGTTACAAATCAAAATGTGATTCTTAATTAACATAAACTTTATATATAATTGCATTTATTTCTTATATGTAGACGTTTAAATTTGCCATTCTGTCTGAAACTTTAGCCATTGTAAACTTACCAGTCATTTGAATTTTGCAAAAACGTATCTAATTTTTTTGCTGTTTTCCTGTAGCAGCATTTCTTTAGAGTAACTTGTAAGTCTCAGTTGAAGGAAAACAAAACCAAATCTATTGATCAGGATGTTGAACAATGCTTAGCTTTGCTCATTTTCAGGCATGCCAAATTTCCGCGGAAACGCGGATTTCCGCTTTTTTCCTTTTTTGCAGATTCGCGGACTTCCGCTTTTTTCCTTTTATTTTTATTTGGCTTTGGTTAAACTGAGTACACATTTTTATAAAGTAAGAATTTTTATTTTTTTTTACTTATATGTATGCAAGTATATACATATGTATATTAACATTTGCAATATATTATGTGTAAATGAAATGTATATTACTCGACTTGCAAACAAATTTTGTCTTAAATTTTACCTCGCGCATAATTTCCTCTTTTTAACATTTTCCCCACTCTCATGCCTGCATTTTACAAGTTGTCATTGTTGACACACTGGGGTTTTTCATCTTTTCAGTATGAAAAAAAAAAATTGCCCCACGGTTATAAAGCAAAATTACAGTTTAGAATCAGTGTAAAAAATTTGCTAATTAAATATATTTAATTGTAACCACAGATACAATTTACTGTTATACTTGTTAATTTAAAGCATTCCTACTTTAAATGTGAAATTCAATATATATATATATTGAACAGGCAAAACTCAAAGCAACCTCTTCGAGTTTCGCAAAGCAAAGATTTCAATCAATCATTTGCAATTTAGAAAGTATAGAATATAAGAATAAAATTAACTTATATTACTAAACATATATAAAGCCGTACAGTGATTCGGGATTTGAAAACGCTAATACCAAATCACTGTCCGGCTATACATACATACATACATACATATACACACACACACACACACACACACACATTAATATAAAAGAATTACAATGACTAAAAAATAAAGATAAATTATAATAAATAATGGGAGATACCTCAAGCTATAATGAGTCTGCATTATACTCAATACAAACTGTGTGAACTGAAACCATGTAGTAATTACAGCCCTGGACAGTAAAAAGGCAGAAATTCATTTCCTGTTGCTCCTGTTTCATACACTCCTTTGAAATTCCTGGTTAAAGCACATATAATGATTATATAATTTTGTTCCTTGTGAACCATACCATTTGTTTGTTTGCAAGCTAATTGCAAAATTTATAAAAATACATATAAATGATGAAACTATGGTGATTTTTAATTTGAGATGTGATAACCCACATATTGTTTAATTAGTCAGTAATTAAAATGGCTTCAAGTAAATAATTATTAAATTTTGTTAAAGGGATTATACAGTTTCTGTTTTATTATTAAAAGTATATATGGTTATTGAATTTTCATCAGTAAAATTGAACTAAACATTTTTTGATCCTTACAGAGTGTTTCTCCAATTGATGGAAAAGCTTGGGCATTGGCAGAAATACCAACATCCAAGTTTCTATTTCCCAGTTATCCGCTGGGCAATTTGGCAGAAGAGCCTCCTTTAGCTGTCACTCAGCACATGGAAATCCCAAGGAAATTTGTTTTACTGACTCCAAAGGTAAATCTGCTACAAATGACGTTCTCTTTGATCTGAATTACTAGTGGTTTTGGAAACTTTTGATTAACTTGTGCCATTCTATAGGGTAGCCACATTATTGTGCACCTGAGACCAGTTGATCAGTTGCGTCAGCTGTTAGTGGATAACAATGGACCCGACAATGAGACTGTCAAAAGGTTTTTCACCTTCAATCACAGAGAGGATAATGCCTGTGCCACCTGCTTAGTCTTAGCTTGTTCTAAGCTTGCTTCAGATATGCAGGTGAGTTCTTACATTGTTTCTGAGTTTTAAAGAAGAAATTTAGTTTTAAATATTTCTTTTTAAGTCAAGAATAAAATTTTTGTTTAAAATGTTTTTGGTTACAGATTTAGAATTGTGGAGGCTAGGTTTTGATTAAAAGTCAATTAAATTTGATTAAAATTGTAGTGACAACTTAATTATTAGTGAACTGCAATAACAGTGTATATATTTGTAAAATCATATTTACTTCAATAAAAACATCAAAACTACGATATTTTGCAAAGGTTCCATTTTACAAAACTTTAAAATAAAACGGCTATTATAAAATTCTTTTTAGCATCCTACTATTGTTAGCATGTTCAAAATCATAAGTACAATTCTTAGTATGAACATGCTAATAATAGTAAGATGCTAAATACCCAAAAAAAAAAGAGAGAGAACTTTATAATAACCGTTTTATTTTTAAAGTTTTGTAAAGTGGAGGCTGAAGAAGCAAAGGAAGCGAAATATCGTAGTTATGTTTTTATTGAAGTAAATATGATTTTATAAAAAGATACATAGAATATTGTTGCTTTTCAGAAGTGGTATATATTTGTGTTTGAGATGATATTGCATCAGTGAAATTATCATATTATTAAATCTAAATTCTTTGCATCATTCTTTTATTTCCATAATTGTTAATCTTTGTTTTCATTGAGTAGGTGGCAGAATGGTCAGCGAGAGCTTTCTTTTTATACGGTGGGGAACCACATATCCATTATCCCACTGTAGGGACAGGTAACATACAGCCAGGGCTTCAATCCAACATTTTCACTGGTGGACCAGCATCTCCATCACGTGAGTATTTCGTTTTATAATTAATTCTCTTTAGTACATGTTCTTAGTATGATTTTACATCTCTAATTTTTTAGTATTTTCAGTGATGTTTTTTAAATGTAACAGATAACTCGGAATAAAACATACTAATCCTGGAAGTGAAGGTCTGCAATTATATTTGACTGAATTATTGTTTCTGTAGAAACCCCATTATGGTGGCATTATGAAAAGGATGATATTACTTTGAGAAATATTGGGTTTTATCAATTAATTTAATTTTTGCTGTAAATGGTTTACAAATCGAAAAAGGCAATCAAAATTTTGAATGTTTTGAATTGATTATTTCAGTTGATTAGTTATTTTATACTAAGCTTATATTCTGCTATGCATTGCAAAGTGACTCAATATGCAACATCACTGTTACCATGGTTTTAAAGGTATCATAATATTTCTAATGTTAAAATTAAATTTTTAATTTTATTTTTTATCACAAGGGATTGGTGGGGAGAGGGAAGGATCAGGATCAAATCGAGGGTCTCAAGCCAAAAGGTTCTATGTGCGTTTTGCCTAATTTTTGCACTTACAACATTCGGGCACAGAGAAAGTTGAAAGAAGTAAAAAAAGTGAAAATACAACCTTTTGGAACAATCAGCTGACAGGCTAGAACTAGTTTTTTTAAACAGAACCTTCTGGCACATGACAGAAGTCACCAAAATAAACCGTTTAGTACATAGAATTAAAATTTAGGAAAAGTGCACATAGAACCTTTTGGCTTGGGAC
>JAFIDM010000179.1:5850157-5879430 GCA_023159025.1 Thereuonema tuberculata
ATGGTATGTTATTCTTAAAATCCAAAACTGTTCAACTGTTTTTGTTTTATTTTTCCAGAATTATTAGAAACAAGATGGATGTATGAATGTTATTCAACAAAATGATTGGTTCACTGTGAAATTGAACACAGTCATTGCATTTAAGTGTTTAAAATCAAAACCAAAACCAAATAATGTGTCAAAAACATTGGTTCTAGAAATTTCTACAATGTAGTTATGTCCCACAAATTACTTTTTTTGCAGAATATCTTAAGAGAATTTATAAATACCTTTTATTTTTGATAAGGATTTGAGTATTAATCATAAAGATTTGAGAACAGTGATCCCGAATAATTAGTTCTTCAACATACATATATGTGTAATTCCAATTTTGATTTAGATTCGAGTAAATTTAAATATTCATATTCAATTAATCAATAAATTTTATTGGAGTTAGAATTGCCTTATTTTCAAATGCTTTATGTTCCAATATATTAAGAACTGTCCTGCAATTACCAGAGAACTGATCACTTGTTAGCCATTTGCGATTTTGAGATCCAACCAAAAAAAAAAGATATTCTTTGGAAGTATTCTTCTTTTTTGTATAAATATCTATTCAATTTGAAATATATTAGATCTGGGCTTTTCATTCTTCCTACACTATTTCTAGAACATAAATCGTTTCATCACATTCTTCAAATAACTTCAGTTAGTTTATTTGAAGGGAGTTCACTTTCTCACATTTATGAGTCATGTGAATGGATTGCTTAAGTGTTTCAGACAATTGGTTTATAGTGAAACCAATCTAGGATGGACAGTTGAAAGGTAAAGGAATTAGCATATTGGCACTCAGTAACAGACTAGTAGGAGAGCAGAAGCTAACAGTTGTACCTTTTCCTTTAGAGTATTTTCAGAACTGCAAAGATTATAAGAAAATGCTCTTTCGACTGTGTAATCTTAAATATCTGAAGCTTAATTTACTAGCACTTAACTGCTAATACATATTTCCTTAAACATTATTACCAACACTTCCTTTGGATCTAATATGTTTCTGACACTATTCAATATCTCCTAGTAGCAGCTTAAGATTATATCTGTGTACAGAATCTTGTGAAATAATTCTTGCTTTAAAAAAAATAATGGTAAAGTTTTTGTATTTACAATTAGTATTTTGAGTCAAAGCTTTTATTTTTATGTTTACAAAGATTTTTATTTGTATAAACTGAATAAATCATTATGATTTGATAAAATATTTGAAAATCCTTCTGAAACTTAATTGAAGTTTTTTTATTTATTTTTCAAGGCCAATCTGGGAAAATAAGTTAATAAGAGACATGCCAATGCAAACTCCTCAAGGACATACACAATATGTATGTATTTGTTGTTTTTTTAATTTGAAAATATTTTAAATGCAGTTATATTTAACAGGGTGTCTACAGAATCAGGGAAACCGGGAATTATCAGGGAATTTTGCAATTATTACTTAAAATCAGGGAATTTTTTGGTTGAACAGATCGTTTTTTTTTTTTTTTTGGTTGAACAGATCAGGGAATTTTAAAAGAAATTGTTCATGAAATCAGGGAAAAATCAGGGAATTTTTTTATTCAGATTTTGTAGACACCCTATTTAATGTATTTTATTACTTAAGTCAGATTTTTGTTATCATACCTTCCATATATGACAAAACAAACATTACAGTAAACGAATTATAAATTGAAACAAAATTTTTTTTTAATAGCATTCATCAGATGGTCCTAAACTATTGTATCCAAATATTGCTACTACTTCAGACTGCAAAAAAAACAAAAAGTAAGGTAACATTTGTGTTGCTTAAGTAAATGGTCATCCATTATCTTTGAACAAGAAGATACTTAGCTACCTTGTCTTGCCTTCAATCCAGTTCTAGATTTTCAGTCCTTTCTCTTTTTGACATATAAGGGCTGTGGTGCTAAGACATGTCCAACCAGGTTCCAAGCCAGAGCCTGCATGATGGATTATAAGATGATAAATCTCCGTGATGATTTAATATTATTGGGTCTCTCTAATACAAGGAGGTTGACAATGAGAGAATTGAAAAATATAAGGAAATAGTTAAAGTTTACTCCACTTACAGGAAACCTGAGTAATTAGTAGTTTGGTAATGGTGCTGCACTGTTAGTGAGAACCTGAAATATGTGGGAAGACCAGGGAAAAAAAAACCCAACACTTGCCAGTAACAATTATGTCATTGAACTGAAACAGTAATGTTGTATACAATATTTGTTTGAAAGCCTATTTAGACAACCTTTCCTATCTTTTGGTTCGCAAGTAATATAACAGTTCAGCCCAAAAACTAGTTTTTAGTTTGACATTAACCTCTTTGAATTAAGAACTTTTGAAGTAAGTATGTTGGAATCAATTGCAAAGCTATTTCCGATGAAGAGCAAAACAAAAAGATGTGACATTGAAAAAGGATCCGGCATCTAAGGGTCGAATGTACAAGCATTAACAACTTTTGACGAAGTGTTGAATTTGATTCGGGGCAAAGTTTCCAAGAGAGATGCAGTAAAAGATATTTTCAGTCATCTGTGAGACTTACAGAACTCTGAGGGTATTATTATGTAATGTTTTGGAACTATAAAAATACTTGTTTGAGTTGGTATTAATAGCTGCAGAAATATGCTTTGAATGCGTCTTATTTAATAATTTGAAAATTACTTATTCAGTCCAGAAATAAAATAACCTGCTTTTTCTATAATGCACAATCACCTAATTTAAGATTGTTTTTATCAAGATTTTAAAGAATGCTAAGAATTAGTTATTTTAAGTAAGACAAAAAAAAAATTAGTGAAAACATAATAGATAAATAATCTGTGAACATCAATAATCGAGTATTAGAAATGTCTTGTGTAGATGACCTTATGCTTCTGAAACTGTTGTTGCTAATACATCGGAAGGATTTAGTTTTATAGATTTTTGGATGCTGTGGTAATTTCAGTTTGCCATCCACTGGATGTTGTGGAAAATAATCATAAAACCTTGATGGTGCCTTCAAACATTTGGGCTTTATTTGAACAACTCCCTTAGGAATTGCTGAAGTACTTCTTGTGTGCATGGTGCTTTGTGCCAATGTGCATTGTCGGGGAGAAGGACCATACCTGATGTCAACATACGTAGCCTCTTGTTCTGAATTGCTCTCTGGAGATTCTGAAAAGTTCTGCAGTAAGCCTGAAATGATGGTCGTCCCTGACTTCGTATATTCAGTCAGCAAAAAGGGAGTGCCCTTTTGGTTCCAGAAAACTGTAGCCATCAGTTTCTTGTTGGACAAAGTTTGTTTAAACTTCTTTGGTTTGTTAGGCAAGTGAGTGTGCATCCACTGTTCGGTTTGCTTTTTTGTAATGATATTCACAAAATGCACCCATGTCTCATCTCCTCTCACAATCTTATCCAGAATGTCGTCCCCTTCTTCATGGTAGCAGTGCAGAAATTTTAAAGCATACCCCATTCATTGCAATCTGAGTCATTTTGGCACCCATCCTGCACAGATTTTGTGGTAGCCAAAATTCTTAGTCACAATTGCGTAAAGAGTCATTTCTGAAATTTCAGGAAAGTCACAAGAACGTTTAGATTGCGATCTGATGGTGATCGTGCACCACTTTGTCAACAACAGGACAGTGGAGTCAGTACATAAAACCTTCGACTCCAACTTCTTTATGTGTATATGAGAATAGAAAATAAAATAAATAAATGCATCCCATGCTTTTTCACAGTCATCGTCTTCTATAAGACACTGAATGTTTCCCAACTGTTACATTGTAAAGTGTTCAAAAACATCTGATTTGTTGAGACATTTTTTTGCCATTAGGAAGTTTTTCATGGAGTGCCACTTTCATTAAAATAGATATCATAAAATATGTTTTGAAATTTGCAAATAACTTAAAATTGAAATATATCCTGGGGAAAAAAAGGTTGATCAAATTACTTTTTTATGAAATAAGAAATTTTAACATATTACAGTAAGCTCCCGATTATCTGCGGAATTGAGTGGCATGGCAATTGGGGATTAGTGAATTCCGCGGATAATCCGAAAAAGTCGAACATCAACACAAAGATGCTTTTAACATGTTTTATTTGCATTAAAATGGCAATACATACAGTTACAGTACATACATTATAAACAATTATTTTATTTAAAATTATTTATTTATTTTTAAATTTTATTATTACGGGAAGACTCTCCCGTAATTTAGTGTAACCTGCTGACCTAAGCTCTGCCCACAAGATCGTTCTTTAAATTGTTTGTCTACAATTGTCTTCAGTTACTTTGTTAGCCTCTTATTGTTTACTTTGTTCTAGATTTAATTTTTTTTTTAATTCCGTAATTTATTATGTAATAAAAAAAAATGGAAACAGGAGAGGTCCGCAGATAATCGGGAGTTTACTGTATTTATATTACAATTTAAATTTGTTAGGAGTTGGTACATATTTACTGGCTCCTATCTGATCCCATTAACCCAAGAATTGCTTCCGACTCTTGACTCCACGGCCCTGGCCATCAATCATCACAGATGGACTATCTTCATCATAAACATCAATTCATCCTTTTCGATACTTCCAACACCATTCCCTGCCACATCCTTTCCTCATTAAGTCTTGTCCAGACATCTTAGACATCCTCCAATGAACTACAACTGACCTGTGCTCTTCCGCTTGCAAAAATCAATAGCAGTGCAAATTGCAAAAATCAAACAGCAGTGCAAATTTCACTTGTTGAGAACTTCAATGGTTGCCACCATGTTTAATTCCTTGCTAGAGGAACAGCAAGGGATGAAATGACTTAACTAGTGGGAGTAGCCATGTGGTTATTGATTGCGTCTGCACAAAAACACTGTTGCAATGGCATGCCATTGTTGTCTACGATCATGCCGGAGGTTGATTTCTGGATGCCCCTAGTATTATTATTATTATTATTATTAATATAATATATACAGTAAATATCAATGATTATTATAAAAAATTACCATTAAATTAGTATTAAAGAAATCAGTGTTGTTGTTTTTTTTTTATAGATAACATTGATAGCTACTAGTGATGAACTTGGATGGTATCAAGAGCAGTTACTTACACTCAAAGAATTTATGGTGAAATATATTCAGATTAACTCTCCTATTACATCTGAGAAGTAAGTTTAATTTATGTAACCTTATATCATATTTTTGTTTTGTTTTTTGTTTTGTTTTTTATTTATTTATTTATTTATTTATTTATTTATTTTTGTTATTCTTTCCTCCTAATTTTTTTTTGTTTACATTTTTACAAAAAATGAGTTTGTAATTACTAAATAACACAAAGTTAAGGACTTCATTTTATTCATGTGATTTAATTTCAGTCAAATGATTCCAATTTTGAAATTTAAGTAGATGTCAACAGAATTCTGAACATGTAAACGCACGTTAAATTTCATTTGTAGCATTCTAAACTCATTTACTTTTATTTCATTGATAGATTTTTTAATTTTTTCATTTATCTTGTGTTAAGTGATTTCAGTCAGGTGGAAAGTTAGTGACAGAATGAATGAATATGAAAGTGAAGAGTGGTAATGCATCTTAAAATCATTGTTAATATTGTTGAGGAAATAAAGAAAAGAAACAATAGCAAAATGCACTTATATAATCCAAAGTAAGTGATGGAGGACTCAGTGGTTTGGGAACACTGTGTGTGTGTTGCATCATCAGGGACAGCGCAAATATATAGGACAATACAAGACAAACAACACATGGTGACAGAATAACTGTTAGGCGTCATGTGTTGTTCTATACGTTCATGCTGTCCCTGATGATGGAACACGCATAATGTTCTGTAAACATCACTTAATTTTAACAATGTAAGTGTGCTTTACTATTGTTCATTTCTTTCAGGGCTTTGGAGCTGACCAAAGTTGTAATTGCTCTGCTCCAGCTCCACTCCGACATCAAGAGACTTGCTCATGCTCCGTTCCATGCTCCAAATAATTTTTTTAATTTGTATTACAAAGATCAAATACTAAAAAACAAGCATTTTTTTAAATAAACTTTATTAATCATCATAATTAATTCTACAAAATAGAACGGCAGACAGTAAGTCATCAATTGCCTATCTTGTATCATTTAATATCAATTTTAAGGCAGAAAATAGACGCTTGACAGTGGCTTGTGTAGTGGACATACTCGATGCAACTCGACAGACAGCTTGAATTCGGTATGAGTAACCTCATCACCTTCAAATGCTGATTTTACTTTGAGCCTACCTATACGCTCGATTGTAAGACAATCTTGATGAAAATTCCTTTCAAAGTCTTCTTCATTTGAATGCTGCATTTCTGAAACTTTAACGTTTTCCCAGCTTGTCCAGCTCTTTTTCAAAATCATCATCTTGTGAAAAATTGTCTGCTGAAATCGAACTATTTATATTTCCTTTCTGTGATTGTTGAAAACTTGCTACTCGATGTGGCTGCTCAGATTCAATCGTTGCGGATTCCAGCCTTTCACCCTCTTGCCTCATATCAAAACGTTTAAAAATCTAGTTTTTCAAGTTATCGGTCAATATCCAAAAGTCCTTCTTTTGCTTTTATTATTTGCAACGAACTCAGTACAATTCTATACTGGGGATCTACATAGACTCCAGCAAGGAAATGGGTGTTTTTGAAAAGATTTTCTTCACATTTTCGCTTGGGGGTCAAAATTCCCAATTTATCCTCCATTGTCTTGGAGAAATTTTGCAAGTTTTTGCAACTCCTTCATGTAAACTCCGGAGTTACATCAGCTGCTTGAAGGGTTACTGTTGTAAAATTTGGCTTTGGCAGGAGATCTCTTATACTATTAGTTTCGTTCCATTTGGCTTTAGTTAATATCAATTCTCTGGCTCCAGCTCCAGGCAAAAACCCATTACTCCAGGCTCCGCTGCTAAATCCTGATGCTTTGTTTCATCAATGTGTATTACACCATTTGATTCGTTAAATTTATGAATGTTACGAGTTGTTGACTTCACTTTCTTTCAGCTTCTTGAAATGCGTGAAAGTTTTGGAATAAATATTGGGAATATATTGAGTGAAATCGAAAGTGTATTCAGATTTTTTCTGATTCATATAATCATATCACTGAACAGACTTTCGGTTCAAGCCAACAGTTTCATCTGATACCAAATCTCTTTCTAATGTACTGACACAAACTGAAACAGAATGACTTCAAAAGCAGACAGTGATTAATTTCAATTTACTAAATGTAATTAAATATAAATAATCCTCATAATTTTAACAATAGCTTTTTTAATTGTCATTTTGTTAATGATTCATTGCTTCATCATTTTTAATGCTTCATCATTTTTGTTTCCAATCTACTACTTCCTATTGTAATCAAGAAATGTTTATGTAAGCATTGTAAAATTTTCAGAAAAAATGCACAAATAAAGATGTAGAATTTAAAGTATTTATTGCTTACAAAATTAAAATAGATATCCTTTATTTTGTTCCAGTTAATTATTGCCAATCAGTTGCGTTGTTTTATTTATTTATTTTGTTCTCTAATATAACATTTCCATTGAATTCACTTTGAAATTGTTGATCACTAATATTCTAATGATGCCGCAGCCATAAGCTGTGCAGGTGATTTGGAGTTTAAGCACCTCTTTGGGTTGTGGAGTTGTAAAAGGCTTTTTTTTTTTCATTAACTGCAAGTCCATTACACTACAACCTCGTTTATCCGAGCTAACTGGGACCAAAGGCAATCCGGAAAATCGAAAATCCAGATAATATGGGTAATAAGCAAAACAAATCCTTAAATAAACAGACTTACCATTTATTACGATAAAAAACTATGTTTTGTAGCTTCAACGCCCTGTGACACTAGCTTTCTTAAACTCGACAAAAAGCATTTTATTACCATAATTTATTGTACAATCTGTACAGGAACTGTACATTTAATCAAAATAAAAAGCGAATGTTTGGCATACTTATAGTAATGTGCTTGTTATCATAGTTAAAATTATTATCTATGTGAACATTAAATAAATAAATAAAAAATGTCTACAAATCTAATCCGGATTATCTGGACATCCAGATCAACGAGGGCGGGATAAACAAGGTTGTAGTAAGGACAAGGTTGTAGTGTAATTTAAAAATTAAACTTTTAAATTTTAATCACCATTAGGAATTAGTCATATTATAATTGTATTTTATTTCTACCAATCCTAAAAGGAGTAATTTGTTTCATGTTGTACAACCAAAAAAATAATAGGAAAAAAAAAATATTGTTTTATGGTTCCAAAAGAGAGTTGTAATAGGGAAGCTTGTAACTAATTTCATTTTCAACTTTCAAAGAAAAAAAAAAATTTTGTTTTTTTATTGGCTTATCTTCTTGGTAATAAAAAGTTGCATTTTGATATCGTGATATAGGAGTTTCAGTTACAAAATAAAAGTAAGAAATGATTACAGGAAGAAGGAAAATAAAGTTGTAAATGAAATCAAATGGAAGATGAAGGAGGGTTGATTAAAACAAGTTTTCTAATGGGACTTGTTTAGTATGAAATTTATGGAACCCATTCACTGCTGGGTTTTTGGCAGTCATGGGTTGCTCTATGTGCCGAATTTTTTAGGGAGTTAAGCCTAATGTTTCGAGAGGGTCTTTCATTAATTAATTACGATTGTTTTTCACTCGGAAATAATTAGTCGTTTAGTTTTATATTTATATGAAAATATTACAGAACTGTTTGACAATATTATAAGTTTTTGAAGAAATTTATATGTTTTTGAATATGTCAGAGATTAAAATTGATAACAATGTTTCAGATTTTAGTGATAATAAAAAAATAATAATAATTTTGAATCCTCTTGGAATAAAAGCTGTTAAAGATAAGGAAAAAAATGATAATTCACTGAAATTCAAGCCTTTTTTTTTTTTTCCGGATGTATTTTTAAATAGACTCACAAGCCAGCAGATATTTGTGATTTTCAAATACTGCTCATGTTCAAAGAACTAATTTGAAGCGTCCTTTAGAAGCTGGTAACAACTCAAAATACAACTGACAATATTATTTTCTCAAAAAAACTAAAGCAATTAGCTTGATCCATAAAAAAATATTTGTCATTCGTGCGTTTGGTCTGACCTAAGTATCGACAATTGTGGTTAAGACAAGGGAGATCATACACCAACCCTTTCTTCTCAACATAAGAGCATTTGTTTTTTGTTTGAAGAAGATTTGCCACTGTGGCAGTAGCTGGCGATGTAATGACTATATTGTAAGGAGCATATATTTGACGTATTTTTGGAAATAAGGTAGAATGATAATTAATTGATACAAAGGTTTTCTGCTGAACGTTGGTATTTACGGCCATCTCAATATGATATATTTTATTAAACATTATCATATTTCTGAAAACTTCTTTCTTTCTTATTTTTATTAGTACGAGCCATAATTTACCTCAGCGAGTACTAAATTTCTTGAAGCCAGATAATCTCTCGTCTAGTGATGTAAGTCAGATTCATCAGCAACTGCAGAAAAAGTCGCAAGGTAAGGATTTGATTTTATTTGGTTTCAATGGCTGTTTGAAAAGTAGTTGATGATTCTTTATTTTATGCAGTAATTCATGGAAACTTAGAATAATAGAAAATTTGAAATATTATGTTTACAGTTATTATTATTTTGAATTTATATATCTTCCATACCCTCCAACTTCTACGGAGTATCCGTAGTTTGTACGGAAAATAAGTAAGTACTACGAAACTACGCGAAAATGAGGAAAAGCTACGGATTCAGAAATTTTCATCCTTAATTTTTTTTTTCCTCAAAAAAAAAAAAATGATCAATTACGTTTTCCTGTCAAAATGGATGCCGCCGTCTGTTCTCGCCAAGAAATTATAGTTAACTTATAGTAGGCTAATTATAACTATCCGATATTTTAATTATCGGAGAAGTTCTAATTTATAAAAATACTTGTTTATTTATAGACTTTCATTTACAAATTATGTCTGTTAGATTTCAGGATTTATAAATACAATTCGCTTTTGATAAGCAACCAGCGATTAGCGCAATGGCGGACTACTGTCAGAAGATCAGATGGAAGTGCTTGACCAGAATAATCGATGCTATATGCGCAGATCTCACAAAAACCGGGCGGCCAACTCTCATTTGGTTTGTAAATTTGTTGAAAGCTGCATATGCTTGCTTATATCATGGATCGGTTTTTAAAACCCTGTAATAAGGATATAGATGTAGATCCGCCTAGAAAGAAAAAAAAACAATCAAAAATTTCGAGAGGAGTATCGAAAGCTTTTCCCTTGTCTTCTACCAGGAAAGATTTATTTTGTCCGTTTTTTGATTGAACATAATATACCAATTTCGGCTGCGGATCATGCAGGTCCATTATTTTCAAAAATTATTTTATGATATTGCAAAGAAGTTTCGCTGTGGTCACACCAAAGCTAATGCTGATATGAGCAAAGAAAAAAAGTATCAATAAACTCAATAAATAGTGCTTTAAGAAATGTGAATATGTATTGTTATAGGGTATGTGCTTAAAGACTATATATTTATATATATGTGTGTGTTTTGCGGCACTGTCGCACGTTCTGTGTAAATGCATGTTGCTGCATGAGTACTACTAAGGGGTCGTCCATTAATTACGTGAGGTCAAAAGGGGGAGGGGAGGATCCAGCAAAATCTCACCAAGGGGGAGGGGGGTGTCAACGAAAATCTCACGTCAACTTTTCCTGCGGCGTTTTTTTTTTTTTTTGGTTAATTAATGGACGGCCCCTAATGAGATGATTTCCACTACGGATAGAAGGATGACCAATGTTGGAGGGTATGTATCTTCCATTAACTCCAATATTTTAGATTCGAACATACAGATGATGTGAAATTGTAGCTGCAGATGATATGAAATTTTTGTATGATCTAAGGCTGAATTTATATGCTCTTTTTACTGATGCAACAATGATACAATTTTAAGTTAAATTCAGTGAAGATTTAACTGAAACAAGTAAGTAGCTGCAAACTATAATCCCAGGCATTTTTAATAAATACATGGAGGGGGCAAATCTATTTTAAAATGAATGCCTTTCAAATTTATTCTATATGCCTTTCAAATCTATTTTAAAATGAATGCCTTTCAAATGAGGAGGCTTTTATCGTGGTTGCTTTTAGGGTAATTGCAGTGATGCTAAAACTCAGTTCAATCTTCAGTTGCTCTAACTCTGAGGACAGTATAAACATGAATGAAAGATGCTGTAATAATAGAACAACTATCAACAGTTTTATTTACATTCAATAAAAAGATTCAATTTCTTTATTCTTTCTATTTTCAGTTGAGGCGCAACTTCATGAGAAGACTTCCTTAATTAACTTGCAGCATTTGATCTGCAGAACATCAGAAGTATTGGGATTGCTAAAAGTTCTTGTCGATCACCAGTTCCATAGCATTGCTGAGAAAATAACCAAAGTATTTATGACTTTTCTGTTAACTCCACTAGTTAAAATAACATTTTAAGAATGATATCCAAGTTGCAGATGATGTGGAATTTTCGTACGATCTAAGACTGAATTTATATCTGATGTCTTATCTTGACTGATGCAACAAAGATAGGATTTTAACTTGTACTCAGTGAAATCATTTTCAACATAATCGTAATGGCTGCTTTACAAGCACTTGAAAACTTGCCCAAACTCCTAAATTGCTTGAAAATCTGCCACTTGCTCTAAATAGCAAATGCTCCAATTCAAAGCAAGTTGACACCATCATGATTAGCAGTGAGAAAATAAATATTTGAAAAACTTCGAAAGCGTCATGGTAGTGTGGATGCTCCTTGTTGTCTTTTCTGTCACAACTTCATTCCATTTCTTCCTCTTCTTTTGAGATCGTTTCTTTTGCTGTTGGATCCAAGCATTTAGAGCAAAACTAATCTCGTCATCATTTTGCCAATACACCATGTTTGATCATGTTATAATCGAGAACAATGTGCCTTATGCCACTAGGAATTCCCTTACCTTTGTAAGACTCCATCAGTTTCACTGAGTGGCAATTTGGAAGCTTTCTAATGCATTTTAGACAAGTTTTTCGTGCACAAGTAAAGTAGCTTTATCAGTAATATGGCTTGATATTTAGTTTAATACTTTTCCTTAGGGATAAAAATCAACAGATGTAATAATTTTTTTATTGTTATTGGATTTCTTTATTTTATTTATTAATAAATAAAATTGTAAGTTTTATTGATAAAAAATATAATAAAATACAATAATTTATTTATTTATTTTCCTTTTTTGTGCAGGAGTGTCAGAGTCAATTGAGGGCCATGACTTTTAGGGATTTTGTTGTCAGTGGACAAGAGGTAAAGAAGTTAACAATAGTTATCTTAAGCTGAAATTAAGTTGATTTATTACTACCATTATTAGTATGAAAGTTCTCCAATACCAAGCATTTATTTTGTATGCATGTGTGCGCTATCTGTATATATCGAATACTTTGTTTAAACAGCATAGCTGTAAGGACTTCGAAGTCTTAAAAAAGCTGAAAGAAATAGCAAAAAAGCTGCTTTTTTTTGAACAGATTCTGTTTTTTTTAAACAGATATGATTTAGAAAAACAATGAAGGGTAATTACATGTCACAAAAGAAAAAAAGTTAGAATTCTTCCTCAAAACAGAGGCTTATAATAATAGAATAATGAAACTATTATTAGGTTGCATTTTCTCTTTGTAGATGCATATATCTACTCTTATTTAAAAAGGGGTGGTTTTTTTTTTAATTTTTACCTATTTAAATCTTGAAAATCTGCTTAAATGAAGTGTTTGACCAATTTTTATTTACATAATCTGTTTGTTATTCTCATAATCCTTATCCTTTTTAGGGAAAGAAAAAAAGGCTATAATATTTTTTTGTACATTTATTTTTTAGATAGCCAATCTGCTGGTAACTGCTCTGATAAATCGTTATCTGGGTGACAATGCGACAACTGATGCCATTAGTATCCGACTGAGAGAAGTTTGTCCTTCCATTTACAAAACAGAGGATGCTGTCTCAGCAAAGGTTAGAGAAAGTTTGCTTTTAAAAGCATTTACAAGCTGTTAAAACCAGGAAATTAAAGCTTCATTTTGGTAGTAAGGGATTAACTTTGAGACATTTGTGACGACAACTTAAAAAAACAAAAAACAACCAGGAAAGGTTGTTGCGTAATTCTACTGGCATTAATTTGAAGCCCATGAGTGTCTGAAACGATTCTATTGTCTTTCCTCTTTTTGTATTGAAATTCCTATTGAGCCTACTTAAAGAAAAGCAACTTTAATTTTTTTGCTTGTTTTTTTTTTCTCTCTTTATAGAAATTTATATTAAATTTAAGGATAAATAAGATATTACGTAATTCATGCTTTTATTTAGCTAATATATTTCTGACATTTCTGGGTCTTTTTTTATTTTACTTCTGCTGTTGATTTAGGTAACTTCATCGTCATTATTACTGTAACTAATTCTGGGTCCCAGTTATTATTAAAAACTTATGATAGTTAGGATCTATTCTGTCGTTAAAACAAACCATTCAAAGCTTTTTATAAATACAGTCAAACTTGTTTAATTCGAAATTCTGGATAATTCGAATTTTTTGCTCGGTCCCTAGAATTCTTTATTAAAATAATGTTAAAAAATCGTGGATAATTCGAATTTTATTTTGGATAATTCGAATTTTTCGTATTCCTTAATATTTTAAGGACAAATTTACGAAAAATTTGATACAAATTGTTCCTGAGACTTTTCTCAGCTAAAGATACATTATTTTAACGAACTTTCTAAGGAAAACAAAAGCGAAGGTTGGAATGTATTTTTATATCAATTGATAGATTGGAATCATATGCTGTGACTCCAAGATTGCATTCAATGAAGTAATTAAAAATATCTGCTTTTTTTTTTTTTTTTTTTAAAGTGATGAATAATTAAGCTAGTAAAAAATGTTTGATTTACCAAAAAAAAATGAATCAGTATTCTTAGATAAAGTTTTTGTTAAATCTTTGATCGTGGAGTTAATCTTTTTTATTTATCTCTTCTGTTTGAGAGAATATATGAAATTCGAATTTTTGGTTATTTCGAACTTTTTCTCTGGTCCCTTCCACTTCGAATTATCCAAGTTTGACTGTATTTCAATGCTTATAGGAAGTTTTGTTTTATCTAAATAAAAATTCTTATCTTTTAATATTTGTAGGTTGTTGAAATGTTGCTAAATGCTCGTCAAATTCAAAATCGATATGAGAAAAATCAGGTTCTTGAAGAAGCCTTAAAGGTAAGTAATACTTAGATTTAAGTGCTGTAATTAATGACAGTTGCATTTTGTATTATTTCCATCTATTGTCAGCGGTGAATTTCTAATATTTTTTTTTTTAATTATTAATTTTTTATAGTTAGCAAAGCAAATAACACCGCAGTTAAATATCCCAGTGATAGCTGCCCATTTCCAAGCAGTCCACTGCTACGAAGCCATTGTAGAATTAGCTTTAACAGCTGCTGCTAGGAGAGACCCTCAGGGTATTGCTCTTCAATATTACAAGAAGAGAGAACCAGCAGAAGATCATCAGGGCTTCCATATGTATTGCAATAGGTAATAGGCACATTTCCATTTATAATTTAAAGAAATAAATAAAAATGAGCAACGTTCCTACTTGTGGTAACCATTGCAAGTATTTTCATTTTGTTTTTATTTCCTAGGCTTTAAAAGTGTTTGAATTTTAGATAAAATTTCATGGGTTTTAAATTAAAATACTTTAAAAAGTTTGATTAATTAATAAATTAAATACTAAGTTGAACAAGGCTTTTAAATGAATTACTTTAATGAATTAGCCTTTTTCCATGCAGTACTATGCAAGTGCAACATCAGTTAGAATTTCTGTTATATTAATAATGAAGATTCAATTTGAACAAAGAGTTGCTGTACAGTTAAGCAAGTTGTATTAGTTCTATGATATTCTTGTTTCTGAACTTTTTATATTCGATGAATAATTCACTTTGTATATTTTTTTATTACAGAATAGAAAGCTATAAAGTGATCTTAGAGGTTCTTGGACAGTTGTTAAGTATAAGTTTATCCCATCCTAAATCACCAAGTGTGCCTAAACGTCCTGGGCCTCCCCCTGTGCTCGATCCCAATTTGCTCAATCCTAATGAAGCAAGAGAGCACGTGAGTTTAAAACATTGGAGTTCTTCTATTTCTCTAGATTTCTTTATTGATTAAAATCAGTATTTTTTTTTTTCTAAATTTAATAAGCCAAGTGTCCCGACATAAAATTGTAGGCCAGACTTATTTAGATAACACAGTTAATATTACTTTTATTAAAGTAATTATGTTACATTTTAAAATGAGTTTGGGCTTTCAAAAATATAGGAAACTTATTTTTAAATTTCCCCCCCCAAAAAAAAACACACACACACACACAAAAATACAATCTTTGCAACATTAGAAAAAGACTTTCTTACTTCTTTTTGCTTAGGAATATTGTTATTGTCAAAGAGTAAAAGCCCTTGAAAATTGACATTGAGTTAATCGGTTGTAAATTTCACTAATCGTTTTCCCAACCATGTCTTCAGTCTTTCTTTGTTTCTTACATTAGTTTGAGCTACTGCAATTCTGTTATTTTATTTGATATTCTATTTTAATTTAACAATCAATTAGCTATCAGAATATATAATTGTTTGCTTTTATTTTTATTTTTTTTCAGTTTGAAAAAATGTTTAATTTGGCCATTAAATCGGACGATGAATTATTCCATGTTTCACTCTACAAATGGCTCTTAGAGAAAAACCTAACGGATAGATTACTTGAGGTATTTATAATTTTATTTTTATTTTTTTTATTTTATAAGAAAAAATGATGCCTATTTGTAGAATTTGAATTTAAATCCATTGGCATTAAAAAGATTTTTTTTTTTTTTTTTTTTTTTTTGATACATTGGGAAGAGGGGGTAAAACTGTGTTGACACAAGCCTTTGTTATTGTTTATTACTAAGATTCACCGCAAAATTAGTTTTGAATGTCTTTTGGGAAAACTGATCTGGGTTTCTCAAGATGACCATCAGACTTTACAAGAGTTTTTGTTCACAGGACTGAGTTGCAAATTGTTATCAATCCAATCATGATTTGTTATTTAGTTTTTACTTTAATAGTCAGGACGGAGCAGTGAAGCTGAAATGTGTAGATACAGAAAATGTATCCTTCCACCCAACAACAACCAGTTCATCCTTGAATCACTTTTAAATCTCTTCTCGACAGAAGTTTAATAATGAAATTAATTAAATGCTATCAAATAAAGCCAATAAATTGTTAGCCCTTGAATTTAAAAACTCCAGTGTTTCAGGGGAGATTTCATTTCCTGTATTTTCTCTATTAATTTAAAAAAGAAAGAAAGAAAAAAGTTAATTTTAATTAATTAAATTGATGTTGATGATATTTGAATTTGTTCTTTATTTAATTTTGAAAATTGAGACGGTGAGATAAGTTTTTCTATAAAGAAGTCTTGAGCTCTGATCATTTTGTAATTGTCACGGTGCTTAGCCCAAAAAACCAAGGAGTTTGGGATAAGAAGCTGGAAGAGATGAGTATAGCATCGAAAAGACTGCATTAATTATTGTTCAGTAGGCCTTGATCCTTCTATGACCATAATGTCGAAATGTCAGCCTTTATTTACCAGAATCATTACTATTTCTTGTTTCCTGAAGGACGAAAGAATATCTTACAGAAATGTTTATGAAATGTTGTTAGACAACCCAACAAGATTTTCTTGAAAATTGATTTATTGCAACTAATGAACACTTTTCCACACTTTTATTTTCTTTTCATTTTATGTAAAAATCCTTGATGAAGTTCTTTTGATTAAAAAGAACGAAATATTGGTGAGAAGTAATATATTTTCTGTTTATATTTGAAGAATTTATTATAACGGATATGTTTGTTGTAGCTCACATTTCGATTACCTCACTGATTCCCCCGAGTCGTCAATCAAGTGAAATGACTAGCGTTTCTTCGACATGGATTTGAAGATGGTAAAGCTGCGACTTATAGAGAGTCGAGCGCTTAAAAGAAAAAGGGTGCGTGTCTGGAGTGCCTAGCACTAAAAGCTAAGAATCGTCGCCCCATTATCTGCCATGGAAGAATGCCAAGAGCGCGAAGTTACGTCCGAGCAGACTTCATCCTTTGGGAGCCCTTGGAGCCCGCACCAGGATGTCCTCAGTGAAGCAACATCCGAGCAAAGATATGTCAAACCAGCTTGAGTATTTGTATTGGATGACCGGAATGCGCTACTTCAATGTTGTGAAGAAGAGAGAGAAAAGAAGACCCTGACAAATTGATTTACTACACTTCACAAGTCATAATATGCTTTGTCCTGTACTTTGCATTAACTTCCCCGACTTAGCATTGTTGTAGTTGATGGAAAACAAATTCATTTCCTATTAATTAATGAAGAATTAGCGGAATTTATTTGTTGTTTTTTTTTCCTTATATAAATCATAAATAATTTTTAGAATCTTGTTGTAATTCATGTTTAAAATAACCTTTTCATAAGCAACAAAATTGGATCTATTTTTCTTTGGCATCAGAACATGGAGCTGTGATTTCCTAAAGTATGTAAATGGAACAGAGATTAAGATATTTTCAGATTTGTAGTTATTGAAAATCAGTTCACTTGATATCACAGTTGCAGCTACCTTTTTATTTTTGAAAATTACAGATGGAAAAAATTAATGTTTAAATATGTTAGCTTTGTGAGGTTTTTTTTACTGCTATAAGTAAATCATTATTGTTTTTCATAGTTTAAACTGTTTGCATAGAACTTAATTTATATAGGAAAACATTACTTTAATGATTTATAAACATGGTTGTCTGTTATCTTCCAGATTACAACTGTTTATCTGGAGAATTATTTGAAAAATTCAGCTGAGATGCATCCGGAAAGCCTTCAAATGATGGATTTGCTTTGGAAGTATTATGAAAAAAATGGAAATTTTTCTGCTGCTTCCAGAATATTAGCAAGGCTTGCTGAGAAACATGGGTAAGTTTGGTTTCTATTATTAGTGCCACCAATGCTCTGCTAAAGTCATTGTCAGTTGATGAGCCACTACTCTGAATCAAAACTATACAGGTTTTCAAATAAAAGTTAGGGTACATCAAATAGACTATACTTACTGTTGATCAAGTAATGTTTTCGAAAGTGTCTACGATTGGTTAATAACATTTAATGTCTGTAAATTACTCTAGGAAACTAACCTCCATTCTTGAAACCCAATATTTTATCTTTTTATTAACTAAAAAGATGTCTTCAGGGTTATTTTTACATGTATAAAACAAAATAAAATAAAGAAAAGGGAACTTCTTTTTCATTCAAACCTATCCAATAATAATAATAATAATACACATATAACTTCTCTTTGAATAATAAAAACAATAAAATATCTCACTAGCAAAATAATCCATAAAAATAAAATCTCAACATTTTAAAAACAATAAAACAACAAACAAAATAATAATTAATTAATATCGGAAACGTAGACTTATTTCAATTTTAAAATCTTATTTAATCTTTTGTTTTTCATCAAAGATTTTCTGAATACTCCTAAAAACACTCCACTAACTAATAAAAGACGAAATATTGGTTTCAAGAATGGAGGTGAGTTTTTCTAGAGTAATTGACAGTGTTAATGAGATCAAATAGAAGATTTTAATTAAACATTTAATGTCATTTTCAGATGCTTTTTTGCTTGCACAAATACGTTTCAAAATTGTAGCTTCCATTGGAGGATAAAACAAAAGAAAACATTAGGTAGAATTTTTTCCTTGAAGACAATAATCTTGAAGTGAATTGGTCGTACATAACATTTCAGTATTTTTGGAATTTATAGTAGTGTATGTATACTTAATTTGTCATCAGAATCGGAGTTGGTATAAGCCATTTTGAAAAAGGTGAACAGCCCGGGGACTGATGGGAGTCTTCTAATTGAGGAATGCTTTAACAGAAGTAAATTTGGCAGCTAAATTTGAATGATTCAATAGTGATTTAGCGACTGATGAATGATAGTTAGGCGGAGATTTAAACAACCTTCAATGTTAACATAAGCTTGGTGCACACTAAGTCTTTTAATTTGCCAACATAGATAATTAATATATTTTGTTTAATTTATTTGATCTAAATTGTAAGTACAGTTGAATCTCGATAATCCGACATCTGACAGTCCGACACGTTCGGTAGTCCGACGCAGCGTCGGATGACGCTTGCTGCAGACATCTCCCGTCTGCCCCATGACTCAAAACAGTTTCAGTTTCACTTTAATTGTTCAGTTTTAATTAAATATGTACTCAATACGTATTGTAACAATATACGTACTGTAGTACGTACAGTGCTGTGTATAGGTAACTTACATTTTCTTGCCTTAGAAGTCAAAATTCAGTTTTAAAATATCAACCTTTGGTAATCCGACATTTTTGATAATCCGACACCCCCTCGGTCCCGTAATGTCGGATTATCGCGATTCAACTGTATTTACGTGCGTTGATAAATTTAGAACATTTTATACACCGACTCACAAATATTAGAAAAACAAAAACGTAATAACAATAAAATAGAACAACTAGTTTCGATACGTGTAGTATCTTTTTTCAAGTTAACGAAATAAAATGGGTTCAGGGTTATATAGTCAGTTTGCGTGAGGAGGGAATTGTGGGAGTTGCCACGAGGCGTCGAGTGCGAGCGGAGATTCCTTTCACTTGCCCAGTGCCTTGGGAAAAACCAAAAACAACAAATAATAAAAAGAGGAAAGGAAGAGCGCTTAAAACTATCATCCCTCCTCCCCTCTTCTCGCCCTCCCCCCTTCTCCTTTCTCCTTACTCTTGTCCCCTTGGCTTGTTTTTGTCATTAGCTGAATGCCTTGATTTAATGATGCCTTTTTTTCTTTTGCCAATTTGGTATTTGTTGATGTTTTGCACTGAAATGGTTTCGTTGTAACAGGCGTTGTCACTTAAAATATAGATCGATTCTTTGCACTTCCTAAGAAAGCCGTTTTTTTTCCCTGCAAATGATTACTGTGCCTGGAAAGTTGATTTTGTTGTGGTGCTCTGTGACATGGGTGCATAATTGGTGTTTCGGTTGTTGAGAGCATATTGATGCTGGTAAAGGCGGTCTTCTAGTTGTTGACCTGTCTCGCCAAAATAATAACATGAATGCTCAAGGCAGGGTATGGCATACACGACATCCTGCGTGGAGAGTATCTCGGCACAGGTTCTTTGACGTCTTTGCTTTTATTATTATGTTTTTGTTTTTCTAATATTTGTGCGTCGGCATATAAAATGTTCTTTATTTGATCTAGACATTTAGATTTTTTTAATTTTTTTTTTTTTTTGCAAAATTTAATTTATCATCAAAAAGCTCTGAACTGTTTCTCAAAAAAAAAACAAAAAAACCTTGGTAAATATGTGACAAACATACAATGAATATTCTGAAGTACATTTGATGTATCAGCCAATGCTTTGACGACTGTTTCCCAACATACTGTAAAGCACTGATGGGAAGATCTTATCATTTGGAACAAGTGTAGATAATTTTCTTACTATATCATATTATTTTATATCAACAATAATAATTGCCATAAGAATTAAAACCTTTAATATAAAACTAAAATTTGAAACCTACTTTACTCAAATAAAAACAAGGTAGGTAGGGATGGCGATTAGTAAACCAATCACAGTGCTTCGCAACGTCTTCTGATATGTTTAAGAAAATATAATTGATATTGCTTTAATTTCCTTATGATTGTAAATGTGATTGCTGCAAATGCAAAAGACACAATTGCTGCGATTATTGTGATTGTTGCAGAGCTGTATTATACAAGTGATTATTGCAAATGCAAAAGGCACAGTTGTTGTGATTGTTGTGCTTAATGATAATTTAATGAGATTTTAATAATACTTCTCCACAGACAGACGAACAAAGCGGCTACTTGTATCAGAAGACTAAAAGAAAAGCTGTTAAAATCACATCAAACAAAAAAATGAAAAATTATAACTACACTGCTCCATGCGTCTGTTACTATTGACACCAGAACACTGACGTCCACGTTTGGATTGGTGCCGTGCTCGGAAGGCATGGACAGAGGACGAATGGCGACACATCATGTTCAGTGATGAGTCCCGCTTCGCCATAACCTCAGATGACCCTCGTGTTCAAGTGTGGTGGCGTCAAGGGCAGAGGGCACATCCTGCCCATATTGTGGAGAGACATACAGGCGTAACCCCGGGCATTATGCTGTGGGGAGCCAGCGGATATGCATTCAAATCACCTCTAATAGTGCTTCGGCAGACTTTGACGGCACAGAGATATGTCACAGACATTCTGCATCCGCATGTCTTACCCCTTATGGCACAGCACCCTGGGACAGTGTTCCAACAAGATAATGCATGCCCACACACACAGCACGGGTATCTATGGACTGCCTACAGCATGTTGAGATCCACCCGTGGCCAGCAAGATCACCGGACCTCTCCATCATTGAACGTGTGGGATGACATTGGAAGGGGGCTCCGTCGAAGTACCAACCTGCAGAATCTGGAGGAAGAGCTGCAGCAACTGTCGACGAACTTGCCTCAAGAGAGGATCCAAAGACTGTTTGACACCATTCGGAACTGCATAAGGGCATCATTGCGGCCAGAGGAGGTGCGACACCCTACTGACCTGACGCCAACTTTCCACTTCAAACTGCCAAAGGCCTTGTCTCTTTCATCCCATATTGTAATCAGTTCAATAAAGTCATATGATCTTTCAGCATATGTAGTTTCATTCATTTCCAACCACTCCTTCTGGGTGCATCGCTTTTTTTATCAGGCAGTGTAATATGAAGCAAAACAAATGAGAAATCCGTAGTGAATTTATTAAAAACTCCAACAACTTGTTCTTATGGAATTTTAGTGGAATCACAAAATATTCGTATTGCTTTTTCTTTATTTCATGAAATTACTTGTTTTAAATTATTAAACTTACACTCACCTCCTCAACTCAAAAGAAATAAATACGATATTCATGTAGAATGGCGAATTCTTTTGAGTTGAGGAGGTGAGTGTAAGTTTAATAATTATGTACACAAGAAGGAGAATTAGAGAGATTTATGGAATAATTGTTTTAAATTGTTTATCCTATGATTGTTTTCTTTGAAATTAGAACGGATATCAATTTGCAACAGCGCATTGAGTATATTTCAAGAGCCGCAATGTGTATAAAGAGCTCAGAAGTTCGCACCACGCTCGGACATGAAGGAGAATTTTTGCATGAACTGGAAGAAAAAATGGAGGTAATTGGAAAAAAAATGAATGGACTAGCATTTAATTGTTATTTATTTATTTAGTTAGTTATGTTTGGTATTTTAGTTCCTTTATTTTATTCGAGCTTTTTATAATTATTACTATTCATTTATTTTACTTTCTTTCTTTTTTGCACTTTTAATTTCAAGAATAAATGAACTAACTTGTTCAAATTGGCTTCAGATTTGATTGTTTCATGATTTTAAAATGAAATTTTCTTTAAAGCCATTTTTTTCCTAATGTTGTATTCTAGGTAAAATATTATTCAAATTTCCTTTATTTCATTTCGTAACCTGCAGGAGCAGTTTTAAAGATCAGTCCATTGTTTATAGGACAAAGTGGGCATTGATTATCTTATGATTAAATGCTTTGCATCCAGGCACATATAATACTTTAATCTTTTAATTCTTGGCAAAGTTGAGACTTGAAATCAGCTCTACACTGATATAATTCACCATTAAAAGACTGGTTTGACTAATCAGTTGCTAATGAGATTCTGGTGTTTCTAATGAGAAATAATTTCAGAGGGGAGAGCTTTATAAGCAATGCACACAGAAGACATTTGCTTATCTTTTGAATACATTCCAACACTTTTGTGCTTTTTTGAGATCATTCTTTACATATCCTGCCTTTCTAGAAACCTTTCACGGAATCGTAATGATAACATTTATAGGAAGAAGATGTTCTGTATTGATATTACAACTTTGATTGGACTTAAATAACGTCATTTGTATAAAAAAAATATTAGAATATTAAAAACTTTCAGAACCAAATTTAGTTAAGCTATGCGAACACCAAGCAACTTAACACCAACTTTAGTCATCCGACTTCGAGTCCATCAACTTTTGTTAGCCCCGCACACCATGCAACTCGCAAATGAGTCAGCCGTGATAACAGGAATTCCATAATGCAATGCGTTTCCCCCAGCCGATGTAGAAAATCCGAAAAAATCAAGGTTTTGAGTTTTGACGTCTATCAACTCATGACGTCGAAATCGGCCGAATAAGTTGGTGGAAAGTTGCATGGTGTTCACGGGGCTTTAAGCTTGATGATCTCTCTGTGATCACTAACATTTTAAAATATGTGCTAAGCTACGCGAACACCATCCGATTTTGCACCAACTTAGTCGGCCAACTTCAAGTTGGTTCGATTTTGTCAGCCACGAACACCAGCCAACTTGCAAGTGAAGTCGGCTGCGATAGCGGCAATCCCATAATTCCATGCGGTTCCCCCAGCAGCTGTGGAAAATCCGAAAAAATAGAGGTTTTGAAACCTCACTGATAAATTCTGCCGCATACAATTATTGCATTTCAGTATAAACTTTATTTATGCAGGAAAGAAACTTGCAATACTCTGATATTCATTGTGTACACGCTTGTCATCAATTCGAATCGGTGAACATTGTTTTAAACACCATTTCTTTCCATGGGCGTGACGTCATGACTGACGTGTTCCAATCACGCTGCCCTGTGATTGGGTATTCCGACCAACTGTTCTGGCACCACCAACTCGAGTCGGCCGACTAAATTGGTGCACAGTAGCTGCAAAAAGTGCTCAAAGATGGGCTCTAGCAACTCGAAAACTGAAAGTTGGCCAACTAAGTTGGTGCAAAATCGGATGGTGTTCGCGGGGCTTCGATGTAGTCCAGAGGTTCCTAGCTTATTTTATTTCTCTTGTGAATCCCCTGGAGGAGGAGGGAGCAGTATATTTGCTCAATTAAACAAACAAATTGTTTTTATATTATTTTTTTTTAAATCTCCTTGATGGTTCGTTCACACACTATTGAAAATGGAAATGCTGATGTAGTGTGTTTAAATGTGAATGCTCTATTCATTTTGGGAGAAATGCACATTAAAGCCTAATTGGTGTGGAAACAAGAAATCTTTAAAACAATAATTAACTGCAGTTTATTTTTCTTTTCTGGTTTTAGTAATTTTTTTAAGTTGGTTTCTATTTCAATATTTTTTCTAATTAACTATACAGAGTGCTTTGATAGTATTAAAATAAGATATGGTTTTTATTTTTTAGGTGTATTTGAATTTTTAATGAAAACTGACGAATGTTTTTGTTTTAGGTTGCTCTCATTCAGATGCAGATTTTAGAAGCATTGGTAAAGATCACTCCTTCGACACAAAATATAAAAGACAGCATTTCTTGTTTGAATTCAGACCTTCTGGACATTACTCAGGTAAGCAATCGCTGTTTGCTTATTATCAATTGGATGGATTTGTAAATTTTGTGAATACAGTGGAAACTCGATTAACCGTCACTCTCTGTTATCCATCATCGATCGCAAAACCTACTTCTCCGTAAAATACGGGACTTTGCTGCGAAAAAAGCTCAAGCCTCGAAGGAACAGAAGATGACTGATTACAGCTTTAACATATAAACCTTATTATCTAGTACTGTTTTATGTTTCTATTATTATTATTATTATTTGTTTGGTGTTTGACGATATCTATTTGTTAACGATAGATTTTTCTTATGTTTTTCTTATACGATAGAATATGTATATATACTAAAGTTCGTATAACACATTTTAGCGTAGATTTTCTTTAGCTTTCACCTGTGTGGTCTCGATATGCATATATCGAAGTTCGTAAGAAGTATTATGGAGATACGACTGTTCGTCATCTACTAGGATTCTTTTCCTTTTCTAGACGTTTCCTTACACTTAAAGGTTAATCAAATTAAACACCAAAGTTAACCTTTATGTTTAATAAATCGGAGATCTATTACGTATCAGTATTATTTTCCCCTTTTGCGGAACTTTCATGTCGAGTACTGTGGTTCGACTTACAGTTAATCACTTCCAGGTAAGTTTCCCTGGATTTCGCCTTTATTCATATTATCAGACATCGCACTTACTTCTGTTGAACGCTTCCCCAACGAAATGTAGGTTTTTACTTACTTTTACAGTTGTAATGGTTCCGACCGGACCAACCTTGTTTCCGGCAGCTTTGCGACCGATGATGAACCTGACACTCCTTCCAGTGTGGGTGCGGGGTGGACTTGTAGAAATCCTCTTACTCCCTGTTCATCTATGTTCTCGCACTGTAAGCCATTACGCACGTCCATCCTCGTCTTTGCGGAATCGGCAACGATCACTGTCCGTCACGCGAGGCACCATCGCTGATCCGAAGTAAAAATCTCGCCATCCCGAGATTGCGGATCGACCTATCGTGGGGAAAACCTGGCGCTAACTGCGAATTGTCTCCGTCTTCTCCTGCGGTCTCGCCGTCCCAAGACTCACACATAAGGGCCTCACACATCTCCTCCTCATCCCCGGCGGGACGAAAACCCCTGTGGGGGCTTGGAGCTCCCAACGCTCCAACCTCCTCGCACGGCTTCTATTCACACACTCTCTGACACACTTCTAATGGCTTCCCTTCCATTTCTTTCCCGCCAAAACTCAGAGATATTAGCCATTGACCAATAATGCTTTTCAAAATGGCCCACGTGCCATCTACTTTCCCGCTCTTGACTGAGCTGCTCTCCCTCCCAGAAGTGACCCTAAAAACACAATCCGAAAAAACATATGTTTCTTGATAAATCAAATTAAGACGATTTTTCGTTTTTCTCTTATTAAAAGCTCCCGCATACATTTTCTTCAATTAAACCCCGGTAAAATATTATAGTAAAATATTAGTATATACAAAGTAAATAATCGTCAAACTCCTATATAATACATAAATTGACCAAAACTTACAAAATAAACAAAATGTACGGATAATCGTTATTTTTCAAAGAAATCAATTTCAAATACACTTTAATCTGTCATGAGTCACCATAGCACCTTGACAATGAAATGAAGATACGAAACAGGAAGTTGAATCCAATTAGATTGTCAGTTTGAAATCCTGTTAAGCTACTTGACCTAATCAGAAGATGGAAATTCCAAAAGCCATTTTCTAAATAAAAAACATTAACTGTTGTCTAAGAACTTGTTTTTATTTATGATTAGAATTTTGCTTAAAAATAAGATAGTGCACAATTCTTCATTAAGTAAATGTGGATAAATAATAAGAGCCTATGCACAATCATTGATTAAATAAATGTACACTAGATCCTCGTTGATCCGGATCTCTGGACAATCCGGATTAGATTTGTAGACATTTTTTTTATTATTATTTAATGTTCACATAGATAATAATTTTAACTATGATAATAAGAAGATAACTATAAGTACGCCAACAGGGTGTCTACCAACCGTCAAATTCGGCATTTGTACGGGAAATTTGGGTTGACATGAAATGTACGGGAAATGTCTTTAAAATGTTAAGGAAATCGAAAGATTCCTTTATTCGTATGTATGTTTATATTTTTAAATACTTTTATTTAATCAATGATTGTGCTCTATTATTTATCCACATTTACTTAATTTTGCTTAAACATAACTTGTTAACTTTCAAATGATGTTTGTCTGTTTACAAAAAATTAAAAAAAGAAAAAAGAAATTCGGGAAATTTAACTTGTGGGTTATAAAATCTAAATAAATATAATCTTTTTTTTCTTTCTGTTTTTAAGGGAATGTTGTCTAGCATAGTTGATAAATATGTTATAAATTCTATTAGATTTTATGTAAAAGCTTTTATGTCAAGCAATTTCTTTTTCTTCCTAGTTGTATGAAAGCTTTGCAGATCCATATAATCTATATGAATGCAAGTTGGCCATCATCAATTGTGCAAATCATTATGATCCAACATTAGTGGAAGCCTTATGGCAGAATATTCTAGATCAAGGTACTAGGATTTTTTTTTTTTTTTAATTATTAAGCTTACTGATTTTTTAATTCTATTACTATGTTGTCATATTTCTCATATTAATATGTCCATATTACTTTTTTTTTAGAATTTTCATTAGTGGAATCGGCTTCCTCTGAAACTATTGTAGCAACAGTTAGTAATAAAATCATAACACTAGGAAGGGCGTATTCTTCATCCCAGAAGTATTTCCCATTACGTAAGCTGCTTTTTAAATCCTTTGTGTTCTTATTTGCTTGTCGAAGTTTCATGTAACTTAAGTTATCATATAACAATTCATTCACTTAAGTTAATAAATTTCATACACGTTATAAATCTGTGTATATTTTAAATTGTTGAATTCTTTATCAATTTATAAATAATGTTTTAATGAAATAATTAAAGTGGTAGTGCCACCATAAATATCCTTTTTACTTTCGAACTTCTCATTGGCATTGGTTTTTAAAAATTACCATAAAAAAGTAATAATTTTTGAATGAATGTTTATTAAATTATTCTTAAATTTAAGTAAAAACAAAAACTTCTGTATAAAAAATTTGGGGTTCCAAAAATTGTGTGAAATATTCAAACCTTAGCATTTATTTGCTATTCTACGATCGAAAAGTTTTGCAATTCTGATATGTTGTTGTCATGAACAAAATCTCAAAAACAGATCTTGAGTTTTGATTATTGTGAGACAGGGAATGATCCACAGCTGTGTTGTTGCCACTGGGCAACGGATTTAATGGTTGTTGGTTGTCTTGTGCAGAAAGACCAACTAAAGGCTGATTTTCATTGTATGTATCGACTGCTTGTCGTTCCTCAATAGACCACTGTATGTTAAGTTCATTTTCACTAGAAAGGCCGGTCAACAACCTCCAAAAATGACCAAGAGCTAAACTCTGCCATCTGAGTTATATATGGAGCAGCCAAAAGCAATAAAACATCCCCTTCTTCAAATGGGCAGTATTCAAAAGTGTTGGGGTTCTGCTGAGCCATGACTTTGACTAATCACTTTTGAAGTGATTGAAGATGGTGATGAGGTTTTTGTTTTTTTTCTTTGGAAAAGAACTTTTGACTTTTTATATCTTCGCCAATACGGCATGAGAGACATACAACTCACATCCAGACCTATAAGTGAAAATTGGCATTAAGTATTGTCACGTGGAAGTTATTAAAGTTTATCCTGATTCTGCTGGGCCTAAAAGAATCACAAGAAAAATGCAAAGAAAATAATGGCGCAAGATAAAACATGGTCCAAATTAACAAAAGAAATAACATGCAAAGCCTTGACTCAATACACAATAAACAAGTTTAATAAAATGAATTAACTTACGAGGATAATAATGAGCATGTTAAACAGGGAATAATAATTCACACACAATAAGATAAATAAATAAAAATTGCAGTTGGCGCAAGAGAAATAACACGACAAGATGATTGGCTTAGTCCTTCATAAGAATAAAACATGATTTAATACAAAAATTAATGACTGTGAGAAATGCAGTTGACGAGATTGCCTTCGGTAGCAGCAGTCTCTGGTCAGCAGGAAAGTGAAGATAAATTTACTTAGAGCAATATCCTAGTCTTTAAGTCACCAGTTATCTGCCGTTTGAATCATAGTTTTACTAATCTTGTCAGATTAGATCCCCTCGGTGCGGGTTCCTGTACGTGGTGAGGGGATCACCCATGGAGGGTTCTCTTTTCCATGAGCTACTCTCCATGGGTCCTAAACGCCCGCCCCCGAATCCAAGGTGGAAGGCATCGTGTCGATGGATGTGTGGCACTACGGGGTTATTTTAGTGTCATGAACGATCTCTGTGGGCAAAAAAAAAAATCGGCTGGCAACACCCACAGTATTTCTGCCTTCCAGTCAGATATGGAGATAGCTGAGCTGGTGACCTTTTACCTTCCCCAGCTAATTCTCCTGTGTATGGATCCTTCTTTTTTTCCTTCATTGGGAAGCAATTCCCACACCGTTGATGTTGCCTCTCCTTCTTGTACTACCAGTCCGACCTTTCTCATCATGCACTCCTTAACCCCTGAGACACCTTTGTCCAAACTGTCCCCTTTTCTCATCTCCAAAGCACTTTTGCTGATTGGATAACTTTTACTAGCCGCTGTAATCTGGAGGCCATTGATCGTTCAGCTACCATTGATCAACTTATTGACGAGGTCACTCATACCATTATTTGTGCTGCCAAAGCAACAATTCCACAAACATCTGGACGAT
>JAFIDM010000179.1:5879830-5890854 GCA_023159025.1 Thereuonema tuberculata
CCCCCCCCCCCCCCCCCCTAAAAAAAAAAACCTCCAAACCTATCTGTTCAACCAAAATAAAATAAACCCTAGGGGGACGCGCCCCACAGGTTGAGAAACGTTAATATCCTGATAGTTGGCGATGAGCTATAGTCATTCCTTTTGCAAAACCTAGTAAAGACGTCAGTGATCCCAATAATTATCGTCCCATTGCCCTCACTAGCTGTTTGTGTAAGACGCTTGAACGCATGGTTAATCGTCGCCTTCAATGGTATCTTAAAGCCAATAAACTTCTCGCTACCACACAGTGTGGATTCTGGCAGCATCGCTCTACCGTTAACCATCTTGTATGTTTGGAAGATGCTATTAGCACTGCATTTGTTAATAGAGAACACCTCGTCTCCATCTTCTTTGACTTGGAGAAGTATACGATCGCACATGGAAATTTGGCATTTTACAAGATCTTCATCATTACAGCCTTCATGATCACATGCCTATTTTCATTCGCAATTTTCTTGCGAATCGTACCTTTCAAGTCCGTCTAGGATCTACACTCTCTACATGTTATCCTCAAGAACTCGGAGTACCTCAGGGCTGTGTCTTGAGCGTTACCCTTTTTTCCATGAAGATTAATGGCATCATCTCTGTTTTGCCTTAGTCTGTCCACCACTCTTTATATGTTGACGACTTAAAGATCTCTTGCAGTTCTGTTAATTTACGTCTGACTGAATGACAACTGCAGTTAGCTCTGCATCAGTTGCAGACTTGGAGTGTTTCTAATGGTTTTACTTTCTCCCAATCCAAGACTGTACGTGTCCATTTCACTCAACATCAGGGAATTTTTCCTGATCCCAAGCTGACTCTTGGTGGCATTACACTCCATCTCAACATAAATTTTTAGGCCTCATTTTTGATAGGAAATTGACTTTTTAGGATCACATACTTGACCTTCGGAAACGGTGTCTTTTACAACTAAATTGTATTAAAGTGCTTTCGCATTCCAAATGGGGTGGTGATCGCTTGTTGTTGCGCATTTACCGAGCCCTTATTCGATCCAAATTGGATTATGGCTGCATTGTCTATGGCTCTGCACGGCCGTCTGCCCTTCGGACACTTGATCTGTACACCATCAGGCCCTCCGTTTCTGCCTCAGTGCTTTCCGTACTTCACCGATCCCAGCCTGTACGCAGAGACTCTGGAACCGTCCCTGCACTTTCGTCAACAAGTTTTGTCTCTCCAATATTTCGCTTCCAAAATAATCCTGCTCATCAATGTGTCTGTCGTCCCCATCAACTCATCTTTTCACCAATCGTCCTTCTATTATACCACCGTTTGGACATCGGGTGACGACTTGGCTCACTACACTACAGCTCACTGACCTTCACATTGCCACTCTACCTACTTCACCATCAGCGCATTGGAAATATCCTCTACCCAACTGTGATTTCTTGCTTCGTTCTTTTGCGAAAATCAACACGCCCTCATCAGTCTTTCAGTCTCTGCATCAGGATCATTTGTCCCTTCACTCTGATTTCAACATTTTCTATACCGACGGATCTAAAGGTGCAGATTATGTTGGAGCAGCTTTTTATACTGCTACTTCAGTCATGCTCTTCCTCTTCCTTCTGAGGTATCGCTGTTTTCTGCTGAGCTTTGTCATTTTTTTAGCTTTAAAGTATGATTTGCAGGAGAAGTTTTCGCACACACTTATATGTAGCGATTCTGAGAGCGCTTTGCGGGCACTGTGCAGTCACACCCTGAAGGGTCACCCTTTTGTTTTATCCATTTTAGATTTTTTATAGTATTTTCACCATTGCACTATCATTTCTGCTGGATCCCAGGCCACGTCGGCATTGTCGGGTTGTGGCCTGTTAAGAGTTTATTTATATGTCTTATTGTTGAAATAGAATGTACTTTCAATTTAGTAGTTGCCAAGAATTTTTGATGCGTAGAATTTGTTCTAGCTTAACATATTTGACTAAATATTAAGATTGCGGATGCATTCTTAGCATTTTCATGCAATTCACCGAAAGCAGTCCAGAAGCTCTTTTACAACGCAGCTGCTGTTGTTGAGTGAAAAATATAAAACATTTCTTGACTCTTTCGAAAATTTCCTATTGCTAATATGAAGTTTGAAAACAAATAAACAAAACAAAAAAAACCTCGCTTAGAAAATTTTTGAAATAATTTTATTTAATTTCTTTGAAATTAAAACTATTTTTTAAGAATATTTTTCAGATTTTTATAATCCTTTATTTTTTTTTTTAAATAATTTTTAGCGTTTTTGATTAAATACTTGGAAAGGAGAAGTGCCCAATTAGAATTAGAGCATTCCTGGGTTTTTATTTCTCTGCATCGTGTTGGAGTGACGTTTCCCCACCTTCTGGATTTCTATGATAAATTTTATAAATCAAAGGTAGATTTATTCTCTAGTATATTTTATAACTTCTTTTAAGTAGTTAAATTCATAATCATTCTTTTTGCTTTCCAATTTTTTTATTATAAAATATACCTGAAATCTGTTCTAATGCTTAAAGAAACAGGGAAAAAAATTGCTTTTGTTCTTGAAAAAAAAATATAGAAGTAATTATTAAATTTTAATAAATATGAGTTGTTTTTTCCTTCCAAATTCCTTTTTATAACAATGTGTATTTATTGTTCCTTGATTTAATAAAATACCCTGATCACTTTACTATTCAAACATAGATGGAGCAAATCTAATATTTTTCCGATATTTTAGTAACTACATATCATAGTATGACAGATGTGTCTTTGATTGCTTGTATGAATTATTTTTGTTGGTTGGAGATAATGATAATAAAAGAAGAATGAACAGATATCCAAGTCTTTACTTGGGGATTGGGCAGTCAGGCTTGTCTTGCAAACCAGCTCTCATCTGTATTTCATATTCTGATTGGATCGTTTGTAGTGGTACGAAATTTGAAAATGATGTTAAATATTATTAATCAATTGCAGCCACTTTTAGAACACAGCCCATTATCAATGACTCGTCAGTAAACTACTGTCTAGTTGTGCATGGTGCACACAACTGTTACTTGAAGATCTGTTGAAGATCCACAGGTCTTCCAATAACAGCTGCTTTTAACTGACAACAGCTTTGGTGCAGACTATCCTGGAATTAAAATTTTTTAATTCAACGATAGAACAGTGCTTGCCTTCTCATCATATAACTTACGATACAGAGTAAAATCCTTTGTATGTCTTGGTGAATTGTGATATTCCTTTCTAAGATCAACTTCCATTGCTCTTTCAGTGTTTTAAATGCAGTGAAACTTGGATAATTCGAAGTTGAAGGGACCAGAGAAAAAAGTTCGAAATATCCAAAAATTTGAATTACTTATATTCTCTCAAACAGAAGAGATAAATAAAAAAGATTAACTTCACGATCAAAGATATAACACATAAACTTTATCTAAGAATACTCCTACATTTTTAAATCAAACTTTTTTTACTAGCTTAATTATTCATCACTTTGAAAAAAAAAAGACAGATATTTTTAATTGCTTCATTGAATGCAATCTTTGAGTGATAGGAGAGAGTAACAAAAGAGGGTGGATAGAAAAATCTTTGGAAATCCCCACATAGGGACATTCCAACCCTCGCTTTTGTTTTCCTTAGAAAACCGTTAAAATAAATAATGCACCTTAGCTGAAAAAGTCTCAGGAACAATTACCGTAATATTCTAAGGACAATCGTATGAAAAATTCGAATTATCCAAAATAAAATTTCGAATTATCCACGATTTTTTAACATTATTTTAATACAGAATTCTAGGAACTGGGCAAAAAATTCGAATTATCCAAGTTTGACTGTATATCTAAAAGTTCATTTACTTTCAGTTAATATAGTGTGGGAATTGAAATTTGAATTGTGGTGCTACTGAACTGTGTAACTGAAACTTATGCATATTAAATATATATATATAAAAAAAGCCTTTTTTTTTTTTTTTTTTTTTTTTAATAAACATAGGATCCTATTTGGCAGACAATGAGAAAGCCACTTCACTTGCTTTGGGTTCTTTCTGAACTTGTAAACACCTTTGCAGAAATGCCAACCATTGTATCGATACAGGAAAGGTAAAGAACCTCCTCCTTCTTTGAATTGTTTTTAATGATAAGCTCTTAGGTAATATCATAATATTCTTCATTTCATGCTTTCTTTATCTTAACAACCATATATTTTTTAAAGTAATTAAAATGACTTAACTGTCACCTACAATTGCTCTTCACTTCCTTATTTTCTTGTCAGTATAAAATATACAGGGTTATTCTAAATCATTCATCGAGTTTTACAAAAACTGTATTTCATAAAGTATCACACATAAAATAATGAATGTTACATAAAAAAACAAAACAAAGAGAAATTGTCCAAGTTTTAGTCATAACACAACAAATGTTCGATGTGTGCTCCCCTCGTCACACGATACATGTCTTTGCGATTCCACAAATGTAGCATTTCCTCTTTGATGGTCATCAAAGCCGTCCCGGAGCTCATCCAATGTTGGTGGCAATGGTAGCATGTAAACAGTGTCTTTCACATGGTCCCAAGGAAAAAAATCACAAGGTATAAGGTCGTGAGACCTGGGCAGCCATCTGAACAGCACCAAGTCATTCCCAGCACATCGCCCAACCTTGTGATATGGGAGTTCCTCATTCAAATAGCAATGCACTTCAGCATGCCAATGAGTGGAGCCCCATCTTGCTGGAATATGAAGTTGCAGGAATTATCTTTCAGTTATAAAAATAACCACAAGTAAGAAGGTATGACATCAGTGTTCTCAATGAAAAGGTGTAATGGGTTATCTACCCTTTACGTACACCTTTGTTTTTGAGATTGTGCAAAAGATGTTAAGTTTTGGGGAATCTTGTTTATATTCCACAACAGCATGAGGATTTTACCATATCCAGATATTGTGATGGTTCACTTTCCATTTAAGTGAAATGTTGCCTCGTCACTGAACACCAGACGGGTGGCAAAGTTGCCATCCTGAATGCTTCCTGTAGGATATTACAAAGTTCGTAATACTTAACATAGTTGTCCGGCTTTAAATGTTGCAACAACTGTAGACGGTACGGTTTCTGTCTTAATTGCTGTCACAAAATCTTCCAAACAGTTAGCTGTGGAAAACCAAGTTTGCAACTTGCGCAGTGGGCTACACTCGAATCTCTCCTAACTCTCTCTTCACTGTTTCATTCAACACGCTTGGTCATCCGGTGCTTTAACCTTTACACAGGCAACCTGTGTCCTTGAACTGTCAATACCATCGCAGAATGCTTTGTTGGCCTGGCGATTCTGTTTCGTACTGTCTTCTAAATGCACTCTGCACAAGGACAAGCACTTCCCATATTCCACAACACAAAATGCTTTCTGCTGCATAGTTGCCATTTTGCAATTGGAGCTCGTGCTGCCACCTGGTCTGTCACAAGGAAATCTGCACCATGAATTTTAAAATTTGAGATGTTGTCTTTCATTACTTGATTAGCATGGACATGTGTAATCCATAGCTTGGAAATTTGTATGTCTTTAAAACCCAATGAATCATTTGTCATAACCCTCTGTGTGTGTGTGTGTGTGTGTGTATCTTTGATTATCCAACAAGCGAATGAAATTGGGGAATCAAAGTGGAAGGAGAGGTGATTTAGATTCTTAATGTATGCTATCATGAAAGATAAAATTACCAACTTAACAGGGAATATAAATAATAATTGAATTACTTACAGATAATTCAGAGGAATTACAGGTAGTACATAGGGTGTGGATTTTGATTCATCTTAAATGTGTTTGTTATTTGTAGATATTTATAGAAATGTAACTCAGTTAAATTGCAGTATGTGCAGTTGATTTCACCAAAAAAAAAAAAGCTTGCTGTTTATTTTCCTCGTAATCAGTTCTTTTACGGCAGGAAATCCATGTGTAAACAGGAGGCGAATCATTGTTTGCAGCACTGTCATAAAAAGAGTTTTGAATTTAATTTTTGAATCGAGTGGGGAAATTGACTGCTTAAGGTGCTAAGATGCAGAAACGGAAATCAAATAAACTGTCGTAAATAGTTCAGTAGACAAAGGATGGAGGGATGTCGAAGCTTTAAAAACTCTGAAGAAAATGATCATTGTGTTTTTGTTTTATTTTTTCCCCCTGAAACATGGATGATGTCTATTTAGGATTTTATCGTTGCAGTTAAAATGTGACTAATGGTGAATTGTAGTCATTTATGGTCCCTGTAATTTTCATATCCGATTATGCACATGTCTCACAGTCTTTGCTTTGGCAGGCTTCTTTTTTGAAGATAAGGATTCATTTACGAGTAGGTGACAAAAGTTGAGACAATCGAGGTCATTGGGATGCTTGGAGTCCTTTGGTAATGACCCTGTCCCATTTAGTATTCTTTTGTGACTTGGGTTACAATATCTGCTGTTGCTGTTTTGTCAGTGCAGTGTTCTTTATAGGGATGTAACGGAGAGACCGTGACAGTGCCTTGCAGTGAAGTTTATAGATTAATGCTGTTAAAAAAAAAGGGCTGGATAATTGAGGTTTTTCTATGTAACTAAAATTTGTATATGGTACCTGCACAGAAAGAATAACTACAATATGATCAGTTATTGATTTTTTTAATTGTTATTTTCATTTATTTATTTATTTATTTACTTTTTTTAAGATTGTAGTAAATAATCAAATATTTTAGCAAATCCTGTATCTCAGTGCTGTTCATTTTCTTTTTCTTAATTCCTTTGCAGACGGCAGTTTGCCAACACAGCGTTGGATTACATAACTGGATATTTAATTGATCTTCAGTCTCTCAGTACCCACGATGACTCGTCTGTTCAGCCTTTAATTACGAAATTCAAGGCTGTGCAGTCAAAACTGGATCGGTTTGGCTGAAGTGGGTTTCAACCATGCAAGTATCGAAAGGTCCTACGAAATTTCTAAGATTATTTGAACGTTATCTTTGAAAGATGAAATACCCACCTAGGAAACAAATAATGGCCTCTATAAGAAAGATCTTCAATAAAGCACCTCCCATTAAGGAAAAAAAATCAGTTTTTAGAATTGTACATAAAATGAGATGTTTCCTGCTTACTAAATGAAATCTTTGAAGACTGTTTTTAAGCCAAAGTATTTTTAAAAGAAAAACAACAACAAAACAAAATTATGCCCATATTTTTTAATCCAATAGGTTTAGTTAAAAATGTATATATTTTCATTTTTGTCCAACTGTCAAGATGTAATGTATTATAATTTTTATAGAATAATATTGAGCACAACAGTTTAGTTTTGTTTTGTGTTTGAGAAATAATTGATCTTATGCTTTCAAATTATGACATTCATTTTAATTATTATTATTATTTACAAACTCAGATGTTCTAAGTCTTCAGAAATTGATTCATATTTTTTTTTTGTGATATTTTTAGTTTTATAATAAATTAACTAGTCTATTACAATTATTTATCAAGTAAATGCAAATTATTTTTGGTCCGTTTTCATTAAATATCATTTTGTTTCCGTTTTACTTTTGTCCGGTAACATTAATCGGAACGTTAGGAAAATAAATTTATATTACGTATAAACTGAGGGGTTTAAAATTCTTTTATTTTCTAATAATATTTAATTTTTTAACTCTATCTCTAGTTAAAAACCTAGTTAAAAAAATAAAAACCCCGTTTTTTTTTCTTACGATGTAAACAATTTATCTTTGAAATTGTGTAAAAAAAAAAAAAATCATGAACTTCATTGGTGTAATTTTTTCTTTCATACAAAGTTTAATGTGTCACTGTTTATTATTTCTTTTGACTTGTCAAATATTTGGACTTTTTTAATGAGTATTTTCCAATGGGCATAATTATGATTTGAATTCAAATACATTGTAAGCTCTTTTTTTTTTTTAGATCAGTGAAATAAGAGGATATATATTATTTTTTTTTATTTCATCTGTGTAATGAAAGTAAAACAAACACATTTTCTAGGATTTATATAATCCTTTTTGTTGATGTAAATAAATTGAAGTTTTATACCTTACGTCAATGTTCTGTGACATCATTCAAATATATATATAGTGGATATATTTAGCCGACTACCCTCACTTCTCTCTGGAAGCCTTGCATATGTAACAAAAAACTTTATTTATTTAGCAAATTAATATTACGATTGGAGAATATATGACTTCCCAGCCCGTGGTGGCCTTCTCTCCATCCCTATCGCTTGAAACCTTTCCCAGTTGGTAAACCATCATGTGATCATTACCAATTAATGTTATATTCTAAATGATAGTTAGAAATTAATGTTAACTTCCTATAACTATTGAAATTCCATGAAGTCACTGGCACCTAACATCCTCCGCCCACGCAGGGGAAAGCATCTCATACCTCTTACGTCAGGTGTATTGTGGGTTTGCCGTCACTCGTTTCTGGTGGCGGCCACACACTTCATGGTCATTTAACCCCCAACCCCCAATACAAACGTTTATACATTTTACATTGTCTACACCAAAGAACCCACCCACATGCCAAATTTCAAGTTTATAGCATGTTGGGAAGTATGTTAAGCATTTCGAATAGACAGTCGTTTCTCTTTTATAGATTTATTATTCATATTTTAATTTTGAGTTTTTGATTTTGATAATCGATTTGTACTAAGTCAATTCTTTATCACAATTTTGTTAAGACATGTTTGTAGTGGACGTTTAGATAATATATCTAGACTACAATTTAAGTTAATACTTTTAAGAGCTTCGACATAATTAAATTTAAATAGTCGTTGTTTAATCCTTCTGTTAAAAATCCCAATAAAAATTTTAAAAAGTTTAAAATTATCAAAGGTAATTGTCGTCATTTAAAAGCATATGTACAGGACGTTTCAATCTGCATGCAGATTATTTTCAACTGTGAGTTGGTTTGGAGGGGTTGTGTTTATATAGGCTCTGATGACGTGATTGGATAGTTCGCTATTGATCGTGGGAGAATTAGTGATATGCCAAGACTCACGTAAGGTAAGGGAGAAGACAGTTTTGGCTTCGTCTATTACCTGAATGTGTTCAAAGTCGGGGGTGTGGCCAGTGTTTTGTTTATGCTGATAAAAAACACATCTTGAATAAAAATAATGTGGTTTATGGCATTCCATGCCTCAATTGCAATAAAAAATACATTGGTTATACAACACAATCACTAAATAAAAGACAGAAACAGCACGTAGCCAATTACAACAATAAAAACCAATTTAAATCAATTCTATATCAGCATAAGCAAAAAACTGGCCACACCCCCGATTTTGAACACATTCAGGTAATAGACCAAGCCAAAACTGTCTTCTCCCTTACCTTACGTGAGTCTTGGCATATCGCCAATTCTCCCACAATCAATAGCGAACTATCCAATCACGTCATTAAAACCTATATAAACACAACCCCTCCAAGCCAACACATAGTTGAAAATAATCTGCTTGCAGATTGAAACGTCCTGGACGTTTTTAAAATGACGACAATTACCTTTGGTAATTTGAGACTTTTTTAAAATTTTTATTGGGATTTTTACCAGAAGGATTATTCAATACTATCCCATTTTAGCCTTGTTTAATTAAAAAAAAAAGAGAGAAGGAAGATGAAAACTTGAGAATATTTTACTTGAGTGAATTTTTATTTCTTTCTTTTTTATTCTTTGAACATTGAAAATTCAAAATTAGCTTCTATTGGAAGTCAACAGCTCAGTCAAGTAAATGTTGAAAGTATTTTATCTTTTTATTTATTTTCTTTTTTGAAAGATTTAGAAAAGATTTGTCGAGTTTTTCAAGATTTTTCCACAAAATAGAGAAAGACGATACTCGAGGCAGTTGTCAACCCCAGGGCCCATCCTATGATACGAGATAAATGCTAGAAAAATAATGTCATGTGTAATATTAATGATATAAGTGACAATTAGGAAGTGGTTCTAGCGATTAACGATCTATTTAATTTTTTGCTACAATAATTCAATTTCAAAGGTGATTCTGTTAAAAGTTCCCTCCACTATCACCAGAGGGCACCACTTCTTAGGACGAGTGTAAATTAAAGAGTTGTCGTCTTCATCAAACGTTTTAATTCTAGGATCCACTATCAGTCTCGTTTGTAATGAAATAAAAGCGCTAAAATAAATTTCTTCGTCACCACGAAAGTGATGGGTTGACTAGAAACTACATTAAAAAGAATAACAAAACTGAATAATCTACATATATAAAAATGAATGTATCTTTCTTTCTTTCTTTGTCCTTTATACACGCCTAGGCCCTTTGACCTATCTCGACCAAACTTTGCAGAATTACTCTTTAGGACCCTGCGGAAAAGATAGGCTACCTTAGAACCTGGACCCCCCCTTCCCAAGGGGTTTAATAGGGGTAAAATCTCTGAAAAACCCAATATCCACCTGGTGGTGAAAATGAGAATTACACAAATATTGTGTAAAGTGGAAAATTCGCCTATGGGGGCAGGGACACCACACTTGGGTGGGGGGAGGGATGGCGACACAAGGGCCTAAGTGTCCCACCCCCGATCGAAACTGGGATCTTATATTTAGGGCCCCCAAGTCAATTGCAAAAAGGGAAAAATTCGCTCTCCTTTGGAGAAAGGGACACCACACTTGGGTGGGGGGGAAGGCGACACAAGGGCCGAAGTGTCCCCCACCCGACCGACACCCGAACCTTTTATTTAGGGCCCCCCAAGTCAATTGCAAAAAAGGGAAAAATTCGCTCTCCTTTGGAGAAAGGGACACCACACTTGGGTGGGGGGGAAGGCGACACAAGGGCCGAAGTGTCCCCCATCCGACCTACACCCGAACCTTTTATTTAGGGCCCCTTCTTGGGCCCCCAAGTCAATTGCAAAAAAGGGAAAAATTCGTTCTCCTGTGGGGGGCAGGGACACCGCACTTGGGTGGGAGGAAGGCAACACAAAGGCTGAAGTGTCCCACCCCGACCGACACAGGGACCTTTTATTTAGGGTCCCATTTCGGGCCCCCAAGTCAATTGCAAATAAGGAAAAATTTGCTCTCCTATGGGGGGGGGGG
>JAFIDM010000179.1:5909928-5924482 GCA_023159025.1 Thereuonema tuberculata
AAAAACCGCTTTAGTCTGCTGAAAGCCAGTTTGAGAGGCGAGCAAATGATCTTCATAATATTTAGCATTTGTATGTGGGATATTTCATACTTTAGCCGAAAAGTCAGGCAAAGGTAAGAAAATAAAAGTAGTGAAGCACAATTAAGGATTGATTAGTGGGAAGAGTGATTGGAGGACAGCCTTTGACAGTGTTTTATAATGAGTAAGATGTTTGACAATCGATTCCATGCATAGCTTTGTATTATGATACAGGCTATTGGTGTGATTGAACGTTTATCATCCTTTTGAAACCATCCTTCGCCAACTATATAAGGAATTTTAATTCAAGGAGGCAGCTACACGCACTCTACAAAAGAGTCAAATCACTTCTACTTTTGATGACAGTGTTCTGTATTTTGTGATGGCTTCCATTTCTTGCCAGCTTTTCTATTAATTCGTCTCATTACAGATAAAATCTAGTTATCCTGAAGAGTACTTCGTAATTCCGTTGGACCCACAAACAATAATCTCTTCCCAGGTTACTATAGATTTTCTTTACATCTGACAGACGAATTGAGATGTGAAATCACTTCTAACAAGACTGTCTATTCGCCAGTGCCTGAACTCCTGCTACAGGTCGAAGGATATTTATGTGAAGCTTTCTCCTAACAACCGAAATAGTCTTTCTGAAGGAACTGAAGACGAAGATCGCTGTTATTCTATGAAGCATCCTTTTTAGAGTTCACTTTCTAGAGAAACAGTTTCACGATGACTTCTTTGCTTGACCTCTAACGATCCAGTGAATTATTTAATTAATGATTCGGATTTTGGTTTTAATTTGGCTTATAAAATTATAAAATATATTTATGAAGGATATATGATTAGTAATTTATAGAAAAAAGTTTCGTTAAATATCAAAATGTATAAAACATAAAATTAATAAAAAAAATATTATTTCCTAATCAATAAATACTTATTATTTATCTATAAATATCCTAAATAATTAACTGGTAAATAACAACTTTGATCTGATTAATTACTTTATCGAAAAGATAGTAGGCCTAATAATCAAGATTATATATTATAAAAACGTTATTCTGTCTATCTTAAGACTTTAAGTTTTTCCAATTTTGTGACCAAGCTATAAGAGATAGATTGGTCATGCCAATGGATAAAATGTAAATCTTTTTTAAGACAAACAAAATGCTACAAAAATCTTTCGAAAAACTTTTTTGGTTTCCAAGATGTCGCCTTTTAAAGGATCAAATTTTGACTTTTTCTCAATTTAAACAAAAAGTATAAAAGTTGGAAGAGAACATTATATTGAGAAAATGTTGGTATTTGAAAGTTCTATCGAACGATATATCAGTCATTCACAAACGTTTTTGCGTTTGGAAGATACATGCAAAAATGTGTGTGGCGCCAACCCGCAATACACCTGAGTTAAGCGGAGTAGGCCACAACGGGCTGGGAAGTCGTATATTCTCTGATCTCAATATTAATTTACTAAATAAATAGATTTTTTTTTTCAATGCTATATATGCAAGGGTTCCGGAGCGAAGTGACGGTACCCGGCTAGTAAATAAATAGGAAAGCAATTAAAAACAAGATCGGGATTCATAGAATTATTGTTTTTTTTTTTTTTGTTTTTTTTTTGGTTTTCTGTTTTGACCCTAATGTTTGTAAATCAAGAAAGATATTTTACAATAAACAAAAAATTTTCCAATTAAAAAAGGAACGGGAAAATAAATACAATTGAATAAATAATGAGAAAGAAAGCCATAAATATTTATCCTTTTTTTATGTAGAGTAGGAAGGAAATGGTAAATAAAAATGATTTCAATTTAGACTCTAAAATAAACAGAGGAAGTATTAGAATTAAAAGCGATCCATAAAATATTATTCCGTAGGACTCTCTTGTTGTAGTATTTCAGGTGTTTTGTAACAAGATTATGGAAGCAAGATGTTGAGGAACGAATTGAACTGATTTTGTTGTGTGGACATGAAGGGTGGTGAATGCGGCAGGTTGCGGAGAAGTTCAACCGGAAACATCCAGAACGTGAATCACTTTTGTCATATGAAGGTGTGCTTATTTTGCTGGAGAAGTTAAAAACACGGGCAGTGTGCATGATGCAGTGCGGTCTCGTCGTTCATCAGTTACACGTTAAGAGAGGATTGCGAAAGGGGTCAGTCCCACAGAGTGTGTGAGACGATCCAGCTAAGTCACGTGATCAACGATGCAGAGGTGGTGAAGACCGCCAACCTCCAATCGTACAGTTGCAGCATCTGTAGTCACTGAGCGACGCAGATCGTCGGATTGAAATGAACAGCTGTTTCTTGTCCGCATTGAGAAGGACCCAGAGTTTCCTGTAGATGTGATATTCAGTGACAATGCTTTTCAATGGGAATGGACAGGTGAACCGACACAGGGACTGTCATTACTCTGACAGGAATGCACATTGGATGGTTGATGACAGTCAACGGGGAGCTGGTTCTGTGATGGTTTGAAGTGGACTGTCACGTAAACGTCTTATTGGACCGTTGTACTTCGGTTACTGGTGAGAGTTACTTACACATGCTGAGTGACAAGATGATGCCGGAGCTGGATTCTATCAGTTGCCCTCCTTGATTCTAGGAAGATGATAATCCTGTCCATTACTCCGTCGCTCTTCACCAGTGGCCCCGCGATCCAGTGACTTTGGTGTACTTCTTCCTTTCGTACGCGAAACACCTGGTATATGAGATTATAAAGCATCAGCAATGAGGCCAGGGTTCGCCAGAAAACAACACGAGCCTCCAGACATGCTGGGATTAATATATATATTTAAATATATATATTTACACAGGGATAATTCACAAATATACAACACATTAAGAGGCATTTTAGAATAAAAAAGCAAAAAAACCAACTCAAAATGGTGGAGTTCCTAAATAAGAAATTAAAAATAGAACTACGTAGATATAAAACGAAGAAGGTATTATAAAGAAAGATATTTTAGCATTAATTGGTTAAATAAAATTCAAATAAAATCCCAGAGATAAATCACATAACTAATCTATTTTAAAATATACAATAGTAAAGGCTATATTGAAAAGTCCGATATTGCATTTCTTGGACTGTACTATATTTTCGCAAGAAAAACCTGGTTTCTTCAAACTTTATATATAAATATTATTTATATATAATTAATGTACGAAGGATACGATATTAATTCAATATTAAAAATTTTAAATGTTTTATGCATGATGAAGAATGTCGTTTATAAATGATTATATACATAATAATAGGATCCTTCAAATATTATATATATTTGGTTCATTTCACTGTTAATGATTTATTTCCACTTGGATAATTTTTCATTTTTTTCCTCAGGTAAGAAACACGTCTTTATGATTCGTTCTGACATAGTTTATTTTCGTTTAACTAAATTCGCATTCTGTGTTTCAGCGTCTGTGGAAAGAAATGTGCTTTCCGTCAGGTTTTAAAAACGAGATTGTTATTATTGATCTCGTTTTCCGTTCATACCCTTGCGTTCAAGAAGGTTCAAATGTATGTTTAATTATGTAATGAAAAGTTTGAATGTAATAAACAATACGAACTATTGTACAAAAGAAATTGGTTAAAAAATTTCGTAAATAAACAAAAAAAAAAAGCTATTATAGAAACTTAATAAATGATGACGAAAACTCAAACATTAACTTATGGAATATCATCAACAATGAAATACGTCATAAGCAAAAAAGCTCTGAAATAAAAGAAATAAATAAACTTATGGAAAGTTATGATATTGAACTCATTTTCAGAAATTTTCATAAAATTTTTACTCAAAAAAATGAGCTTAGTAAAAATTCAGAAACACAAAATAAATAAATATATGAGAATAATTTTTTTATCAACTCTATAGCTACCTTTCTTCCTAGCTTTCATGATATATTAAATATAATCAATAGACAAAAAATACAATTTTCTGTTGGAAGCGACAATATCACGTTAAATGAAACAAAAAAAAATCTCTTCTAATTGTCGAACTTCTTAAAAATATTTCTAATACGGGTTTTCTTTGGAAAATTGCACAGTTTATCATTTCTATTTTTAAAGGCGGAAATGTTACTAACTTTGATAATTACAGACCAATATCTTTACTTTCCAATGTATCTAAAATTTTTGAGTGTTACTTATCTAATGATATATATAATTTTATTAAAAAAATGAATATCTTAAGCAAACATCAGTAGGCATATCAATCTAATAATAGTACTGTTAATTTACTAAAAAAACTAAATGAAAATATAAATGCCAATTTAAACAATGGTAATATCATATTAATATTATGATATAAAGGTAATATTATCTATATTATGTTCATTGATTTTAGCAAAGCTTTTGATAACATTGATCATAAATTACTTTTACTTAAGTTAAACACAATGGGCCCAAGAGGTAACATTTATAATTTAATAAAAAGCTATTTAAAAAACAGGAAGTTTAGAATTAAAATCAATAACACTTTAAGTAATTTATACAAAATTAAATCTGGTGTTCCCAGGGATCCAACTTAGGACCTTTATTTTTTAATCTATGTATCAAATCAATCAGTAATTGTATTAAATTCTCAAGTATTCTGACGACGTTCTTCTTATCTTTAGTGATAAAAAAATCAATTAAGTTACAAGCTTACAATTTCCTCCATAACGACTTAAATAACGTAACTAAATGGGCAATAAATAAAATGAAACTTAACTGTAATAAAATAAAAGTTATGATGATCAAAAATAAAATTAAAATCATAAATAAAGATTATTATGTTTTTTCTTCATAGCTGAAACTGCAACAAGTTGCATCTCAACGCCATTGATAACAACATTTGCAATTGCAACAAAATTGAGTTCGTAACTCATCAAAAATATCTAGGTCTTTATCTGGATGAGAAATTTACTTGGAAGTGCATTATAATTTTGTTATTAAAAAATTACACACCTAAACATATCTCTTTTTTCACATAAAACATTTATTCTCCTTTAAACAGAAACTGATTATTTTCAAATCATTAATTGATTCTGTGCTTGAGATTTTTATAAATAAACAACAATTGCAAAATATTAATAAATTAATATTAAAAATTGTAAATAATGTTTACATTAATTTTAATAAAAAATGCTTATTGGAAAAAAAATAATGTTAGGAAAAAATATAAGATCCTAACCCTTAAAGAAAGATTTATTTACAAAACAATTTTGAAAAATAGTTTTGAAGAAAATAAAGCAAAAAACAATTTTAATGACGGAAAAACAACTAGATACAATTGGCTAAGAATTTTCAATATTACTAAATTAAAAAATAATTTCGGTCAAAGATTGAAAAGCCAAATTAATTACAAATTACAGTGAAACTTGGATAATTCAAACGTCTTTAATTCGAAATCGTGGTTAATTCGAAGATTTCTCTTAGTCCCTTGAATTTCCTAATAAATCAATGTTAAAAAATCGTGGATAATTCGAAGTTCAACTTCCTTAATTCGAAGTTTTTTATAAAAAATTTCGAACCTTAACGACTTTTCGGCGTTTCATCGTTAAGAAATTCGACACGTGACAACTGAAATCCCCTTCCCGCCACCGTTCCACACGTGACGCCATTCGACACGTGACGCTTCAGACGCCATTCGAGCTTCCTGCTGTCAGTGTCACCATGTCTTCAGTAAACCACGCATTCTCTCGTGCGTTACTTTAACGTTCGCTGAAAAGGTCGCCGTCATTCGCGAGGTGGAAAAGGGTGTGAAGAAGAAATGCCAAATCGCCAACGAGTGCGGGATAGCGCCGAATTTCATCGGTATATTGAAGGACAAACCAACGTAAGTGAAGCTCTTTTCCGTTCACTAAACATGCTTGATGATTTTACTATCCTTAAGCGACTGAATTCTACAAAACAATCAGACATTGAACAATTTTTTGAAAAACTATAATTTTCTGTATTGAATGTAATATATATTGTAGATTATGTAATATAAATCTTATTTTATTTACATACATATAGCGTTTAAGTCTTTCATACCATGATCTTTCTGAATAAATATTTACTTATTGAAAGAATAATCTTTTCAAGCATTCAGTGGACCTGAAATTAAAGTTAAAAGATGTAACTTGTTTAATTCGAAAACTTGGATAATTCGAAGTTTTGTAGTGGTCCCTTCAGCTTCGAATTATCCAAGTTGCACTGTATTTAGTCAAATAAAGTGGAAAATATATAATTTAGAGCATTTTTTTAGAGCGTTCTTCAGCATTTCGTTTTTCCGCACGTCGCCACAATCACATTTATAATGCAGCTCTACAACCATCACAACAATGACCCTTCACGCAACCATTGCGCCTTTTGCATTAGCAACATTCACATTCGTAATAATAAGGAAATTAAAACAATATCAGGTTTCTTGGTTTTTAGCAACCCATTATTAGCAAAACACCTACTACAGCTTGCCTGTAAAACCGCTAAGGGGCCGCTATTGTCTGGATGTCACACTCTGTAGCGGCCGAACGGTTAGATATATTCAAATGAAATGTGGCATCAAAAAGTAGGTGCTACATGTAAAAAATCAGACGTCTATGAACACTCCCTGATCCCCCCCCCCCAAGGCATTGTATTTCTTTTAAAAACGCCTTTAAAAGACAGAAAACGTCTTGAGGGGTCAGGGAGTGGTCCGAAAGGTCTGATTTTTCGAACGTGGTCACCTACTTTTTGATGCTGAACACAATGGTGAAGGTTTCATTCGAATATCTCTAACCGTTTGGCCGCTACAGAGTGTGACAGACAGTCAAATTAAAAGCAAGAGCGGTCCCCTAGCGGTTTTACAGGCAATCTGTAATCTTGGGTCCGCTAAAAATCAGTTAAAATGACGATGTAACTGATGAAAAAATAACTCTTAATCTTAATTTAGCTTAACTATACTTAATTTTTAAGTACTTATATCAAACTATCAGCACCCATACCACAGGTATTCTTAATACAGTAAACTCCCGATTATCTGCGGAAATGGATGGCGCGGCAACCACGGATAAGCGAATTCCGCGGATAATCCGAAATAGGACGAAAATCAACACAAAAATGCTTTTAACATGTTTTATTTACATTAAAATGGCAATACATACAGTTACAGTATATACATTATAAACAATTATTTTATTTTAAATTATTTATTTATTTTTAAATTTTATATTATGGGAAGGGTCTCCCGTAATTTAGTGCAACCTGTCGACCTAACTGTAAGCTCCGCACACAAGGTCTTTAAATTGTTTGTCTATAATTGTCTTCACTTACTTTGTTAGCCTCTTTTATTGTTTACCTTATTCTAGATTTTTTTTTTTTTTAATTCCGTAATTTATTGTACTTTAAAAAAATGGAAACAGGAGAGGTCCGCGGATAATCGGGAGTTTACTGTATAAGTACATCTAATAGGAATGGTAAACATTAACAAAAAAACAAAAAATCAGATAGAATTGCTGTAGTCTTCTGTGGGTATGTTTTCATTTTTCTTTCTTTCTCTCTTCTCTGTTTATTTCTTTCTCTTTTTATTTTGCTATTGTTGGAGTTTCATACAACGATGTACTTAAGATATATTGTTCTATTTTTAACCAATTCAAACCATCCCATGTGTTTAAAGGCTTACAATATTTAAAGTATAGGAAATTGATGTAATTCCGTCTATTTCAGTATCAGTTTGCCAAGAACATTTAAGAGATATTTAGATAGAACTTCTTGAAAGCACCGGGAGCATACTTTCCGTTTATGATTTTCAAAATTGAGCCGACGTCGTTATCATCTTGATCAGCGGTTACCAAACTTTTTTGACTCACGAACGTTACATTTGTATCGCGAACTTCCATACCATCCAACCAAACAAAACTCCTTGTCACATTATCTAACCCAAAAACGACGCCATTGCAATTTTTTTTCCACGAACCATCAAATAAGAAACTGTAAACTTCATTCACTTATCGAGATCCCAGCATCGTGTAATTATAGGGGACTGTACATGAACGCACAGATATGGTGATCTCATAAACATTCCTTTCCCTTCGAAAGAGCTGAAGGTTTTGTGTTGTTCTGCTAAAGAACTTTCATAAACTGAGGAAAATCATTTCTCTATTTATTTAAAGTAGATTTATATAGAGTGTAAATGAATGAATGCAGCAAACTTTTAGGGTTGTATAGGGTTGTGAAAATGCAATACTTTTTGATAAGGAACATGGAAATGCACCTATTCCCTTTTACATCCCCTGGTTTGTTCCTTTCAACAGTTTGGCATGCTGTATTTAATGCAGAGCAGTAGATGATTGCGTATACCATTGTTGTCGTTAGCACAACACATAATGATCACGTGAAACCAGTAACAGTAACGTATTGTTGTGTTTCAGAACATGAATCGCAGGTGAATGTTTGCATCTAAGTTGGTGGCCATCACTTCGAGCATCTCTTGTAAACGTGATGCAAACACAACAGTAATCTCCTGTTCAACATACTAATCTCATATGTTGTGTTAAGGAGAACAATAGTATTCGCAAAAATCTACTGCCATGCATTATAAGCCAAAACGGTTAAACTATTGAAGTAAATCAAACAGGGGGTGTAAAATGGAATAGGTGCTTTTCCGAACCCGTGTTCCATTATCAAAAAGTGTTCTATTTTCACAGTCCATATACTCCCCTAAAAGTTTGTTGCTTGTATTCAGTTACACCATGTCTATGCTTTAATATTTTTGAGAAATTTTGATAAATTGTACACCAAAAAACCAGTACACAAACATACTTCAAAAACCGTTATCTTCTTTTATCCAACAACAAGACATTTAAATAAATTCCAACATCTTCACAGTAGATACCGATATTTCGTTTTATTACTAAAACTTTTTCTAGGTTCAGCTTGTAGAGTTATTTTATAGTTATGTTATTTTATTTTTAATATGTTTTACTCTACAAGCTGAACCTTGAAAGAGTTTTCGAAATAAAACGAAATATCGGTATCTACTGTGAAGATGTTGGAGTTTATTGAAATGTCTTACTGTTGGATTAAAAAACCAGTAATTTGCACTTCTATTAAAAAGCGTTTTACTGTGACAATTCCTCAAAGAAAGCCTTTATCATTTTACAAGTTTATATTCAGAATGCCTGTAATAATCTCAACAGTAGATATTCATGGAAAACAAAATATTTTCAAAAAATAAAGATTAACGAGCCTAACAACCTCGAAACCACAGTTCCTGAGAAGCTCCTTCATTTAGAATGGATTTATTCTTTTTTACTTGACCTATTATCAATTTGTAGTTTGTTTTCATTTTTGAGACCAATGTCTCTTTTTGACAAACGTGAAACTACCCAAGGGTTTCGTTTCCCTTATTTTGATTTAATTTTCTTCTGTTTTTATTGAAAGGTCATTTTGTTTTCAATGATAATCAGAATTCCACGATTTCGTCGTCATCTTTAAAATTTTATGTAAAAACAGTCATCCTGTCATTGACGATCAAAGTGTATTAGAAACTGTTATTTTACAAAGAAAATACAAGGTTTATATCGGGAACGAATCGGTTTATTTAGTGGATAAAATTTGTCACAACAAATAATCTACTGACTTATATCTTACTATTCTATTACAGATTGTGAATATGTAGAAACTAAAGCTACAAAATAAATATGTAATTGTTGTATATGGAGTATATATATCATCAATTGAATATCACGCACTTACCATTACAAAAATAGCATAATAGTAACGATTTTTTAGAAGAGGTACAGTTATGTGTTTTTATTAATAGTTGTAAGTATTTCTATATATTTTTTTATTTACAAATAAGCTTATAATCGAAAGTAAAAATTTTACATATTTCTTTGTTGGATTTTAATGTACTTTTTAACAGAGAAATAGTTATGTATTTTTATTGCTTGGAAGCATTTTCATTTATTTACTTATAAATAGGCTTATATTCAAATTGTAATATTTTTTCGTATTTTCTTGCTCTACAGCTTTTTAATTTTTTAAATCTATTTTTATTTTTAATGTAAGAGAAATAGTGTTATGTATTTCTCTTAATATTTGTTAGATTTCAATGCATTTATTTATTTATTTACTTATAAAGAGGCTGTTTTTAAATGTAATATTTTACGTATTTATTTGCTGGACAGTTTCTTAATTTTCTTCTAATGTACTTTTATTTGTTTCTATTGCTTTAATTGTTTTTCCTTTTGCACCTGGAGGAATGGAATGTGCTGCTATGCTTTAATGGCACGCTATTGGTTGGTTTCTGGCTTCCGTGTAGGTCACGGCGAATGCTCTTATGTCATCCGACCGGACCTTGACACGGTGCAGGGCTGTCTTAGCTGTACCTCTGCCCGGCCGCTTGTTTTGCTAACGAAATGGAGAGAAAAACCCGGAGAATAGCCAAGTGTTCTAAAGGATACATGAACTGGAGGTGAGTTGATAGAAATATATAAATTTTAACGTGTTTTTCAAGCTTAAAGAGGTAGAATCAAAGACTAGACCAATTTGGACTTAGGCCGGAGAATGACTGCTCTTAACCTAATTCACATCTACTCGTGGGTCTGGCAACGTGGGATGATCCGATAAAAATAAGAATATTAAAAAAAAAACAATATATTTAATTCCCTTTCATTAATAAATAGTACATGCAAATATAGAAAAATATTCAGTTCAAAGATTTAAATCAAAAATAGCTTTCTTGCAGGATTTCATCCACAATTCATTATTAAATTGTTGTGTATCCTAGATATTGGAAGGTTAAAATACGAGCTTATAAAGAATAAACAACTCTTGATACAAACATAAAATACAATACAATATTAGATCTTTAGCTTCGTTTACTTGAGGCCCCCCCCCAAAAAAAAAAGAAAGAGTGTTTATATATACACAAACACAAAAAAAAAGAGAAGAAAATAAGAAAAGTAATTTAAAATGGATATATTAGAAAAAAGAGAAATCTTCCATCATGCACCAATATAAACAAAACAATATAAAATAAAATAAATTTCAAAAAGAGTTATGGTACTGAATTTTATTGTTTCAAGAAACCCTGAAACTTTAGGCCATATAACAGTGGATAACTTTAGCTGATGATTCCAAACGGGGCCCTATTGTTTATTCGCGAAATTATTCAAATTATTCAAACTTTTATGTATTTTTATCTATTTCGAATATTTTATTTTATTGCTTATTATTGTTTGGAATAGATAATCTTTAATGTTTATAAATTTAGTGAAACCTATTTATTCATTACGAATGTTGGTACTTTTTGTCTAACTTGTAAATTAATCTTTCTTTAATACTGGAACTAACTTTTAAATCATTAATTTAGTAATAGTTGAATTAACTTTCACAAAATAATTGAAAAAAGAATATTCATTTTTGTAGCCTCATTGAAGTAGAGATACTAATTATTATATATTTTGTCTAAAGTTTGTATTATCGCGTAATATGAGATAGAGAGAAAAAATAGACCGCGAACAAAACTTTCAGTATTCAGTTTTAATTTAAACACACAAATGAATTGTCATTTATTTTAATAATTTTATGTTTTCAGCTAAAATTGTAATGGCTGTAGATAGTTAGGTTTTTAATTTCCAAAATTTAAAATTACAAGTTAATTCGTTGACCTTTTTCATTTTGCGCTGTGAATATTCTTTTCACGAATACTCTTACTGTATATTACACTAAATTTAATATTTTAATATTTATGTTTGTTATTGGCAATCTTTATTGTAATCTACTGTCTCTACTTCCTGCATAGATAGAGTTTTAATCTAAATCTCTTAATTCTGAATTATAATTTAAAATATAAAAAAAAAACCCAAGTGACTTATTACGTTTAGTGATAATATCTAAAGTTGATTTAACTAAATCGTAATTAACTAATAAATGATTTATTTATTAGCTATTTTTCGATATTCTGATTCCCGAAAGAAATAAAAAGGTTTATTTTCCGTTTTTCTTCTTCAATTTTTGGTTTTAGTAAGTGAATATTGAATGGAAGCCCTTATGTAAATGATGGCTTTCTTGTAAGTCCATATCAATGGGTCCAGGGAGACAGGGGAACTAACCCTACAGCTTCCTAGGTTAATTTCTTGTTGGTGCTATTATGATTATTTTAATGCTAAAATATCATTTTGGACTCTGTTTGTTGATCAAAATTCTACCAAATTCAATGAAAATTTGCATTATTATATATAAAAAATTAATTAATAGCTAAAGTGATTACAACGTTAGAACAGCAACATTTAGGGCGGGTTTTTTTTGGTTCCTAATTTCATAGTAAAATAAAAACGAAAAATAATATTGATCTTTCGTTTTATACCAAAAACCAACTTTGAAGTTCATTATCTCTGTGGCCTTTATCTTGATTTAAGACTAGAAGATAGATTCTTATTAAGACTTATTTTGGTTGTAGCGCTTTGCTTTCTGGACGAGCAAAAAAGGAGGTTATATGCATTAGACGAAACTTACAAAATTCTATAGAGATATTTTTAGATAATTTCGTTCGAGTTAGTTAATTCAGTTATTAGTTTCAATATTTTATGTGGATCATTTACCTAATTTATTGAAACATGACAAAAAAAAAATAAAACCGACGTAATGAGGGGGGGGGGGCGTATGTACTAATAGCGTTATTTTTTTGCTGTAATCATCCTGATTTCATTTCGATATTAAAATTCTGACTCTTAGAAATTGAGGAAACTTGATGATTAATAACACATATTAAAATAATAATATAAAAAAAAAGGTTATTTAAATTTGTAATTTCCATATTATTTGCTAAACTTAAATAGAAATTACATTCTTTGCCTAGAAATCTGTTTCATAATGTAGCTTTTTTTTTTATTACTTTACAATTTCAAAAGCACATCTATTGTGTTGTGAGGCGTGATCAATTCGTTCCATCGGTTTAACTTCTCTTGTGCCTCCATGATGGCGATGACCGCTCACTTATTTGTTCGTGGACAGAAACAGATGCCGCCGTCGTATTTAGGTGTTGACCATGGTTTAGAATTTCAATGCAGGAAGGAATGGCCTCTGTTCAACTTTCTTTAATAGTATTGTTCCAAATAGTTTAAAGTTATATAACATACAGGTTATTCAAAAATTATATTAGAAGTTTAATTGATTAAAATCAAATATCGGTGCTAGGGAATTCCTAGTGATAGTCATTATTTAGTTAACTATAATTATAATAGCTGTAAATATATTGGATAGTAGGATTTTCAAATTAATATTATCACAATGTCTTTTCATCTTGCAGCCTTAGTTTGACGACAGAAAATAAAACAAAAAAACCATCACGAAATCTTTATTAAAATTATTACAAATATGTTCTTGAAAAATAAACAAACATGGCGATGTTAATATCATACTAATTTGGCTGTTATCCATCGTTTAAGAAATATTTAAATAACATAATTTGATAAATTATATTCATTTTACTGTCTAGTATAAAACCCGTCAGATGAATAAGAAAAAAAATTATCAAATTATGTTATTGAAATATTCCTAAACCATGCATAATAACCAATTCAGTTTGATATTAAAATTGTTAAATTATATTTTATAACTCGAGTATTCGCCAGTCATATATTATGACGGGTAGAAAATTAAAATGAATGTATTGCTAGGAACATAAATGAATTTATTTAATTAAGGATTGATGCGGGCATTACTGGGAACTGACGGCGCTTCAAACTTGAGTGGCAAATTGAAATCACTCGGTTGAACATCGATCTGGGAATAGTGACGATATCATCTCTATTCCGCCGTGATTAATCTGCGATGACGACGCTCCTGTAATGCGAATCGTGTGGCATTACAGAGTCCTTTCTTTGTATTGAGATTGCAAAGGAGCAATGATCCTTCCTTGAGGCTCAGCTGATGACATGCCATGCAGGGAAAGGGGAAGAAACTCTGAGAGATAGTTTCGTTCATCACTTGCATCATCCGACACAACTACATCTGCGCTGCAGTAGATGTGAGACTTTCCAGGCAGCTTTCTGATATCTTGCGTTACACACACAGAGGATATTCTGTACATATGATGATTGTATAAAAAAAGGTAAAAAATAAAAACATTACAAGGCTTAAAGAAATATTTTTCTAAAGCCATTTTTTTCTAATTGGTTTCTATAAATGTAGTTCCTCGTACTGCAGTGAGATTCTTGGATTATCTGCAAATTCAAACGGAAATGCGTTACATACAGAGGGATTCGTTACACACACATAATTGGAAAACTATACGTTTATGAGATAATATAAACAGCCTTTTTAAAATACATAACGCTTTTAAAATTTCATTATAATAAAATAAACTTTAAGAAAGTAATATTATATCTTGAATAAAATCTAAACTAAATTTTACTATATACAATAATATGTAAGGAATTTTAAAAGCTTTGTTATTTAAATTAATAAATTTTAATTTAATTAAAACAGATTTACAAAAGATTACATTGGGTTTTGGTTAGATTCAAAGTCAGCAATAAAATAAAAATAAATAAATAAATAAATAAATAAATAAATAAATAAATAAATAAA
>JAFIDM010000179.1:5924492-5973392 GCA_023159025.1 Thereuonema tuberculata
AAATAAATAAATAAATAAATAAATAAATAAATAAATAAATAAATAAAGAATATTTTGATTACAGTTATTCAGAAAAATATAATTTGGTTTTTAAAACAAATTGTTCTTAAATAATTAAATTTTTTTTTTTTTTATACATAAAGCAAACATATTTCATTATCTTTAAAAAAACAAATTCGTATTAAGTGTGTTTTTAGATTCGTCTAATCAAGATGTTTCAATGTAAAAATGGAATTCAGTGAAAATAATATTTTTGCTGTATGTTGTTGTATTAATTAAAAATTTAATTAAAATTTGTCTATTTAAAAATAGACAAATCCCTCACTCAGACAAAATCAATTCGTTAAGAAAGAAAATAAATAATAAATAAATAGTTGGTAATTAGAGTTTTGTCAAGTGAATGAGAACTCTTTATAAGGTAACATATTTACCAATATGCTCTAGAATGCCATGGATTACATAAACTAAGCAAATACAACTTTGTATCAAAGAGTATTCGTACACAAAGAGTTTTCGTAATATTCGGCCACTTTATTAGGTACATCCCTGCTGTGCGAATGAATGTCTGGACCCGTCGTGTCTCACAACAACTCTTCAAGCCGGTGGGGGCAGAGTGATGGTCAGGGGATGTTTTCCTGGCACACGTTGGGTGCATTGATACCTCTGGAGGCACGTCAGGATGCTATAGAGTACCTAAACATTGTACCTGACCAAGTGCAACCGTACATGTACAGTTTATCCTCATGCAGATGGCTACTTCCACGAGGATAATGCGCCGGTGCACAAAGCCCGCATCTACTATGGGATGGTTTGAGGAACATGACGATGACTTTTCCTTGCTGCAGTGGCCCGCTCAGTCCCCGGATCTCAGTCCGATTGAAAATTTGTGGGACGAGCTGGAACGGGCTGCTCGCTCCAGGCCTACATCTCCATCAAATCTTCAGGAACTGCGTAACACACTCATGTCTGCATGGTAAACAATGCCTCAACAATGTTTTCAGCATCTTCTGGAATCCATGCCTCGACGAATTCAGGCTGATTCGAGGGCTAAAGGAGGCCCAACACGTTACTAGGTAGGTGTACCTAATAAAGTGGCCGGACAGTGTATATCTGGAGCTGAATATATGAACACAAAGGGACAGTAAAAAATAACCTCAGATTTTGTAGAAATAATATCAAAAATGAGTTCTCAGAATTAAAAAAAAAAGAAAAAGAAATATTTTATTTATTTAATTGTATGCTTACATTTGAAGGCCAAATATTATGGAAGGACTTGAAGTTTGTAAAAACAAAACAAAAGAACATCTACCATTTTTTTCAAATTGTAGGAACAGGGTTGTACATTTCGATTAGATTTCAGGATTTAATTCGATCAGGAAAAAAATCTAAGAAGATAATGTCGTGATTATTAACGGGGTTTAGATTTATATGATAGAAAGATACAACAGAGAAAAAGCAAAACAAAAAACAATATAATTGAGGCTAACTTTCGAATATCTGCACAGTTCAGGTAGAAAATGCAGAAAAAAACCCAGCATATTGAGATATTTTTTTAACTACTTTAACAGTTATTAGTGTACAGTTCAAAGCCTCGTTACACGTTATAACGATAAGCCTCGTAGTAATGGTAACTCTAAAACTGCTTATATTAGGAAGCTGATAATTTAATCACAAATGTTATTCGAATAGTGTTATTTAAAAAAATATTGAGTAAATGATATTACATGAATGAATTCCAGGTAGTTCTTTAAAAATTGGCATGCCAGCTGTATTTTTTGTTTTGTTTTGCTAAGAAATGAAATAGAAATAATATGATTTGCTCTGATTAACTAACTAATGAAATTAATTAATAAACTATTATTATATTTTTATATCCTCGTTATCCCAAGTAGAGACAGGATTAGTGATACTAATAGTAAATGATTTTGAAATCGCAAACAAACAGTTCTTCACAGGGATTATCTTAATGTTGATTGAAACCTGGTTGAGGAAGACTGGTATCAGTTTTATTAAGACATTGTCTTATCGCGTGAGTTTCCCATTGTTTACTTAAAGTAGGCCGAATTCATGCTGAGAATCCACAAATGGTGGGAGGTTGATATTCTTTTGTATCACGCGCCCAAACACGAAGTATTAGCAGAAATTATGTGAAACGAATGAAAACATTATATAAAAGAAATGGTTGATATTTCAACTTTGAGATATTCCATAATATTTAATATAAATTTGATTAAAAACAACAAACAAAAAACAGTTCTTGATTAACCAACGATTGGAAAAATAATAAGAAGCCGTTAATCGAAATATTCTTTAAATAAACTAAACAGTTGAAAAAAAAACTCAATTGAGAAAAGAATGGATTGCACAACAGTGAATTCTTGTTGGTTTTTTTATTTTTCAAATATTGTCGCTTTTTATATTTTGGTGGTTTTTAGGCCCAGAGCTCCTTGTGGGTTCTACACATACCAAAATCAAAACGGATCTTTCTTCTAATAATCTAAAGTTTCAGGTTTGTAGGAGAAATAGTTTTTGGATTTTCTTGATCACAGACAGACATTTGTAATTCGCTTGAAAATTGAATTGAAAACTTTTTATTACTCCCCAATGCATACGAAGAGAAACGTTACCTAACGTTACAAATCTTAGAGCAAATTTTTAATATATTATAGTATTTTGTTGCATGTGAATATTAATAAAACAAAAAAAACAAAAAGCTGTATCATTAACACTAACTCGGCTGTTTCTTCGACTAGATCAAATCAAATTTGTATAAATTTCTTTTCTTTGAATCGATGGAAAATAAAGAGTTTCGACCTATAAAGTCTAACAGTTCTTCGTAAATAAAAAAAGGATAACGTGCACTCATAAAATTTTGTGAAAAAATTGAAAGTGCACATAAATAGACCCTTAGCTACCATGTCGGGAGTCTGAGACAGCTGTTTCAGTCTTATTAGGCTTCTACAGCCAGGCTTACTCTTGATCGTAGCTCAGAGTGCGAGACAAAGAAGAGGATACCATAACATTACACCATTTTAAATCTTCTTCCTTCAGTATTCTGGTTATTTTTGCGATATTTCGCGAAATTATATCATTTCGCTTTTTCAAGCCTTTTTCTTCAAAATAACTTCGAGTTTATCTCAACATTATTGAGTTTCCTTTTCAATAAAGTAACTCAATACTAATACATTATAACATTATTGAGTTATTATTGATATATTCAATTATTGTAAGGATTTTATTGAAATTTTTCTTTTTGGCCCCTAATGATGTCTTGAAAAAACGATAGTGTGTTGGAATTAACCATATAAACTTGAAAGATTTTATAATGCAGGCTTCAATGACGTATCTGCTATGATAGACTCGCAGTTATTTCGAAGAAAAAGGCTTGAAAAAGCGAAATGATATAATTTCGCGAAATATCGCCAAATATTACCAGAATATTGAAGGAAGACGATTTAAAATGGTGTAATGTTATATTATACAAATAGAATGTCATAAGTTATAAAGAGGATACCATTTCGACCTCCCGAAATGGCTCCCAAACAAAATTAAGCAACACTAATAATTCACCTCACGGCCAAATATTGTAGTGTGACTGTTCTGAGACCTTCAGGAAATGCTGTACAGTTCATTTGTTGCTTGATTCCTTGCAGTGAAAACGATTTCATTATCATTTTAGCCTACATTCATAAGGAAAGTTAGGCTTATCAAATTATATACGTGCAATATATGTGTGTGGGTGTGTGTTCGAGATCCCACTATAACGTTTGAACCAATGAAAGCACCTTCTTGATCCTTGTGAAGAAATTGAGGATGAGTTGAGGATACTTTTATTATCTTTAAAAGTAAACAACTCATCACTATAGACAACGAATCATTTCGATATGTAACAATGGATATTAATCAAATTTATAATCTTTTTTTTAAAAAAAAGCCCGTTTAATAGAATTTAGGTGATTTAAATAAACATTGGGGATTTAATTAAATTTCAATAAAACAAAATTTCAATTTTTATTTGACAGATATTATAATTTAAAAATACGGATACGTTTCTTTTTTTTATTCATGAATTAAACAAAAAAGATTAATTTTCATGCAGAATAGGTTTATAAACGAATTAAATAAAGCCACGTGCTTTTCACGACGCCATCTTCTGTGATTGGATCAAATAGAGGCACTCAAGAAGTTTCGCAAATCTCATTTATTCGACGAGATCTCGTACTTTCATTGATCAGGCAAAAAAAATATATTATGGTAACTTACGCAATTTTATTTGTTCGATCACTTTTTCTTAGTTTCCACGTAAATGCCTTTATACTTTAATTGTATTATCATTAAAACATGTGTTTTGATGTTTGGCTATCAAGTTACGCCGACCACGAAGATCAGTTGCATGTTTTAAATGACATAGAGATTAAATAATAGAGGAGAAAGGTCAACTATAGGCTAGGGTCTAAATATGGACTAGTTGAAGTATTCGGGTGTGGGAGGTATTGCCGCGCAGTGGAAATAAAGTGAAAATGTGTCTAAGTAACAAAGAGAAAGGAGTAGAACAGTTGATCAACTAAAATCAAGTTATTCAGACACAATGTGGTGATAAGTGTCAATCAATCTATTTTTCATGACATTGAAACATTTCACACGTACATTTAATCAAAAGCTGATTTGTAAAATGCATGACATTACTTACATTCTAAACTTGTTCTAGCATAGATTTTTTATTGTATAGAATCATTATAACGTGATAATGGCGGGAACCGACCTTAGTATCTTACCAACTGGTCTAAATATAGGCTAAGAAGGGTCTAAATATAGGCTGGTGCATATTTAGACCTTTTTATTTATTTGGAGCAAGAAAATCAATTGATCTATGATTTCTTGTTTTCAGAATGCCCAGAATTAACTTTAAAACATTATTCGAAAGGATAAAAGAAAGTTTAAAAACTCAATCTATCTAAAGCGACCTAGAAATTCCACAAGGGGAGGGAACTTTGGGTCAAATGTATTCAGTGTTCTGTATGGCCTACAGTGATTGTGCAGGTGCTGAACAGGACGTCTATACTTGTGACTTTGGAAATATACAATAACATTTAATTTAATTGTTTCAGCATTTTTTTCACATTTAAAAAAAAAAAATCGAATATTGCAGTAAATATTTGTTGATAGTCCATATTTGGACCACAATTTCGAAAACCAGATTTCTGCTGTAACTTTTTGAAAAATGAAATTGAAGCAATTTTCTTTATTTGGTTTTTTGTTTATTTCAACCTTTTATTATAAAGTAAACTCATTTTCAATATTAAGTAAACTAGTACGATTTAATTATATTAATTTTTTTTTTGGTGAAATTCATAAAATAAACGTGGTGGCTCATATTTGGACCTTCTCCTCTGTCAAATACAACATAAATATATTCGATATAAGTCTTCAAATAACATACAGCAGTTCATATATTCAATTAGCAGTTAAAAACAGATAAATCTCGCTAATAGCTTGTTTTGTCAAGAAATCGGAATTGAAATACTTCGCGAAGTTGAGCTGCTTTCGTCCAGGACTAAGTAATAGATAATATCTTGTGATTTTATAGTTGCATCAACTAGTAAATTATAATATACGTAACAATATTCTTGGCCTAAATTAGTGAATGTTCTATTTTACGTATTATTTTGCTAATTTAGCAAATTCCAAAGAAATTTCAGATGTTCTTACGTAGCTGGTGAATGAAAACAAATTAACGCGTTACCTCCCCGATTTATAATTTGTTTTTAGTTTCAATTTGAGAACAAATTAATTTACCATCTTCAATTTTCAAAATCTACGGCAATAGATATTTTTAATCTTTATGATTGATGTTATTTTCTCTCATTAATACTGATTAAATAACAGCAAATTAATATTTCATAACTTCACCATAAATGATCAAGATGGCGACTAAAAGTCTCACCGATTGCCTGGCTTCTTAAGTGAATGAATACTATTACGTTGAACACATTTAATTCGAAGTGAAACTGACTCACGTCTTCAAAAAAACACTTAAAATGGGAAAAAAAAAGGAAAAAAGTGAATTTGGGTAAAATTTTATTTTTGTAGCGCATGAGCACACAGTGTAACAAATACCATCACGACTTTCACGGGATCCCAAGACTGAAAACAACTCAACAAATAGAACAACTACAGATAAAAAAATACTCTATTTTAGCAGTGAAGGTGCGTTAACACAGAGAGCGTCATTTGTATAAATATCTACACTGGCTATTTTTTTGAAATTTGTTACTTTATTGTTTTAGCACTGACTCGATTTTAATGTGACACCCCTAAAGGCAGCAATAAATTTTTACAAAAATATATAATTAATTTGCTAGCTTTCCTCTCAGCCTTATATGAATTAATTAAAATCCGAATTAAGGTTCGCGGGAGCATCAGCGAAACATGAGATAACCGAAATCCAAGGATAATTCAATGAGAAAAAAGAAGTTTTCGGTTAAATTCACAATCTTTTTAATGATTAAGTTAAATTCTAAGAAATATGAATTAATTAAACATTAATTTACGTTGACAGAAACAAAAGAACAAGTTCCTGTATTGTATCATCAATGACTATTTTGCGAAGGTCATTGTAGGATTAATGCAAAAAGGAGCTATTTTGTCCTTAAGTCTCTCTTACTCCTTTTCTTCTTGATATAAAAAGGTTAAAGATTAAAATGTAAGAATTTAAATGAGGTTTATAAATAATTATTTAATAATATATTGAAATCTGAGAAAGAAGACGAAATACAAGATCAAAGTGTTTGATCTGTTTCATCATTTGTCAGAACTGAACCTATAGTGGTTTGGTTTGAATATCATCGCTAACCCTATTCTACACCAATGTCAAATGAAGTCGCTAAATGTTAACTTTTCCTCTTCATATTTAATTTGGTTTTTCGGATTGTTTTTGAAATTCATCCAATCCATCAGCCTATCTGGACAGGAGTAATGCAAAGGACATCTGCAATTCAATTGGGAAAGTACTAGGTGCATCTCAGTTAGCAAACGAGCAATGACCGATGCAATGCAGGCTGAGAGGATGTGGGTGGAGATCATAATAACTATTCCCATCTTTTAAGTTGAAACATTGGTTAGGTTCTAACAAACAAGAAAAATACCAAAGTGGACGTTGATTTTTATGGACATTGACGTCACTTATCAATGCTGAGGTCTCTCTAAAACCAGTTGGACTGAAATGACCTTAGATATGGAAAATACCTTTAAAAAGACAACGGGTGATGGTTTCTATCGCTTGATGTATTCCGTTTACATAGAATATGATATTTTTAAAATAAATTAATTCTGCTTCAAGGACCTGAACTTTTTTTTAACTCTTTGACTGCATCTGTTTGTTTTTGAGTACTTTTTTATTTCATTGACTGCAACTCATCAATGTAGGTCTTCCATTCATATTATTCTCTCATGACTTTGAACATTGTTAATAAAAACAAGTTATGGATGGCGTCCCAATTTTTGTATTGATTGCATCTCACAAACAGACGGACAGACGTAACATTTCGACTTAAAATAATAATTTAAAACTTTTTTTTATTCTAGCTTTTTTTTCTTCTTTTTTCTCTATGATGCATGCAGACGATGAGTCAAATCTAGAATATTCCGTGGTTCGTACTGTTACAAAAAGATGTTATTCCTATATAGTACACAGTATACGCTAGTTCCGCAATTAGGTCTATTTCAAAAGTCGTACAGAACTGAATCCGTCATTTCGTTCTTTTTATCTGATGTAGATCTAAGTAATCTTTATCTAAAAAGATGTTCTTTAAAGAACTCAAAATCTACTTTCCTTCAAATGTCCTTCATATTTCTTTTTTTTTTTTCCTGTTTTTTTTGTTTTAAAGTCGTGACAACGGAAAAAGTCTCCTTATTTTGTAATGGTAACAACTGCCGAACAGCAATGAAAGAAAATTTTTCATTTTCTAAAACAGTAAATCATCGCTTGTGAAGTTGAATCGGTTCAATCCGATTACTTTGAATCAAATGAATGGATTAACTGAAAGGATTAATATTCATTGGAAGCCATCTTTGGTTTTAATTCTAATGAGTCTCTGTGGGAAGTTTTGTCAATTTTTCTCGCTGTAATTTCTCAAAAAAGACCTACAAAGAAAAAAAATCCCATCAAATAATAAGTTATTATTAATAAGTTATTAGAGTTAATATATTATATTATTAATAGTTATAGTTATTATATTATTAATAAGTTATTATAGTTAATAAGTTATTATTAATAAGAAGTTATTTGGGACATATATTTGTTGTAGTTCTATGGGATTTTTTTTTTCACCTTGTCGTGCGAATAGGAAAATATTAAACATCAAAGTTAGATCGTCTTTTGTTTTTCAATGCGCATGCTACATTTTAAGATCCTTCTAGAGGTTTCAAAATACTTTAGAACACACCCGGACATACAATGGTTGAAAAGTAGGTTACAAAGGACGTTATTGGAGAAACAAAATCTTCAATAACGCTGAGATTTGAATCAGATCATTTCTATAAATAAACCCTGATTGAATAAACTGCAAAGAATAGAAAATGAATTGTTGTTTTTAAAAAGTAAACTTGTTTCAGAAACAGTGTGAGGGTGTGGGTTATGAGGCCATTAGCTCAGGTTCTGAAAACTTTTAATTCTAAACGAAAACACTTTAACGAATGGAATGGCTGGTGTATTTTTTTATAGACCTAAACGTAAATATCTAGAAGCTATAAAACACGTATTTACTTCAGCTTAATTCTCTCTCTAAATAGGCCTAATGACTCGTAATGGGAGTAATCGTGCAGGATTGACGAGTGTTAGGTAAAAACCATCATTATTTCCCATGACTTTTTCCATCCATCGATCGGATTCTATTCTTTCCCATTGTGCCGCAAACCATCGTCAGAGGCCGTTGTCCTTGACCCTGAAAACTAGGAGCACCCATCCAGAAAACGTGGGAGTTCACAGTCACAATTACGTCGTCAGCTAACGACAAACGCCCAACACACCTTTTTTCTCTCTCTTTATCTCTTGGAGTATTTATGTAAAATAAAAGAGTCTTTCCTTTAAGAAAAATAAAAAAGCAGAACATTCAACTTAACCCTTCTACACAGGCCTACTTGGAGTCAATCGAAATACGGATGTCACGTGAGCTTCAATTAGGCCTACTTTACGAATGAATAATCAGATTTTGGTGAATGAAAAAAATAAAATAAAGTAAAATGTGGCCTTTACATAAGATAGCACCAATTTTTATAAATGCCGTCGAATTTCGAATACTAATATTATTATCTTTTCATCGCTTTATTCTTTGCGACATTTCCTGGTCTATAGACCGTCCCAAGAATTTCAGATTTAAGGTGAGGCTAAAATCAAGGTTGCTTCAAATGATTATTAGTTTTAAGGTCATTTGAAATCATCATGTCCTGTCTTTTACTAATGCACATATAATTCTGAAATTTTAAATATGAAAGTGTTCTTTATTTGGCTATCTAAGTCTGTTTTATCTAATTTAAATAACAGTCAATATTTCAAAATAGGCTCATATTAAAACATAATCATAATAATAATAATGTAGCGTCGATCGTTCATCAACAGCGAGCACACAAACACTCACTTATTAAGAACACAGTCCCGTACTACAAGTACACATCACAAAGCGTATTAGAGTCACCCTAATATAAGCTGTACTGGGACCGTCCCATTCACACAGACAAAACCATATATCACAACAGATCTGACATCACACTTGTTGATAAGATCAACAAACAGACCTATCTCATTGATATTGCAGTGCCTGTCAGCAAGAAGATGCAGAAAACTCATGCAGACAAGATCAGTAAATACACCGATCTAGCACACGAGCTCCAGAAGCAGTGGAGGCAGGACCGAGTACGTGTTGTACCCATCGTCCTGTCCGCTACTGGTCTGGTGCCTCACACATTGCACCACAGCCTCAGCACACTAGGACTTCACAAAAATGCTAATGTACAACTCCAGAAGGCTGGTATAAACAACACAATACGCATAGTAAAGAAATTCATGGACACAATCACACATCCCTAACATCCCTCATACCCGTGCACACTTTTTTTACACTTAGCAACATATGATTTGGTCCTTGATCCGTCATGTTGTCTTAGCTGGGGAAACCCAAGAATAGGCTCATTTATATAATAATAATAATAAATTAAAAAAATGTCAACTGATATCTCATTATACAAGGTATCCCAGGAGGAAAGATCAGTATTTTGGGAGGTTATAGTATCGGCCATATTAAGCAAAAAAGACCATATGAACGAGTGTCCTATTCCGAATGGTTTCCAAGATAGAGCAATTTTGAAAGAACAGTTTTAAAATGAATGATAACAAAGAGATACTGTTTCTAATATTTACTGGTCAAGTTACACATTTCTTAAGTTTATAATAAAGTTTCAAGAATTCCAGAGGCGACATTAATGCATTTCTCAACTCTTGTGAGAACATGACGTGTTGCTTGTTCCTTTATGAGCGCAAAAGCATTCATTACGTGAGCGAGTGTGTTTGTCTCGTGAACAACTCAACGTCTGTACACTTCATTCAACCCCATAAACACAAATCCAAGGGGATTCGGTCTGGAAATCTTGGTGCAAGGAAAAGAGAAAGAAAACAACGATCAGCAGGCGCAGTGACAATTATGTGCCAAATTTCAATTATCTCAGAAACCATTCGGAATAGGAAACTCTTTCTTAGGAACTGTTTTTTGCTGAAAATGTCCTGTACTATCATATCCCAAAATATTGACCTTTCCTCCTGTGACACCCTATATAAGTGTCTCTTGAACTAACAGTAATCAATTTAGCTCTTGCCTATAAAAAAAAAAATAATTTATCGAACGCATTTGTATTAATTTAGTTTTTCATTATTAAATTATTAAAAATTAGGCAATAATAATAATAATGTATTCAGAATATAACGTTGTAATTAGATTTGTTTATCGTTATTTATTTCTGAACATAGTGTCCCGATTTTAAGAGTTTCAGCAACATAACAAATGTGATGGTTTGTTTGAAATATTGCTGGTTTTGAAATTAAATAAAATTTCAATAATCACAGTTAAATATTAATAAGGAATTATAAGGGCTTCCTATTTAATGCTTTCGTAATTAAATATTTCATTTTTTTTGTCTGTGTTAGTAAAAAAGATCTGATGATTTCAAATGACCCACAACTGGTGTTGATTTGAAACGACCTTGACTTCAGCATCACCTGAACACTAATAAAAAATTCCACTGCAATTTACAGGTCAGGCTGGTTTGTTTACTAACCAAATCGATTAGTTTCTGATAAGATGTTTTATTTGAACTAAATATATATATAACACTTAATAATGAGGGATGTCCCAGATCCCAAATGAAGAAATTTAATGAATAAACACGGAATTGTTGGTCTGCAGCTTTCACCGAATTATCTAGCAGGGCTTGAACAAAACTTTGTTTTAAAAGCCAAAATTAACCTAGATTTAATTAAAATGATTATGATTCATGATTTAATAATAAGGGTGCTGTTTAATTTCTCAATCCTTTTGAGTAAAAATGTTTCAGATGTTTAACATAAAACAAAGGATTCAAATTAAAAAAATGTTTTGAGTTAGGATCTGATCCGTTCGTCTGTGCGCGATCATGGAAATTATTTATACCTTGGAAGCTATTTAACTAAGGAAACTGAAATTTTATATTAAGTTGTGGCTTCGTGATGTCAACTCCATTCTCGTGCAAGTAGGACTGAAAAGTAAGGACCTAGAACTATAATAATTCACAGTATTTTGCCAATGAAGCTCTATAGTAATACACAAGATAAAATTGTAATCGTATTTGAACTTAGCAAAATGAGTTTTATTGATTCTGGACCAGCAGTTAAAATAGCTGAAATTCATCACAGGAATTCAAAAGCTAGCGCGACAATTATAACATTGATCCACAAAATTAAAATTAAGAATCGATTTTCCATCTAGAATTACAAACCATGGATGATAAAGTGTCACGTGATAGTACCTTTGCCTTCACAAAGAATACTTCAATGTATGTCAAAACAATAATTAAAACCTATACCCTATCTTGTGATGTCATCGAAGGACAAAGGAAGAAGTCCTTCCATTTCAATGTCATTCCCCTGACATCTTCAGCCATTGTGATTTTATCGGCCAGTCTTGTTTTCATAAAGAAATTGATAATGATAACAAATGATAATGATATACGTAGGACGGAGAAACAAAGAAATCCTAATAAGAAAATTGTCGTTACTGTACCAACTGTCAAAAGACAAATCGTTTGGAGAATTCGTGAACATGGACGGGAAAATGGAAAATTCGTGAATTCGTGAGCATGGTGGCTTTGTTTTACCCAAAGCTTTTAATCTATGGGTCCCAACATAAATTGTGAACTGAAAGTACCTAATATAACTTCCTAAGATGTTTAGTTATGAGTTGATAGTAATAACGACACTTCAACGACGATCCATTTACCCTGAGAAAAGAACATCTTACATCTGAAGACACTTTTAAAGTTTCATCTTACTGGGATTCATTGTTTTTGTTATTGAATCACTCATTAACAAATAGATTAAAATTTCCTTCAAATTTAAAATTTTTATTCTTCCCAATTATTTTGTTCTGTTTATTATACGAATGTACAGTAGAGTCCCGATTATCAGAGTTAATGTGGACCAAGACTAACTCGGATAACCGAAAAACTCGGTTAAATCGAAAATTGTAAATAAAATAAATCGTCTAGGTTTAAATGTATATTTTAACAAATACAAAAGTTATACAGATACACCACATACAATTCATATTGTTATGATAATTAAAGAGCTCTTTTACTTAAAAAAGTCCTTCTTGTTTTTTGTTTTCGTTACTTTTTTGGCGTTTTTCTGCAGCAATGTTTCGCCATTTTTTTTAAGGATAACCCAAGATTCGTGGTGTCGAAACCATTTCCCGATTCCAGGTAGAGGGTCATATGACTAGACGAACGAAGATTAATTTGCTAAAAAAAATCCCAGAAATATTTGATAGCTCGGTTAAAGCGGAAACTCGGATAATCGAGGTTTTACTGTACATTTTTATTAGTGAAGTTGCTTTAAAAACTAAGTGTAAGAATGAGAAAATTCGGATGTACATATAGTATATATATATAATTAGTGGCGTGCACAGGAGTAAGGTTTGGGGGGGGGGGGCTAAGGATTTGTAAAAAGCCCATTCAGATGTAGGCCTATTTGAAAATACAGTAGCACCCCTCTAATCCGTCACCTTTGGGACTGGGGGTATGGTCGGAACGCAAAAAAGGTCGGATTATCAGAAAACACAGAAAAATACGGATTTACTGCGTTGTCAAGCAGTTCAAGTTCAGGCTTTTTCAATGTTTTGCGATTCTTAAGAGCGTTTTCACTGTATATCATCTACCGTCACTGTATATGCAAGTAAACAATATAATGGCGCGACGGGTGGTGAGTCACCGACGAGTCGGGGACAAGTTCGGCTGGCTCGAGCACGGTCGGATCAACCGGAGTGGCGGACCAGCCGAGGGCGGACGAGGGGTTCTACTGTAAATTCTTTCAAAGATCACTATCCCAAATAATAAGATAAAACTGACAAATTTTCTAAAATATTTAGTTTATTATTATAAAAAGAAATGATTTAAATTACTTACCTTATGTCAACATTTGATTCTTTTGTTTCTAATAATTGAAGGAGTAGAGGGGGGTTATATAAATAAGTAATATTGTGGGGGTTGGAGGCTCATTCGTATTTCTCACCTCTGCCAAACGTATTTACTTCATAGTTATTTTCCCAATGATTTTGAATATTTTTTATTTCATTATTAGGCTTAATAATAAAATAAATAGACATATAACTTTTTTTGTTAAATATTTGATTTTTTTTTTCTGAAATTCTAATATGTTTAAATATTTTTATTTAACCAATGTTAGTTTATAATTGTTACTCTTAAATTTCTGTAATATTCCATGAATTGAACAACAAGTACTTATTATGCATTTACTTGATTTCGTCTTTTATTTAGTTTCCTTTGAAACACTCCCATTGTACTTTGTTCCGTCTGAGAGATGAACTCTATTTAAGTCAAGGTTGTTCTAGTTCATTTATTTTTAAGAAAGAAAAACCAAATATTTCTTCTTGATATTTTGTCTTTCTTTCGACCGGAAAAAATCAAAACAAATTTAAAAAACAAACAAACTTCAATAAAGCTCAGTAATTCTGTGGCATCTTGCTGTTAGCTTATGCAGGATTACAAGTCGGACAGACATGAGTCATCTAACTTATAGAGATGTAGAGAAGTGTGAGTTTCAAAACTTCCTGTGTCGGAGGTCGAACATGAAACATATATCGGTCGCTTTGTTACATGGAAGTTATACTCTGAAACCACTTTTTTATATCTCGTTCTATTTATAATACTAAACTGTTTTGATTATATTGGTTGATTATACTCTATATTGGTTGTAAACTATTCAGCATGTTCGGATGTTAACAATTAAATGAGAAAATTAAACGAAATTTAAAATTTTCAGAAACTATTATTGGCGCCAAGATTCCTCCAGCACTCACCCACTATTCTCTTAATAAAAATAGTTCTTATGTTTATCAGTTAGAGTATCATGTTTTCAGTTTCAAAATCTTTACACTCTAAACTTCGAATGGCATTAACATTGCAGAAGTTTTATGGCTTCTTCGTCAGTTTTAAAAATAAACCAGGACACATATTAAATATTTGTAGCATACGCTTAGTGTACATAGATTACTGATCTAAAAATTTCATTCTTTAAGAAATAAGGCTTTAGAAATCTTTTAAAATATAAAATTCAATGGATAAATATGTGTTGGGATATTAACATTGAAGAATTCCTTTTAATTATTCTAGCGAATGATAAACACAGAATCAAAAGGTTTATGCTTCAGAGAATGTTAAGGGAATTAAACAAAGGTTTCGTATTAATTTTGTTACAGATTGACCTGCAGATAATGAACTCATTTCATTAGTACCGTAGTAGATTGATTCTAACTTTACGCATAACATTTTCTCGAACTCTGTTGTTAACGTAGATTTGCTAAATTGTACAAATTGTCAGTAGGATCGCTACAGTCGCTGTCATTCAGTGGCTGCTTACCTGTAGTCAGTCCTAAATTCCAAGACCCTTCGTTCGACAGTTAATTTACAGGTTTTCCTCGAACCCTTTTTATTTTTTTGTAAAGTTGTCAACTTACATTATGTATATAAACATAGGAAATTAAAGCTATTTCCTCTATAAATCTCATTTTTTTAAGACCCCTCCCTACAATTACATTCTGTATTCTTGTGCAAGTTTGTTTCCTCATAATTCCTTGTTTCGTAGCGTTTTATCTGACAGATAGGCCTAATTGTAAATTCCAATTACAAATCATAATATTTTCATTTTTTCGCTGCTAAAGAATGGAAGGAAGTTGGAGGAAAGAATGAAATATTGAGAAATGCTGATGAAAGGCAGGATATTATTGTCACCAAATGGCTGGGATTGACATTGAAGTTTCCTCATGAAACTTACTTATTAAAGAAAGCGTCTGTATATTTCCTTCCCATCATCAACAGAGATAAAAAAAAAAGGCATCTAAGCGGCCGTTGTCCCATTGAAATGTTACCCTCAACAACAAAAAAATTAAATAAATAAATAAATAAATAAAAAAAATATGGCAATGGCCCATTGCTCTTTGGTGTGAGGGTGATTTCGAATGCTCCAACTGTAGCAATTATCTGTTTGTTTTACGTGACCCTAGATTCCATCTTTTGAAATGAACTTTTTTTTTTCTTCTTTTTTTGACATCGATAAAAAACTCAAAAGATAAGAGTGTTTTGAAGATCATGAACTGCTTTTTGTGTTTCTTTAAACTTTAAAAATAAGACAGGCGTGTTAGTATTCGCTAAATGCCTACAACTGTTAAAGGTTTAATGGCTCTGATAGAGGGCAAAGTAAACCCTGGAACTTAAGTCAAAGGGCCCCGAAATTTATTTTTATGGTAACTTTTTAAAAACTTTTATTAACACTTTATGTAAGTTAATATTAGAGAAATGTTAATGTTAGTTGATAGAATTTCGTGAAAATCAAAATGTTGTTATTAATATTTCCTCTAGAGGAATCAAATTGCCCGGTTCTGTTGAATTGAAAGAAAATAAAAGAAAGGAGAATTTTCCCAATCGCTGCTCCCTGGGAACCTAAACATTTACAGAATGAAAATGGAATTATTATTATTATTATTATTATTATTATTATTTCATTAAATATAGGCCTACTCAATGTAATCTTGTGGAATAGCCATCAATGACTAATGTGATCTTGTTACGGAGGTCAATCAATTCAATACGTCTACTTGATTATTTAAAAAATAAATAAATAAGCGAATAAATAAATAAATATGTAAATACATTAAAGTAATTTAGAAGACAAAAAACAGTTTTTTTTTTTTTTTACCTTTTAATTATTGTGAATTTGTTTTTCTTTCTAGTTTATGGTGGTTAAATGTGTCCCAAAGTTATTTGACATTTACCAAAATTCGATGAGGCAATTTCAAAACTTTTTCAACAACATAGAAAAGTTTTACTACTATAGGAAGTAAATAAATTATTGATTTTCTTCTCGAGTAGAAGTGGGCCTAAAGGAATTTAATAAAAAGGAGAAAAAAAAATTCTTTATGAGAATCGATTCAGTATTTCTCTATTTTCCTCGATTTGCAATTACTGACCCTTCTGTATTATCAGTAGGAAAATCACCTCGTGTTTCACCTTCTTTAAATTGATTGAATTACTGGAAGTGACCCGTGACAATATTTCCTGTTTGTGCTTTACCGTGTGCTGAAGATTTCGGGTCGTTTCGGTCAATGAAGGCCAAAACGATCGAAGACGCCATGATTAAATGACAAATGAACATCAACCGATTACTCACACAAATAGTAAATATCAATGAAAAAAAAAAAAAAATTCTGTTCTGTAAGATTTCCTTAAATTTAATATTTTTTCCCCATCCCCATTCACTGATATTTTAGAATAAATATAAATGTAACCCTGTAAATGCTTTCTATTTACAGGAATTGATATTGGTTCCCAATATTTTTATTCCAATTTGGTTAAAATATATCAGAATGTTTAGCACGATAATAGTTATAATTTTTGGTGAAGAATTTAAATTAGAATAACAGTGATATGAAAAGAAAAAAAAAAAAAAGGTAGAAGCAATGTACCAGATCAAGTAAAAGTTGATGTAAGGGTAGTTTGCTGATAAGTACTAATTACTTCGTCATGTCTGTTCATCCGTCTTAACAACTCGATGACCATTTTTATTCTGTTTACCTCATCAATAAAAATCTAAGTTTTTTTTTAAATTGGTCATTTATTTTGACCATTTTCTAAATCCCTTTTTTATTTTAACCAAGTAATTCGGTTCCAACCATGTAAATTTCGTGAATTGTTTTTATGGTGCTAAAGCAATTAAAGACAATCAAGTTTTATTAAGGATTTTTTTTTTCCAGAAATGTAAATTACCATAACGCCTCGATTTTTTTTTCTTTTTCAGGTTAGTTGTTATCCGATGGTTGTAATAACTCTGTTCTGTTATGAACGCTCCACAATATTACATACTTTTGAAATCTTTCTGTGATATTAGATTTTATCGATAGTAGGAAATCTAATTTTAATGAAATTTTATTAAAAAAATACCAAAGGTTAAAAAAGAAAAAAAGATAATCATGAAGAACTATTACAGACTAAATACATTTTACTCAAATATTTGTTATTGTGATACGAGATAAAGTTACTGCTTCAATTAGGAATTGAAGAAATGAAATGAAGTAAATAATTTTTGTTTGTGATTTCCATACAAATGGTTCCATCAAAAAAAAACAAAATATATTAACGAGTAACATATAACTCGTATGACAGACAGACACAAACAAAGCTAATAGCACTTTACGTTTTCCTAAAAATTAAATTTCCTAAAACTAATAGAAGCTCTAATTATTACGTAATAAATATTTTTTTTTCTTTTATTAAAAAAAGGTTTTTAAATAAAAGAAAAGAAAAAAAATATTTTTACGTTGAAATTCTAAAAATCCTAGAAATTAAGACTTTGTAAGAGTTTCAATAGTTTAAATTCTAAATTTAAATTACATAAGCATTTTGATTGATTGAATGCGATATTAAAGTATTTTAATACTTATTAGCTATTACATTACCATTATATCTGCAACTGCGAAAGATAATATTGTCAGTAGCTACTGATTGAATCTCAAAACGGAAATAATCTGTTTCTATACTTGGAAAGGAAGTGTTTAGGGAAGTGAAGAGGAAAGTTGGAAGTGTAAGTTCCTAAACTTTCACAACACTTCACGTCTTAATAAGCAACTTATTTTCGATTGGACTTTTGTTTGCAATTCACTGACCTATTAGGAGGCAGAGGTGTGTAGATTATCATTGGCTGTAAAAGCAATGACCTCTGAAAACATCAACAGACAACAAGTGGAGATTGCGGACGAAGTCACGCTTGGTAGTATTACAGAAATAGCTGTGATCTATTGGGATTCTACAGGATTCAAAAACATGCAGGGAAGGTAATTTATTTTTTGTTTGTTTACTTTGAATTAGATCTTAGATTTCTTAATAAACTAAATATCTTAAAAAAGAAAGAAAAAAGAAAACATTCGTCACAATTTCTCTCTATTTGTAGACTGACATACATTTTTTTGACTAAGCCTATGTAGGCTTGCTACTCCACTGCAACATTTTTCTCCTTCGTATCTGTTTATACGTGCATCACGCTGAAATGACTGGAAGGATTTTCTTAACATTTATTATGATGCTTTTTTACGGCCCAATTTAAAATGTGAACACGATTATTTTTGTCTCCAAACCCTTACAATTGCCCCCTCCCCTGCGAAGTTCCATTACCCTATGGATAGTTTACTAAATACCTATTGTCCCCCAAATGAAAGTTGGCCGGCGGAAGTTTGAACTGCGCAGCCCTTCCGGTAGCTGATCAATTATGTTTTCCTGTCACAATGGACGACATCGTCTGTGTTCACTGAGAAAGACATGTTGATAACGCCAAATTAAAACTTCTCTCGACTATTTAGCGTTATTTCAATACCAGTTGCTAACAATAAGTATTTATATAAATAAATAAATATATATTATTTATAAATACAATGCTCTTTGACAAAGTAACAAGCGATTACCGTAATGGCGGCGTCCTGTCATAAAAATCAGACGGAAGTGCCTGACCAGACTAATCGATCATACATGCGCAGATCTCACAAAAACAGGGCGGCCAACTCTCATTTGGAGGAGAATAGTAATATTATGATTTTAATTATCATTAATTGATTGAATTCCTTAAATAAGCAGCTTACTGATTGATTTCCTTTAGATAAATTGTTTGTGCTTTGGCACAGAAGTAACAATCCAATATTTATTTAATGTTACTGTTTTAGAGACGAGATTAGGCTTATATTACCTCATCAGACCATAACTAAACTTTATGTTATGTATGAACTAACAGCAAGAGAAGCATCTACAGCAGGGGTTCTCAAACTTTTCGAATGTTACTTAAATAAAATGCGAAAAATTCACGTACCACCATGTGCCTATTTTGTAATTCGGGCTTCGTACAGCCAAGCGTTTGCGTTTTTGATAACAGAACAAACAAAATAAAATAAACAATCTTGACAAAAAAAACCATAGTTTTTTTTTAATCATGATTTTTAACAGCCGTGCCGGCGTGGTCGTGCGATCTCAGGCGGCGGTCTGCCGTGTGGCCGGTGCGCCGGTACCCGGGTTCAAATCCCGGTCGAGAGCATGGATGTTTCAATTTCCTTTCCTGTGTTGTCAGCCTCTTCTTCACTTTCTCTTCGGTCTAATGTCATTCCGTAATGGCGTCCTGGAGAAGGCAACGGGAAACCACTTTAGTATCTGTTCCCTTGTATAGCTACGGCTTCTCCTAGGGGTCGCCCTTCGGTGATCACTAGATTTCCTTAGCTTGAACCAATCTACGGATTGACCTACCATGGAATGATATGGTATGATTTTTAACAAAAAAATCATTGTCCAATCTGCCTTTTTGTTCCACCTGTGTACCATCGGAAACAACGTAATGTACCACAGATTGAGAAGCCCTGATCTACAGAATAACTGTGAAGTAGATGAGAGATTTGTAGCCACACACAAAACAAAATTAATGATTTTTATTTTTACTTTCTGTTATTATTCGAATTTAATGTAAAATATAATATTTTCTTTAGAAATGCTAGAAAATCAAGCTATTTGAGATTAATTAGTGCAATACTAATACAATTAGTAAGTGTCAAAAATCGAGATAAACAAAATTTAAAAGCCAAAATATACTTAACTAATTAACTTTATTAAGTTAATAGTTAACTTTTTTTACTGCTTACCTTTAAACATTCGATCAGAGATTTCCCATTTCTTGCTAATATTCTTTCATTTTATTTGATTGATTCAATTCTCAGTTTAATCGATAATTTATTTTTAAGGTTCAGTATTATAATGATTCTAAAATTTTATTTCATTGTTTATTTATTCGTAATTCGGTCATTGCTTCTAGAATCGTCTAGGTTTATTGAAGGTGTTACAGTAATAATTATAGTAATTACAATAATAAACAGATATTTTTCTTTATTTGAGATTCTCATGAGTTGTATTAAGCCGAATGTATTCAGTCGAAGTTAATCTGCTTTCATTTTTTAATATGAGACAATTTTTACTATGCTTTGTTCGTTAGGAAAAGGTGAGAAATTCAAAGTTCATTTTCTTCCCAGTGTCATTTTATCCATTATCAATTAGATCTTTCATTCAGAAACGCTTTCTTTTTCTCTGCGAATTGATTGATTGAAAGAAACTGCCATTGTTCTCATTGGCAGTGTGAATGAATGTTTGCTTTATTCCTCCATTACGTTTCAAATACTTTAAAGATTAAGTTACGGAAAAGTAAAAGTAAGCAATTGTTTATTTGGTTTTTAATTGCGTTAAGGAAGTCGTCGTGAAACTATTTCCATGTTAAGAAATGTTTCCACAACTCATTTCGTACAAGAGGGATATTAGAATAAAAAGAAACGAAAATAGTACTTAAATAAACACTTATTACATAAAAATAGTAGTTGATGAAGGAAAATGAGAGAATAGAAAAATATATATCGTAGAACCTCCAAAAAGGTAAAATTATCACACGTATACAAAAAACAATTGATTAAAATTTCTCTAAAAACTTTTGCAGTTACAGTATACTCTCGATATCTCGAAATCGAAGGGACGCTAAAAAAAAATTCGAAATAGCGAGTTTTTGATATAACAAAGTCATAACCAAAACATAAAAATTCACATAACAACACAAGATACGGAATAATATTCTAAAAATTAGTCTTGATAGATGAGAATAAGTATACATATGTAACGTTAGTTGACAATAAGTCTAAATACAGCAATGATAATTTTAATTTTTAAAAGTAGTCGAAAATAATTACATTAAATTGAAAAGAATTTGTAAAATTCAATGAACTTTCATTGCTAGAATTTCTTAAAAAATATCTCTATTTGCTTCGACACAACTGAACGGCGATTTTTTCCGGAAAAATTCATTTTTTATTTCGAAAAATATTCGACATGACAAGGTTTTGAGTGAAAACTCTTCGACATAAGAATTAAAATTAACATTAGCTGAATATGTAATATCAAGGGGAAAAATAATTATTCGACATATCAAGGTTTTCGAGATATCGAAGTTGGAGATATTGAGAGTATACTGTATATGATTTTGAAGAAAAATCGGAGGGAGGGAGAGCAGTAGATTACTTAGGACGCATTCCTTCAGTCTTGCCAGTTGATCATTCATGAAGGAGAATTCTCAGGTGATGGTAGATAGATTTATTGTAATTCTCCATTGCAGGAATTAATAATTATTCAAGTGAAGATCAACCGTCTTAGGCTGATTAATTTTTCTTGAAACTATCCACTTGTAAATTGAGATCAGGGAAAAGGTGAATGAAGATATTTACTAATAATTATTTTCAAGTTTTAATTACCGTTATTATCCGTTCTGATCATTACCAGTTTCCTCGTTGTTTTTTTTATAAATTACAAAAAAAAAAAAAAAAATACTTGGAAGCAAATGGACTCTATTGTTGAATGCTAAGGATCTTGTCTACTGGCTTGGAGAACTGGGTTCGAAATCCAGAGATAATCGCATTTTTCCATTTTATTTCTCTTCCTCCAACCTTCAGTCAAAACCTTCATTTGGTTTCTTTTCTCGGATTAAGGTGGGCGAGCGTCGAACCGGCCCTCTGACTTTCACTCCTTCGCGTTACACTGTAATTCCACTTTCTTTGTTATTCATTTGGGGAGACGACGGAATGTTTTAACTTTAATAATGATCAATTTAAAAGGTTTTAAATCCCAAAATCCTGGAGAATTCCAATACCAGACGTTAGGATAGGCTTAACCATTGATAGAAAACGTAACAAAGAATAATCAAATAAGGAAATTTTGGGCCAACATCAACTGAATCCCACACAGAATTCATTAGGTGTTGACCCCAAAGTCAAGATCTCATATTGAAAGAGGCAGACATACAACAAGATATGTTATCGGAGCACAAGACGTGAATATGTGTTGAAACATTTTTGCACGAATGACCTTTGTTTTGTAGACTCAAAAGTCTAATGTAAATATTGCAGGTTATCAATAATCTGAAATCACACAGCTACTGACCAGCGATTCTCTAAGAGTGGGTCGCGAGAAAAAAAACAACAATACTATTTATATAAAAACGGGAAAATAAGAGAAAATATAAAATAGGTATTAAATATTTTTAACAAAGTTATTTACTAACGCAAGAGGAATAAGTGAATTATTGCAAGTGATACAAACTGGAACGGTTAAAATTAATGAATCAATAATTACATCATTTTTATAATTCAATGAGAAATATGGGTTTGTTTACATTTGTACAATTGTTTCATTTGGGTTCAAATAATTGGTTCATTTGGGTATAGCAACGAAAAAGTTTAGAGTTCAGTGGGATATTAGGAAGAAAGTTTATTGTGCCACCAGATTTTTCCAAATACTTAAGTATGTCGCAAAGCAAAACAGATTGAGAAACACTGCTATAGATGTTTAACCAAACTTTGTGTCTGTGTCTGTCCCCCAGTGGATGAATTTCTAGTGTCTGTATCTACAGATGCTGGCAAATTCCCATCCGATACAATTCAATTCAAAGTCGTAGGAATTCGTTCATGATTAAGAAAACAACAGGTCTTACTGGCTCGAGGAAGCAAGGGTTTACTGATGCCAACCACTTTCTTCAATCTTCACATTGCTGGTTTAAGCAATCATTTATTTCTCTGCAGAAATAAACAGAAGTTCCAACATTTCTTTAAATAAAAACACTTTAAAAAAAAACAAAAAACCATACAAAACAAAAAATCAAGTCTCAAATTATGGATAGATCCGGGACGTACGTTCCATTGCAATGACTGCTAGAACAGAGTGTAATAGTTTTAAAGAAAAAGCCTTGTATTTTTTGAAATATATCGTTGAATATTAAAAAAAAGAAGAAGATTTTTTTCTTTTCTTTTAAAATACATTAGCTTTCCATGTTTAGCGTCTTCATCGGAAGCTAACGAAAAATAAAACAAACAGACTGTAAATAATTACCATTTCTTTCTCTGATTTTCAAAGAAAATAAAGAATTGTTGTTGTTGTACCGATCTTCGTGTCCGAAGGTTCTAAGGATCTCTGCTGTTCCCAACATGGCGAATCCCTAGAATTTCAAAGGAAAGATATTGAGGTGGTTTCCCTTTGCCTTCCTCAGGAAATCATTAAGAAATGATTACAAATATCAAGAGAAAGAGAAGAAGTAAACAAACATGGGAAAGGAAATTTTTCAAACAACCATGTCCACGCCGGGATTCGAACCCAGGTTCCGACACATCGGTTTCAAGGGAGGCCGCCACCTAATCCACTAGGCCATGCAGGAACGGCAAATAAAGAATACTTGTTGAAATTTACTGTTGAAATACAGTTGAAATTTACACCTGATTTGTAATTTGTTATATTGATATCACTGAAGCTGCCATTATTAAAGCTTCATCACTGCATCTATAATATCTATACATTTCCATTGCATAATTTCTACTTTTGCACCATTACTATTAAAATTCAGTTTAAACAGAAAGAAGAAAATTAAAATAATAAACAATTGCTGAACTAAAAGAGCTCAACAATTACTTATCCTAGGAAGCTGAAATTTTAATAAAAGTCTTTGCTTTTCAATGGGAACATGTTATCATACAAACTAAGCTCTTTTGCAAAGTAGCCTCAGTTGAAAAACACCCCCAACAAGGAATAAGAATCAAGGAAGTATTCAAAAGTTGCCATATTGAGAAATGAAATTCTTTTCTGTTTTTTTTTTTTCTCTTTTCGTAAACAGTTACTTCATTAAATTAAAACAAGAAAAAGCAAAATGCAAACTTTGCAGATATACAGTGCTCTCTAACTTCCCAACAAAATCACATCGAAAACATTTGGTCAATTTTCAAATCTTTTCAGTGAATTTGATTTTGTTCTCATTAGAACAGCTAAACATATCTGAAATTTCGTGCAATTTATCAGTTTTTATTATTTATTTGAAAGAAAGTGATAAATTCAATAAATTTTCAAAATTTACAAATCCACATGTTCTCGTTATCATTTCTGGTCGCCAATGAATTGATTATCTAGTTTTTATAGAAAAAAAGGTACAGCCTTCTAATATCGTACTTTGAGCTCTCTAGTCATATATTTTACTACTTCAAATTATTAATAATATCCATGTAGATGTAAATGTTCATTGGAGTATTGAAGAGCTTAGAAAATTCTCTAATAATTTACATATAATAGGACCTAAAAAAAATGCACGATTATTTTTAAATATTAATTCTAGGATTAAAAGTTATAATTTTCATGTATAAAATTGCTGAATTCTTACAGTGGAACTCGAACGGTTGTGAGAACTACATGTATTTAGCTTTAATACATTTTTAGAAGTTGGACAGCGTTTTTTCTCCAAGAAACCATTTCTTTTGTCCATCCGTCATCACTCAAGGCTAGGTTTTGATGAAGTCAAGAAAATCCAAGTTTCCAGAAAGACCAAATAGTTGGAACATTTCTAGTGATCATTTTTCTATCTTCTCAGTGGCGTAATGTAATGTAATGTGGTGAGCGCGGGTGGCTTGACAGCCAAGCACCGCGATCTGAAAGATCTATTGTGCTATCCCACGGAAATATGGACAGACGGAGAGAAAGACTGAGAAAGGATGGTGTGAGAAATGCAGGGTAAACGGAAGAACCCCGGGAAAACCTGCCCAGCGCGGATCGCCACCATCAACTAAACCCACATGAGAACCGAACTTCGGTACTCAGAGGTGAGCGGCTTCTCAGTGGCGTAGTAAGGGTTGGAGTCAATCTCTCCATTCAAATCCAAAAAAGATTTATTTAAGAAAAAATATTTAGTATAAATTTAAAAAAAAAAATCCATAAAACTTAATTATTAATACTGTTAATATTTCTTAAGAAAATTATATGTGCAATGATATTCAGGCAGAGGAAGTTTAAATATGGATTGTAATTCTCTTATACAATGTAGATTTTTATTAATAACTTTTATTGAGTAAATCTAAAGAGTGAATAAAACAGAAAGATAAGAATTTCTTCTTTTTTTTTTTGAAAAATCTAGGTTCCTCGTAGTATTTTTCAGTTATTTTTAGACTTAGATTGTCTCAGCTCTTTTGTCAATACTTTTCTTTCTTTGTTTAACCTCGTTACCAATCAGATGTTGTGCATTTTTGAAATGCTACAACTATTGAATATTCATAAAAGGAAGTTAGAAGGAAGATTGCTGTCTTTGTGAAATGCAAAGATTTCCGGAAGATTTCTGAAGAAGTACAAGTGGATTCTGGAAGATTCAGAGAGACTGGCTTTTTTTATTTTTTTTTACACAAAATCTAATTAAAAAAACAAATAAAAGGTCCTAATCTCACTTCTATCAAAATTATCAATATTTAAATGTTAATTCTTTGAATGAATTACAGTCAGGGGCGTATATGGGATATTATTTCGGGGAGGGGGCCAAGTTAGGGAACTGGCCAACAACAATTAAAAAACAACAACATTGTTTTTAAAATTCCGGAGGGGGTGGGTGGGTGGGAGTAAGATCCCTTCAAATTGTTATCAAAGTAAAAAAAACAAACAAAACAAATATAATAGGGCTAATCTGTACATTTTAAGATTTCAAGAGTGGGCTTGTGCCCCGAATGAAAGACCTTTATTTGAAGTATTTCGTTTCTTATTGGACTGAATGATTAGAGAATTCAATAATCAATAGTTTTAATCTATTCAATGAATTACGAACGTAAAAACTTTTTAAAACAACTTTTGTGAAAGTAAATAAATCCAAAACTCCTCTAAATATACGAACGTTTTATGCAGATTTACTAAACAAAGATCGTTGCTTCTTTGCCAAACAGAATAGTTACAGTTTACATTAGGACAAACTGGTCGTACTGTTAAGAGAACATAAGGAGTCAGTCAGTCCTTAATAGGACCTCAAAGTGAGAAATTGTCCTCGAAGACAAGACTCAAATTTTAAATATTGAAAAAGACAAAATTAAGGAAACTAATAGAAACAATATCGATTAGAAATAAAACCTTCGAAAACAAAAAGAAAAGCACATGTTTAGAAGTAGAATATTACTTTGTACACATAACCCAAAAATAAATGAAAAAAAAGGCTTTCAATTAAAAAAAGAGTCTACAATTGATCCCTTGTAACCGACTGTAAAGGAGAATGGGCAAAACTCTATGGGAAGCTGCCCCACCTTGTATAGTGATAAGATTTATATCTACAGAAAGATCTCCTTAAATAGAACATATTTTATTATTACAACTCGGCTCAATTATTAGTCCGTTCGGAGTTATGTAAGTCTAGATGTGATTATCTAGTTGACATCGTAATTCTCGAATTTATTATTTAATTAACATTTGATAATTATTTACATAATTAATAATTAATATTATCATTTATTTCAAGTAATAATAATTATTTGCATGTAATAAATGAAAATAATTATTAAATGATAATTAATTAATACATCCGGGAATTAAAATGTCAACGAGATAAGTCATATCTATACGTATATAACTCCGAACGGATTGATAATTGAGACAAGTCGTAATAATAAGAAATGTTCTATTGATGGAGATCTTTCCTTACGTTTATATCTTATCGCTATACAGTGGTGGGACAGATCTGCCCATTAGCCTTTCCTCAACAATTTCATATTTAAAACTTAACATATACCAACATTATTATTGATTGTTAAATTATTGTTTAAGTGCGATAATTAAATTTTATTTTTATTGTTCATTGGATAACGTAATCAAACTTAATATCAAAAAATGATAAAAAAAAAAAAGAAAAAATAGCAAAAAGAAAACCAAACTGTGAAATGTGCATTGGATGCAATTCGAAAATGCCTGACAAAGAAACAACGTGTTTTGTTGGCATAAAATTTACTTTGGAGAAGTTTTGGATTCATTTAATTATTTTTAACTGGACTCAATTCGAGATGATCAATTTTAATTTCAGTGTCAGATCTCTTTCCATTGGAGGCGAGTCTTTTTATTTTATTTCGTTTGCTTTAATTTTTCTTCTTTTGTATTTTGTTTATCGATGGTGTTCGGTTTAGGGTGAATGGCCGGACTAGGAATGGATCGTATTCTTGGTGTGAGTGAAAACAACAACTGATTCTGTTCCTCTTTTTTTCAAAGGAAAAGAACGGTTCGAGGGTGGATTCAGTTTCCCTCAAGTGTTTGAATTGATTTATTTATTAACATCTTCAACAACAAGAAAAAGGAAAGAATAATAAGGAAAAACAATAATCTTCCTTCGATGAGATATTTAATCTACAGGAAGATGTTCTATGAGAGATAGTTTTACTTATGCTATTAAACCAGTGCTTCTCAAACTTTTTCGGTTAGCAGCAAACTTTCCATATACCAAGCTTTTCGATGCAAATATGCATATAAAATAAATTGTGTAAATACGATATATACCCATATAAATATATATCACAAGTATTGCATGAAACATTATTTATTTCGAAGCGAAATATAAATTAATTTTTTTTTCTTCGAGAACAATATTGCTGCTTATAAAACTCATGTTTTTTAGCAGATCTTTTGGCAAAATATACGAATCATCAATTTCTATGCTCTATTGAGTACAAAAGTTCATTAATATTTGTCCTTTGGAAAACGAAGTGTTTTCTGCCACACAGACACCATCAACAACAATAAAAAAAAATAATACAAACACTCATTAAACAACATACAGTTTCTACAAAGTAACACTGACGTAGCACCATAGCACTTAACTGGCATCATCAATTCTAGCTTTTTCGAGCGCAAGAAGCAATGCCTCAATCTTGTGTAAGTTTGAAATAAATTTGAAGGGATACATAAAGTATTGAAATAAACCACCTCTTCATCTTAGAAACATCTATATTTCAGCCCAATGACGGGTCTTCTTCAGGATCAAAATAAATTATAGATGGGCTGAAATATAGATGTTTCTAAGATGAAGAGGTGGTTTATTTCAATACTTTATGTTTAATGAAGATTTTAATATTGTCGTCGCAGATGAGATAAGTTGAAGGGATACATTTCAATAAATGTCTTTAAGTTTAATATACTTTCCTTTTTTTTTTAAAAAAAATACTTTGTTTTCAATCAGAATATTTTTAGCAAAATCCCTCAATACGCTTCTATTAGACATAACAATGTATATTTATTATTATACAGGGTCGTTTTAAACTATGGGGACAAACTTGGGGAGAACAAGGAACACAATTGGTCCTATGAACATATGTCCGGAAATACACAGTGAATCCACAATACATCATTTATTACATTACACCTGAACAATATCTTCCCCAGTAGATGGATCGGTCGAGGAGGTCCAGTTGCATGGCTCCCCCTATCGCCGGACCTAAACCCCCTTGACTTTGATTTGTGGGGGCATCTGGGAAGTGTCTTGAACTCTGAGCCTATCCCTGATGTGCAGACTCTGGAACCACATGCCGTACCGCTAGTATACTGTTCGACTGGAACATTCGAAAGGGTGTGTCAGACAATGATGCGACGTGTGGGCGTTTGCATTGAAGCCCATTGGGGTCACTTCTAGCATCTACTGTAGTATCCACGGCACAGTACATGTTCGGACAGAGCTACATATACCGTACTGTTTAGCAATGTAATGTATTATAATAAATGATGTATTGTGGAGTCAATGTGCATTTCTGGACATACGTTCATAGAACCATTTTGTTTCCTGTTCTCCAAGAATGAACTCTCGAAGTAGTTTAAAACCACCCTGTATATTATAAGCTTAAGTTAATTTGGGTCCGGTTGTCCAAGTGCTGTGAGGGTTGTGCCTAAAGGATCCTAGTTCAAGTCCAGGCAGAGGTCGGGATTATTCCTAGGTTATTTCGAATGGACCCAAGGGTTCCTCCAGTTCTCTGTAAATAGGAATCGGATTTTTTTTCCTAAGGATAAAGGCGGGTGAGCATTGGGCTGACCATCCAATCTTATTAGTCCCAATGCTCATTAAAAGGGTGCCCCATGAACCAGGAGGTTCTTATGGGAATCCTTAAATACCTGTAAGTTAATTTATTCTTCTATTCAATGTAAATTTCTAAACTGCATGTGGTTAAACTGGAGTTTTTGCAACTTACAACGATTTAATGTAAGTTTCGGCATTTCACTTAATTTTAAATTTCAGTTTTGAAATATTAATTAAGTGTTTTTAGGTAAAGGTGATGATCATTGTTTTAAAGACAAATATAATGGTTTATTCGAAGTTGGTTATTTAATGTGTTAATATCGGCTTTATGGAAATCATGCAATGGTGATTTTGGGATCGAACATCATTAATTATGGTCCGTGGTTTTTGATCAAGAAAACTAAAAAAATAAACTATTTGTCGCATATAGTTAGTGAAATGAAAAAGAAACTCCCAAGTGATTTTGTACCAAAGGGGATTTATTGAAGTAAATGAACTAGATACAAAATCCATCAAACTAAGTTGCTGTTAAAACTCAAAAATCAACTGTAAAGGAACAGAACCTCATATCTAAGAAAATATCTACTTTAGAAATTTGAAATGTTGATAGCAGATACATTCTATTCAATGAGCTCCCTATAAAGCAATTGTTTAATTATCTGAAAATTATATAGAAAAAGTAGAACTGTGAAGTAAGAATATCCACTGCCTCTTGGAACATCAATATTGCTGGATCAACAAATATTCACAAAGTGGCGAAGCAGCTACAATTTATTTAAACATGTTAAGCATAAAATAGATGAGTTCCAGTAAAATCCATGATCGACATTAAGAAAAGGTTCAGCGTTATTTGTTTATTGAAAAGAGAAGATCCATGGATTACAGTTTTTTTTAACTGGCGCAGCATGACCATCGGTGCTAAAATCGTACAAACTCTAAAATTTAAGTAACCAACTAAAAGTTCTTTAATATATATTCTGTAGCAGAAACTCTACTTCAGTTATTACCTTCCCTCCTACACCAGTGGAATTATAGATTTCCGAACAACAATAAGACCATCCTTGTTCCGTATACAAGACCATCCTTGTATTGTTTTCAACTTCCTTCAGTTCTTCTATATTTCCTGATATTTTTTTTTGGTACTTCAGCTGGTGTTTTTCTCCTCATGTATTATATATTTCCCTTTTTTTTTTGATAAGGAAGAGGTTATTCGAATTCAAGACTAGATATTAGTTTAAAAAAGTTACAAAAGAAAACTTAAGATAGGAAACGTAGAATCCTACATCTCATCTCTTTCTTAATTATGTTTGAATTTCCATGGGTTGATAAAAAGTGAAAGATAAAAGCGTATTTCTTTACGAATCAACACAATCCTGGTTGTACACGAGCGAGCCTTGAAGAGGGCGAGCTCTTGAAATTGGCTTCCGGCGCGTTTCCTCCCTGGCCTCAATTTCTTTTCTTTTAACTGTGGCCTGAAACGGAAGGATTCAGTGATGGAGGTCAAGAGCTAGGCCTTAACTGGGAGCAATGATTTACGCCTTTCGGTAAGTGCTTTATTTTTAACACCTTCAAAAACACAGCTACAATAAGAATTCCTGCTGCTCGATATAAAGCAATTTATAAATGAGGTTTAAATTCTGTCAATAACCAAAACAGTTTGTATATTTGGGTTCACTCTTGTAGTAGCTGGGAATTGAAATCAGTTTATAATTGTCTGTGTTTTTATAATAACTCCATCCAGTGGATGAGTCTTCTTTAAGCTTGACAAGCATATTTATGAACGTTTGTATTTGCAATTTTTTAAATAAAAAGTTGTTTTTTTTTTTCCATGAGTGTCCTGTTGAAAAGTTTGCGTTGAGTTCACAACTCCAAGGGAAAAATAATGAATTTCAATCGATATTTAACAATGCATCCACATATTCTTTCAAAAAAATCAAAAAAAAAGAAAAAAACAAAACAAAGAGTAAATGATATTGTGTGTTATTCAGTGTGAAATTGATTTTGTCATAGATTGAACTCAGAGATAAGAACCTTTGATTAAAACTTATCAATATTTAATTGAATTCCTTCCTGTTGATGTTTTGGATGCGTTGACAATGCTAATTTTACCATTGGTCAAATATCATTTACTTTTGGTCTTCATACGTTAATAATTTTATATATATACTAGCCGGGTATCGTTGCTTCGCTCCGGAACCCTTGCATATATATAGCATTAAAAAAAACACCTTTATTTATTTAGCAAATTAATATTGAGATCGGCGAATATACGACTTCCCAGCCAGTTGTGGCCTTTTCTGCTTAACTCAGGTGTATTGCGGGTTGGCGCCACACACTTCATGGTCAGTTTGCCAGATTATTCCCTATCCCGTGGGAATTTCGAAAAATCCGGCCTTATTCCTTGTCTACATCCTAAAGGGAACCTCTGTGCAAAATTTCAGCTTTCTAGGTCCAAGGATTTGGGGTGGGCGTTGATGAGTCAGTCAGTGAGTGTCATGACTTTTCTTTTTATATTGGCGTATGTAGATTTTCATGAATTTTGTTTTGCTAACATCATTGATTAGTTCATTAGAGATTATATTTGAATCCGTTATTTTCTCATTTTCAACTCTTAATATCCGAGATTCGTTCTTTACATATTCTTCCTGGTATTTCGATGTCATGCTTATTTATGAAAATATCTATATATGTTTTCGTATTTCTATGAATTACAGTTGTTTCTTGTTGTTCCGTAAAGACAATTTTTGAAACCATTATTGCACATAAGTTTTAGGTATTTCTGTACAATATTGTTTTTATTCATTTTGAAAGATCTATATTTACGTCGCCAATTAATGTAGTTGGACGGTTTTTTAATATATTTTCATTTTTTATGAATAGATTCTCTGATTCGTCAGTAAATTTACCTTTCTTCCTGTTTGGTGGTTTATGTATGGCTAAAATGTTAATACTTTGTGTTTTATTTGAAATAGAAATTGTGTATTTGATCCTCTCCGAACTTGAATCTGTCAGAACTGTCAGAAGACAATTAGTCACCAAATTTCTATGTGCAATTCGATCAATTTGTCATCGATTGTTGGAATTTTCATTTGCACGTCTCAATCTTTGAGATTCATCATTTGCATTTCTTCGAACTTGAATCATTTTGATAATATCTTTGATTAACTTGTCGTCTTCTTAATGACGCTTCAGCTTGATTGTGTGCTGCTAATTGTCGTTCATTACATGCAGCTGTTTCTTAATCTCATAGAATGGCGCACTTCATTTTGCTGATTATTTCGATTTCTTCTAATTGGCATTTTAATTCTATAATTAATTTTTCAGTCAATATCGATCAAATTGTTACAATGACCGCCAATCCAATTTCAATTAATATTGAGATCGGAGAATATACGACTTCCCAGCCCGTTGTGGCCTTCTCCGTATGTTTCGATATCATGTTTATTTATGTGAATATGATCTATATTTGTTTTCGTATTTCCGTGAATTGTACAGTTGTTTCACTTTGTACGTACCTTCAAAAACTTCTCACAATAGCCAACATGAAATGTTTCACATTTTTGCATGTATCTTACAAACGCAGAAACGTTTGTGAATGACTGATATATCGTTCGATAGAACTTTCAAATACCAACATTTTCTCAACATAATGTTCTCTTCCAACTTTTATACTTATCGTTTAAATTGAGAAAAAGTCAAATTTGACCCTTTAAAAGGCGACATCTTGGAAACAGAAACCTTCTTTCGAAAGATTTTTGTAGCATTTTGTTTGTCTTAAAAAGATCTACATTTTATCCATTTACATGACCATCTCTTATAGTTTGGTCACAAAATTGGAAAAACTGAAAGTCTTATGACAATGACAGACAGAATAACATTTTTATATAATATATTTTTTTCAGACATTTTTATTTAATTTTCTTTTCATTTTCAGCCTACTTAGTTTCCTGGGTTTTTCTTTATTTTTGTTTCACGTGAGTTGCTTAATTTAATTAATTATCTTCCTCCGGCTTCTCTTTTAATGAATTCATTAGTTTTAATTCTGTTCTTGTAATAAGATTTTACGTGCGAAATAATTCAACAAAATGCTAACTACGAAAGCCACAAAGGAACTAGAGAGATTTCGCACAGATGAGTCCTAAAGAGGACGAAACGGCCGTCTCAGTCTCTCCCCGGTGACAGCTCGAGGTGCGAAATGTTTTTGTTTCCTTTGTGTGTTCCGCAGCTACCATTTTGTTAATTCTGTTTTTGGTTCGTGTTCTTTTGCTGTTTCTCATTCTTAGCTGTAATTTAGTTCCTTTATTTGTTTTCTTCTTCATTTATTTTCATTATTCTCTCTAGCTTTTCTTATCTTTCTATTATTGGGTTTTTTTGATGTCTTTTGTTTTTAGTATGTTTTTAATTTTCATATCCTGTGTTCAATTACTAATTATCTTGGTTTACCTCGTTTGTAAAAGTTTAATTTCTTTGCCTTTTCTTGGTTGCTCTTATTACGAAAACACTTAACAACATTTTGTTTTGTTTCTATTTAAAAACCATGGGTTTTGCCTAAAACCTTTGGCTTTGCCTAAAAACCATGGGTTTTTAAATCCAATGTCTAGAAACTGGGAAAGATCTTTGACAATTTTATTTAAAAATATTTGTTCAAATTTATTTGAATTATTTCTTAACCCGCCGTGCGGTCTCCCATGAGGTCTCCCATGAGTGGATTAGACGGCGGTCTCCCATGAGGCTGATACGGTGGCACCTGGGTTCGAATCCCGGTATCAGCTTGGACGTTTACTTTCTTTCCTGTGTTTGTCTCTTTCTCTTCCGCCGTCTATGGCAATGAAGAATTGTGAGAATTTCAAATCGAAACAAAAGATTGAACATTTCTGACCATTGTACGGTTAGTGCGATAAGATCCAGAAGGATCAACAGCACACGTGGGGTTTGCCCACGAACCTATTTCCAATAAAAAAAAAATATTTCTTAACCCTATATTTTTTTAATGCCTAATAACATTAAAATAAAACTTATTTATAATATCAAAAACATTTTACAATATTCTAATGAGCAGACTGTCTAACAATCACAGTAGGTTCAAAAAAATCATGGGATCCAAAAGTTTTGCGAAAAATATTTGCATTATACTAAAACAAAAACTTAATACAAGAAAATCAACATTCTTCTCAAACATTTATAACTACTGCAAATTCACAAAATATCAAATCTTATTTATGCTTTTGTTTTTAGTGTGTGGTCCGTACTTTTCATTCCATGAAATTTGGAATTAGGAGATTTTTTCAGTAATCTTGTTACTGACCAAGTTTCATGAAAATCTGCCAAATGAGAGTCAAATTATTCTTTGCATAGAGACAGACAGACAAAACAAATTCAGTGGAAGTAAAACAAACTTGACAAACTTGACGAGTCTAAACAATGAAAAGGAAAAACATATATTAAGAGTAAACAATATTTCGTTTGCTGTTGACATATTTTTTTAAAGATGGATTAAACATGTATCCACATAAATATGTATCTCCACATACGGATATTGAATAATAATCCCACAATGCTTATTTTTCTTAGTTAAAATGTTATACATCTGTGTAACATTTGAAAACTACCATGTAATTTATTTACTTAAAAAAGATACAACTGAGAATTTCATGAGCAAGACGCCATTTTCCTTTCCATTGAACAAGATGGGCGTGGCTTAGTCACGTGTCATAAATCCCAGTGCATTAATTTCCTGTCCAATTATTTAAAAATACTAAACCTCTATATTTCGGTTGTTTAGAATATTTCATCCTGTATTTACACAAACTATTTCTCACGGAAGGATATAGTTTTAGTAAATATGTACAAAGTGAAAGATATTTCATTTTGTGACAAGAGTACAATAAATGTAAAAACAATGTTTATCGAATAACAATGTTATTTGTTGAGAAAACCAAGATAGTTCCTTACTCAGATGAAGATGTGAGATTTAAGTTTAAATTAATTGAGATGAATATTAGATTGAAACTAGATCAATATTATAAAAGTATTTATAAGAGCCAATAATAAAAGACTGCATTCTGACTTTTCTTGATATGTACGAAACACGTTCAATACAATACTATGAAACACATTCTTTCATTGGCTTAAAAGTTTATGTAGGCCTACATTATATTTAATAACTTCACGATTAAATGAAGGTTCAAAAGTTAAACTGACATTTGATTACAACATTATAATCTTTAATATGTAATAAAATTTCTAAAAATTGATTAAAAATTGGAAATATTCTTTAAATAATGTCAAGTTGAATTTAAATGTCAGTCAGCATATTTTGCATCCGAATCTTACCAAACTTTAAAAAAATAATAAATATTACAATAACTTTTAAATAAATACACAAGCAAGAGACTGGATAGTTATATGCTAGTCGCCTTTGAATAAAATTACAAATATTAATGGTACCAATCTTAGCAACTACACGACCGATGTCCTTAATAATGCTACAATTCATCGCAGTTGATATTTTAAAAAACAGAACATAACTGCTGTTCGGGCTTTTCCTTGACTGAATAAAACCACTGTTTGAAATCCATAGCCAAGGGATCGAAAAACACGAATGAGGTTTTCACGACCGATATCCTGTCGTTTAGCACTGAAATAAAATCGACCGCTTCGCTTCAGTGTCGATTCTAGCCTACTCTTGATGTTCGCAGTGGAGTAACCAATGAATGAAGAGCAAACTGCTGAGAATTGAACAAAAGAAACTAAGATAATCTTCCTTCATGTACATTGGAAGGAACTAAACATAAATGCTTAAAAATAAATTTAAAAATGTTTCACAAGTAAATATTTTATATTTTACAAATTTTTAAAACAGAAGTAGTTAGGTAACTTAAAGATTCTCCAACACCAACGACCTTAATTTGTGACCTTGGTATTTCATGGTTAACATTGAATCTAGTTATTGTCAAAACAAAACCTACCTTGTAATTTCTTTTTTGTTACGTCAGTATGTTAACGAAAGGTCATTTAAGTAATGGAAAATTATTACATTTTATTGCGTTTGGTGTTGTATCTCACCAAAGGATATTACCTAGAGGCAATATTATTAAACTGAAAGAAAACAAATCACCATGTGTATAAAATTTTATTAAACGCTAAGTTTAGAAGAAAAACAAGGCGTAGAATGTATTGAAAATTCTATGAAATTAAAGAAAAAATCTTGATTTAGCATTTTTCGGGGATTTTAAAGAAAGTCATTGATTCAATGTTTCCAAGCGATTTTGTAGCACTTTTATTAGATTTGTCGTAATGCGGTCATATAAGCGAATTGGATCGTAAGAGGGGGAAATACTTGTTATACGTAGATTGTACGAAGAACAAGATTCGTAAATTTCCGAATGAAATTGTACATAAATTTACTTAAAAACAAAGAATTTGTATCAAAGCAAATTGCAAAGCAAATATCTAAAATACACGTATGAATATTTTAGGAATTTGTCGATATGTTTGTCTGTCGGCGATTTACAATAAGACTACGAAAGCCAAGATATGATACAATCTTCGATTAGTCAAAATAGCTTGAAATCAATGGATGCTTCAATTCTATCCATTATTTGATGTTATTAGTTGAAGAAAAGACAACAAAAAAGTTTTCTTTTATTTCTAGTTTATATTTCCTAGTTTACAAACAGGGACTTATTGTCTCAAAAATGAATTTAGAAGCTGATATATCCTTATATTCACATCTATATCCAGACTTTATCTCCTAAATCGAATTTCACTTTTAAAAATATGCAAATAATGAATCTATTTAAAGTTTCTGTTTCAGTAACTGTTTTACATAAAAATTGCTAATATTGCGTTGAAATATCTCAATTGGCAACTGGGGTTTAAAATCCTTTATCCTCTGCTGTTGTGAGGAAGACGTCTACAGAGCGTAGGTGTTTTTTAGTCATGTTTTTCTTTTAAAATGTTGACTTTTGTTTACACACTTTCTTTTTTTATTTTTATTCTTTTTTTTAATTTTATTTTTGTAAACTCGTAAGTGAGGAGTAAGGTTCAATTTTAGTTTCAAAAAAATAAAAATAAAATAATATATACAGTAGAGCCCCGATTATCCGCTAGTACCGCGAAATTTTTTTTAATTAAGAACCTCCAAAAAAAAAAAAATTAATCCAAGCCACCAACAGGGAAAGTACAATAGGCCCTACAGTGCGTAGGTCGAAAATTACTGACAGGTTTATTGTGCATCGTAATCCTACAGGCCTTCTCGGAATTTGTGGATGAGTGGCAGGCTCTTGCTCTGCAGAAAGGTTTCTGCTGTACTGTACATATTTTAAAAGTTTTGCATATTATGTTTTTTTGTATAATAAAACATAGTTTTTATGCTGAAATATTTTTTTTCATGTTTACACCTCATTTTTAGTCTTTTTCCAGGTTATCCGCGATCCAATTATTATCCAATTAAAAAATTATCCAATTCCGCGGATAATCGGGGCTCTACTGTATATATATATATATATATCATCCAAGATAAATGCATAGACTATATTCATTAGAAAGCTTTTGTCCCTTCCCTTTTATTATAAAATCTGTGAAGAATTTTTATATCAGAGATGCTTTATTTCAAACTATTATATTTTTTATTATAATTTTAAAATCACCTTCTTTCCGAGGTAACGTTAAGGTAAAATAATTGAGAAAGTCCACTATTACATCGAAAGCCCTCAAAGGTTATCACAGGAATCTACAAGTGTTTTGTTTTTCTAATTTGTTATTTTGAAGGGGTTAAGATCCAGTTATGTAGGTTAACTGCCTGCCTCGTTGTTACTTTTCAATTCCCGAACTTTCCTTATAAAGTTGATTCAACTTTTAAAACTGGAAGACTTCAAAGGAAGATGAAAAAGTCTTATTAATTTCCAATCTTCATTTCATTTAAAAAACAATGAAACTGATTTGGAAAAAGAAATCGTAGAGAATTTTAATTCATTATATTAGTTGTTGAGTTACCACGAATGGAAGAAATATTAAGTTTTGGAACTTAAATTTTCCTCAGTCAGGCTAACTTCATTTTTACCTACTTTGTTAGGCTTATCAAATCAGTCGAGCTGTGTCCTTACGTGTGTCTGTTGTGCGTTCTCCAGTAACTTGTACTGGATGATGATCTTGAAATTGGTTTGCATGTTTATGGATTACAGACAATCTTCTTCTATATTTGTTACAAGGAATTAGCACGAGAGGACGACAACAATTCCTAGAGAAACAATGCATCACAATTGAACAATGGATTTCTATTATTCTATTTCTATTAATATTTCATTGTTTTAATAAAAGGGAAATTAATCCTTTTAGCTAATCGATTGCGAGTGATTTGATAGGATTAAAAATTAATCCCCTAAGGTGTCTGTCTTAGTAAGTAATGAGGATTTAATTATTTATTTCATAAAAAATAAACATTTCTATAGTTTGTACTCAGCAGAATTTGGAATAGAACAGTAAGATTTCGTTTTTGTCGTTTTCACAACTTTAAGTAAATAAATAAATAAATAAATAAATAAATAAATAAATAAATAAATAAAGTAATTCCCAGAACTAACATTATAACGGAAGTAGATATTGAAGTTCTTTCGAATTCTTCTATTTTTTTTTGAAGATGCATCAAACGCTTCCAAACTTACATTCCAGGACACACACACACAGACAGACAGAGTGAACTGATGAGCATCACTTTCAAAATAAATAAAAATCAAATAAAAAGAAAAAAAGAAGAGTTCTTTCATGATCAAGTGAGTTTGTCACTAGTGGGTTTGCCGTTATAAGAAACGAAAACTTTTACACATTATTGATTCAATATTCAGTGGCGTGTTTATGGTTTTCTTATGGGAGGGCTACGTGCTTTTTATTGAACACTTAAATTTTTCATATTTTTAAAATGTCAAGAATGTCTTGTAAATCTGGCATCTTCCATATTACAATAACCCAATAATATAATATTCTATTATATTTACAAATATAAAATACAGTCGTACTCTGAAATATCTTATTAAAATGAAAATACTCAAAATTCCCATACTTGATTCCAATTTTTCGTCTTTATCGATCATAAAGACTTTTTCAAGATTTAAATGCTATAATATAAAAAGAATATCTATTCTCATAATAACAAAGAAAAAGTAACAATTAACATATGTCATCTAAACGAGAAAACATTAACAATAAACCTTATAACGAGGAAAAACGAATATAAACAATACAATAAAAAAATACAATAAAAAACGGTTTAATTAAATTGTAGTATTTTTTTTACTCTTTTATTTTTCATTAAAAATTTTCTAAAAAGGCTTAATGACACTTCACTAACTTAAAGCAAATACAGCAATTAATTAAGCATGATTCCAATATCAACCTTTTATTTTCATCTTGAATATCATTTTCTCCTTTAGACGACATACGTTAATTATTACTTTTTTCTTTGTTATTATGAGAATAGATATTTTCTTTATGTTTTAGTTTTATACTTAAACCTTGAAAAAGTCTTTATGATCAATAAAGACGAAATATTGGAATCAAGTATGGGAGTTTGAGTATTTTCATTTTAATAAGATATGTCATACTACAAGTTTATTCGATGAAACAAGTTTGAATTTGGTAAAATACATTCGTTTAAATATTTCATTTATTTCAAAATAATCTGTAATTTTTATGACTTATATCAGTAACTTAATAAAAGTTATCGAAAGTTAACTTCACTTTCGTATTATTTCTTGAAGTTATGCAGAGCAGGAGGTAAGGCTCCTACGATCCAAAAGCTGAACGGTACGAAGTTGAGATCAGTCCGACGCTCTCCGTCTTTAACTTGTATTGATAGAAGGCTGGGTGAATCCTGTGACATGTCTGCAGAAGAAATGACCAGAGAAACATTTCCAACCTCCTCTGCGAACTGAATCCACTATTGAACATTTTTGAATATAATAGAATTGAAAACAATTTTCCAACAAACAAATAAAATAATAATTTTTATTTCAACTTAAGAAAATTTTACTTTTTAATTATTAATTGTTTTCGACTAAATTAGATATTAAGGATGTTTATTTTGAAAGTGTAGAAATTATTATGTCCTGTAATTATAGAATTAAAACATTCTAGTCAACTATGAAAGAATATCGAAAGCAAAGTGAAGAAATTGTAGTCAGATAAGAACAGACTGACTCTCTTTCTCTGTTCTTGTACTTTCTTCACAGTCCATGGTCTACTGATTTGTTTGTTTATTTCAAAACTGAAAACAGTGATGAAAAGATAAAAAGAAAAATCTACGTTCATTTTGTTTCGCCATTTACGAGATGTCAGAAAACCATTTGCTTTTTCAGTAAAAAAACAAGAGAACTATAATTTACTTGTAAACTTTCTAGAATTCGTAAAGACCTCTTACATGAAGCACCTGAAACTGCCATGGGTCCAATTTACACAAAATGAATTGGGAGTTCAAAGTGTATTAGTTTAAATTTACCCAATAAAATTTATGACATGATGATAATTATGATCATACGAAAGCTTGATAAGATCTTAGTAAACACACGTTCTTTAACTTGCTTCTAACTAAGTGAAAAGCGTTAGTCAATTTTTTCTTCTGTTCGTCTGTGGCTTCCTTACAATTATTTTGAACCGAGACAGGTTCAAAATAACTGTAAGAAGAAGTCCTTTTATTAACTAAGAAGAATTCCAAAATACTATTGGCTAAATGGATCAATAATTTTGTTCGAAAATTTTAATTTTACATTTATTCAGAAAATTTATTCTTGAACATTTAGAAAAGGATTTTAGAAAAAGCTGAATTCGCTTAATTTTAGAAATTCTATTTTACAGGCATTTGTTGGTGACTGGTCAGCGTGTGAAAAGATAATCAATTTATTTCTTATATTTTTTCTTTAAGTATGAATCATCAGTAGTGAGTCGCGTGTCCTTGAACACCCTAATTTTTCAGTGGGTGACTATTAATTCCGGTCATGTGACTTAATAAATAATTATAGAAATTCATTAAGAAATACGATATGAACCAAAAACCCCTCAAAACGGTCAGTAAGACATACAATCAAACTTGTGATAATTTTCTTATCTTATGTATTTTCTTTCTTATTTAACATTCTTGATATTTTCTTCGATGACTCAATTTCTTAATTACATACGTTAGGTTTATTTACGATATAACATGATCTCTGAGCATTCTTTGTTGAGCTTTCCTTCCCTGTCACGTGATAGTTAGTCACAGTATTCCTAATCACTGAATGGCGTCTCAAAGTTACTTTGACGGCGATATCCTGAAAGAACAGGCGATTTATGTCCCTCAGCTGCTATATATACGTAGCGCAAGTGAAGCCATTGATGTAACGACGCTATTCGCATCCATTAAACAACAAGGAAAAAGGACTTAAGGTCAAGTACAATCTTTTAGTTATCTCTATTTATGCCTAGTTATCTGTAGTTAGGATAAATAGCAAAACACGTTATGTCTTACTACATGTTTATGCTAGCGATAAGTTTATTTATTTGAAGTTAAAGTGAAATTTGTTCCAAAGGCCAGATTTGATTTTTAAGAATATACATAGAATAAAACAACTGATTCACATTTACAATTGAGCTGTGGTATCCAGCTAAAGAAACTCACTTATCTTGAAAGGCAAAAAAGCAAACGTGAAAAAAAATATTTTTAAACTAGTCTAAGTAGTTTATTTGCGATTAGCTAAAAAAATTATAATTTGCAGATAACAAGAGGATACACAAGGGGATAATAACAGTAAAAAGTATAAAAAAAAAAAGCCAACCAAACTAATAATTACTATACCATCTTTTTAAAGTTTTTCATATTATTGTCCACTTTGTTCATCCTTATTGTTATCTATATCAAATTCTTCTACTATCTCTCTTCTTTTCATCTCGTGTAATATATAAAAATGACTCCACAACCCCTTTCCTAGTATTTAAAATAATTTATTTAAATACTAAAGCAGCGAATTTTCGGGAACATATTTTACGTCATTCCCTTCTTCAAGCAAATAAGGAACTAACATATCAAACAATAACTTTAACAGAAAGAGCATCATAAATTAAATATATTGCACATTGTTTGAAAAAAGGACACGTCATGAAGGAGGACATTAAAATGTTATATAAAGAAACTAATTGGAAATTCAGAAAAATCCTTGAGAGTTGTATCATCAAAAACACAAGGAATAGATATGATGGTGTTAAGAGTTGATCCAATCACTATTGGTTTAATATTAGAAATTTAATTAAGACAGACAATCAAAAAGGAGTAACAATAAGCGGATTGGATTATTAACTTTGTCAATTTATTGTGTATATGGATGTTATTATCATGTATAAATTTAATAATATGAGTAAGTTAAATAACAAACCATTGTCGTAACAATTTATATTATTCAATTGATGTGTGTATATTTAATTTATGATGTTCTTTCTGTTTAAGTTATTGTTTGATATGTTAGTTCCTTATTTGCTTGAAGAAGGGAATGACGTAAAATATGTTCCCGAAAATTCGCTGCTTTCCTTCCTTTTATCGAATTTGGCCAACTAGGGACCACGTAACTAGCTCAACCTGACAACGTCAGGGCGAGGCTAGTGAAATTCAAGAAAGGGGGGACGAGAATTATATCCCGTATTCGCTGCTTTAGTATTTAAATTAATTATTTTAAATACTATGAAAGGTGTTGTGGAGCCATTTTTATACTTATTGTTATCTTTCAATTGTTAATTTTTGCCATTGGAGACGCAGTAAAGGTTGGGGGTGGGGGTGGCAGGGAGGAATGCAACATCTTAACAAATGTTTCCCTTCTTTATATTTTTCTTCCAGAATTTCTTCCCCATTCTTTGTTACATCCAACGTTTTTTTTTTTGTTACGAAGGAGAGATTTCCAATCCGGGAATTCAGGTGGGAGAAACGAAGAACTCTACTCATAGAGAAATCCAATAAAAACAACGCACTCTCAAAGACCTCGTATGAGAGAAAACAATTAACAGTAGATGAACGTAGATTTAGTTAATTGGACTAAAAGAACCGATAGCTTAGCAATTTGTGCAAGTTTAAATTGATGATTTACACGAAATAGAGATGATCTTCTAGTGAATTCCAATGTCTTTTTTTTACGATAAGATTTAATGATTTTTGGTTTTCGTTTTTTTTTTTTTATTATGTTATTTAGTTAGGAAATTTATGCCATAACTAAATCTTAGTAGGTTTTTGAACTATGAAACATTTCAATTCAAAAACAATAGAAAAGCGAGAGAAACTATAGCACTATTTAGAAATGATAAAACATTGTTGTCTGCGTTTTGCTAGGGTCGAAATCCAATAAACACACACAAATCAATAGAATCTTTTATAGTTTGTTTTAAAGCTGTGAAACGAAATACAAGAGTACTTCCTTTTCCGATTAGAATTACCACTAATATTTCGGTTTGTCGTTTCGATTCATTCTGAGGAACTTAAAGAGTCACTTTAGTTTAAAAAGAAATTATTAATCTTGATGTATTGGTTGTCCTTAAGTTTTAGGAAAAGACATGACATTAAAGCAATGCCAACGGTTGTACAGAGACGTACGGAAAGATACAAGACGAGACAGCAAACGAAATGTTGAAGGGAGGAAGAGAAAGAGAGCAGAGACTGATTATACAGTCACTATAAAGAAACGTTAATGGAATTGGAAAGGACATGTAGCGAGACGAAATGATCAGAGCTAGAACAGGATAAAATTGCTAAATTGGATTCTGAGGAATTAGAGGAAGCCCAGAAACACCCGCAAGTGTAAACGGGTGAATGAGATTGAGGGTTTTTTTTTTTTGATTCGATTGGAAAAGAAAAGTTTTAACAAAAGGAAAAAAAAAAAACAACAAACAAACGTGGAGAGATCTTGTTCGTTCTACAGAAAATACAATGACTTTTTGATTACATTTTACAAAGATAGAAATATTTAAAAAGTAAAAATTGCAAAAATTATTGGTGTTTCATAATTATAGCACATTATTTACTTGGATTTGTCTTAGTATTTTAAATTTTGTAATTGATAAGGAATTTATTTTGCAATATATTTTTATATTAACACAGGCCTTTTTTATTTTAAATTCATTAATTGTAATACTTGTGTGAATAGGTTGGACGAAGATCATGAGATTATCTAACAGAATTCCTTATTGAAGTAAACAATGAGATGAAATTAAAACTTTGATCATTGTTTGCTTTCATACATCGATCGTTGAAAATGATTTGTTACTTAAACGATTCTCGTTACCTGCCAATATTGTCGAATTGTGAAATTCTTTTTCCCTTTCAAAGCAATTTATTTTTTAAATACAACCGTTGAAATAACAAATAAACACTAGTTAAATTATATAATCCACAATGAAAACCTACAAAATTTTAACTTCCAAAACACTTTTGATGTAGCAGCAAATTGGCAATTCAAATTAATTTTATAGTTTTTTTTTTTAATTTAATCTGTTTTCCCAAATAAGTCTCCCTTTTCTTATTTGAATTATATGGGATGTGTCTCTTACTATGGTTCTTTAATTGTTTTATATTTAATTGCTAATAGGGTATTTCTTAAAGATCTATCCTTATTTTATATTATATAATTTCCTCAAAATGTGATGAACTGAATTTTTTCCCCTTCAAAATATACATTGTAAAATATTTGTAAAAAAGAAAAATAATCCAGTTTCTTCATCTTTTATTTTTTCCCTATAATACCTTTTGTTTTAATATCATCTGTAATTTGTCTCGATGCCAACACCCTTTTGTCCTTTCGACAGGATCCCCCTTAAGACAACTGGGATGTCAAAAATATACTGTTGTAAATAATTTTTTTGTAGGCAATAAATTATTACTATTATTATTGTTTATTTCTTAGAAACAATATGAAAAGCTACATGTGTTCTTTAACACGCCCCCTAATGATGGATTGAAAATTCAAAGACAGTAACGAAATTATATCGAAATAAAGGAGTTGTTTTGCAAATTATATCTTAGTAAAGTTGATAGTATTTTAATGCTTTATCATTACAACAAACCTTATAAATTTAGCCAACTTTTATAAAATTTTAATTTTATTTTAGTGTTATATTTTTAATGAAAAATTGTTTTTTTTTTAATTTTCATTAAAAAAAATTATAAAGTAATTTAATAAAACTTACCTGTTTTACTCGTATAAAAAAAAAATATATTACCAGAATGTAATAGTTATAATTCTCTTAGTGCGCCCTGTACGGCCACCTTTGTTCTTTTCTGCGGTGAACTATTTAATCTAAGGTAGATAGATTCTGACTAATATCTTTATTGTAGAAAAGAAACAAAACCTCTACCTACATTTGATAAGTGAAGTTCTTAAGAACTGATTTCTAACTCCTCCCTCCCATTATATTCTACTTATATAGTTTTTGGAAAAAGTACCAACATTTTTGAACAAACTTCAGGTTGAGTAAAAAACGGTTGAAGAATAATTTACATTAATTTCAAAGAGTAGCTCTTTAACGTTTTTGATTGTCCAAACATGTTCTCGCAATTCTTATCAAAAATCACTAAACCAACTCATTAAATTTATGATATATTGTAATTAAATAAGGACAGAAGAAGGATTAATTTGTTCAATTTAATTTTCCATAAAATTTAAGAAGAACTGAAAAATATGCTTTTCATTTTGTTTGGAAAACCACTTGATACTTTATATGTTATTGTTAAATTTTTTAATGGTAAAATGTCTTGATTTGATGAAACCAAGCTGCTGCGTAATTTGCATTTTTTTGGTGATTTATTTATTTATTATATGTGCTTTATATTTAGAAATGCTGTATTTATTTTATTCTAAATCTCTGTAGTTGTATTACTAACCAATCATATTCCTTGTTTCATCTGCTTACAGTGACTGAGAAAGCTCTAGGGATGTCCTCTTCCTTACTTGCTTTTCTATTGGTTGCGATTGTGATATGGCGGGAATGTTCAGCCGGAACCAACTTCCTCACCGATGTTCTGGATTGGGCGAGCGACCGATCCGACAATCGTAAGTACAAGAAATGGAAAAATATAAATAGTTAATAATGGAATAACCAACCAAGTCGTTTTAAACAAACATACAAAGTTTTTCATCTTTATCTGTATCAATGTTTTATTTATATTCACAGAAGCTACGAATAACTTACTAGTATTATTATTACAGTAGAACCTCGATTATCCGAAACTCTTTTAACCGTAACCTCGTTTAACCGACGCGACGTCGCTTTCCTTAAGTTTTTTTTTCGGTTAATTAACAATTTCTCTCCCCATCCTCCCTCCTGTCGGAAATTCCATTCATCTCTATGACCATCTGCCTTCTGCCTTTCTATTGGCTACTTTCTGTCCGACTCAGAAGCGTTGGCTTTACCGAAATGTATTCATTTATGCCATGGAGCCCTAATAGATGCAAATGCGTTTTGTTAACAGTAGAACAGAAGTTCCAAATTGTGGGCAGAATTGAATCAGGTGAAACTTCTAAAATAAGCAACTCCGATGCTTTTGAATGTTTTGCTAAAGGACTGATGTGGTTGGAGCAACAGACTGACTCTGATTCTACAGAACTTATGCTACTGAAACTACTTCGGGACAGAGCGACTAAACGACAGTCATGCTTACGGCAGAGCAAACTTCCGTTTAAGCCAATGTAAAGTATGTGTTGTATACGTATGTATCGACCTTATAAACTTGAATTTAAACTATATACATAAGACCTGTTTTTTTTTTCTTGCTGAATGTTAAGTTTGTAGCCTTCTGTAATTTTAGAATCCATCTATGGCCGTTCAGACAGTGTTGATGCACCGACCTGCATGTTATTTTCTTTTCCTCCTGTCGTTTTTCTGCCTTTTTTAATATCTTTGATCTTTTTTGTTATATCTTTTCGATCAATATTTAACTTGCAATCAAATGTAATTAATAATTGAATTGTATCAAAATATATTTATACAAGCAAGTGTAGCATCTGTCGAAACGAAGCAATAGTTTCAAATTATGTTAGAATCTAATTGAAATAACACGAATGAATGAATTTTTCCAAATTTCTTTATAAGAAAAGAGTGTAATTATCTGAATGTTCTTTTCAAAATTTTGATGGAAAGTTTACGTTTTGATAATTACCAGTATTAATTCAGATAAATTCACTTTTTTTCAAGCTGAACTAAATGAAGTTTTACTGAGGAAGTTTAATCCTATTCGTATAGACCTGGTTACATATTCTTACTTGTTAGTATATCTTTCATGAAAACCAAATGTGTATGTATAAAACTACATAATGAAATGCACAAGCAAAGATTACATTTATTTAGAGTAAATAGGTACATTCTGAATGCTAAATAAATTGAGTAAATATGTATTTTGAAACGAAGATAACTGCTAAAAGGCGTTTCACATGGATCCGAAAATCGGATGGTCAGATCCACGAATCGGACGTATTCTCTCTCACATAGCCACGAAACGTTGCCTATACGAACGATTTGAATGTTACATGTCGTATAGACGACGTCAGAGAGAGTTTCGTGGCCATGTGAAAGAGAATATGTCCGACCGACCATCCGATTTCGGATCCATGTGCAATGGGCTTTAAGGCTGTTTTGTCGACGAGACCAGTTGCATGGAGAGGAATCTCCCTCCTCCCCTTGGAATTGGTCTCCACCAATGCTATCTAGTTCTAGTAGACGTTGTCTAAACAGTTCTGAAGAAGTATCGACACATGTTCTAAATACGTCCAAGTTTCTCTATTCAAAGTGCGAATTTTCGAAAATAGTTGGTCGTAAGTCAGAGACTATCTTAAGGCTTTTCCATTGCACTGTCTAAGCACATTCTACACCATAAGCTTATGTAAGAATTGACTTTCTATTTAAGTAGTACGAAGAAACGGAAATGGATGAAAGTAAAATGAAAAATGAATTATTAGAGCAATCGTGCAACATTTCTAAAAAAAGAAAGAAGCATTTCCATTTACTGACTGTTTAGAACTGATAGGAATTATAGACAAAGGATATAACACACTAGGAAAATCATGCAGAGAAATTTAATAAAGAGAGAATCTTTATTAGTTGGATTTTATTTTTAATCCTATATCTGTTATTAATCCATGAATTAATCTTTTTTTTCAGTTCTTACAAAATGTTACGACGATTATGGCTGTTTCTCCATT
>JAFIDM010000179.1:5978392-5996111 GCA_023159025.1 Thereuonema tuberculata
CCACTTTCTCCACCACCACCTGCGGGAGACTGTAGTATATTTTTCGACCTCTGCCTAACCTCCGAACGCGGGTGACTTTATCCTGCGCCACATCCGATGCAGCATGATCTATATTAGAACGTGTTCTCATCATAGATGGTTGGACCCTTTAGCCTACTCTAAAGCTAGTGTAGTTCCCGCCCCCACCGCGAGGAGGTAGGGTCCATGGGGGCTTATTATTATTATTATTCATTCTCCAGCTCCTCCATCTCTCACACCTTTCTTTATTTCACAACACTCTCTTCCAATTTGAATTTGCTCTCTTCCAAAAATAGCAAGAATAATTGAGAATAAGAATATGGCACCTCCAAAAATTAAAATTAAAAATAAACACACATTAAAAATATAACAGGAAAATTCATGTTGCAGCCTCCGCCGGCCTCAAATGCTTTTCCTTAGGCATTAAAAGAAACACAAGAAGCCTAAAATTTATATTGTTTATATTATATTGTACAACAGAGGTTGAGACCAAGTATTTGCACGATGACATCTCAGAACGGCCGTTTCACCCTTTATTGGCGATCATCAGCAGAGAGTAGCGATCTGTAAATACCTCTCAATACAGAGGCCATTTGAATTAATCGTCAACAAGGATAACTCCAAGAAAAGATAAAGTGTGAAATGGCCGTTCTGAGATGTTATCTTGTAAATGCTTTGTCACAACCATTGTTATTTAAAGCAAGAATATTATAAACAGCTACAAATAGACAACTAAATATCACTGTTTTATTTCATATTTTTAACAGCTGCTCTGTTTTTTTAACAAGGTTTTAAGAATTTCAATGGTGAAGATTTTGGCCAATAGATTTTATTTATAGACTACTTCTTAATTCAAATTCCAGATGTTTACATTTATTTATTTATTTATTGTTCTTTTAGGATATGACAGAGGAATTTCTCAAAATGGGCGATTTCAATATAATAGCAGTGGACTGGAGTAAAGGGGCTGTGCCCCCTTACACTCAAGCAGCTGCTAATACGAGGCTGGTGGGAGCGATCATAGCTAATTTCATTCAGTTCCTAGCGGTGAGTAATTACTTATTATTAACTGAGGAAATAGAATAATTACTAGAAGAGATCAAAGAACCGCAATCAAATAGACACGAGGAGTGGAACAACGCTAGTATGTGAGACCGACTAGTCACGTGATTACTTTGTCAATTGCATTGAAGGGTCATAAAAAAACCATCAGTTGTTATAAGCGTAACTATTTTAAGGAACTGTTAAATCATCAGCTTATTCATAAAAAAACGTTATCTGGGGCAAGATTTCTTGAAAATTGTTTTCTTTTTTAATGAAAATAATATAATAATGTTTTTTTTTCTCGTTTTCAAGAGAAGTGCCTAATTATTGCCCATGCGCAGCAATGTAACAATGGAGCATCTACTACTACCTAAGGGCGTCTCTTCTTCGACCCTTGTGTCAACGAAAAACAAATGCAATTCCATGAAAAGACGAACTTCAACTTGAATAGAACATATGGGGAGGGCCGAGGACTTCGAAATTTCGAAAATATGGAGAAAAAATTTTCAGAAAATGAGAAAAAACTGTACTGTTAGTGTTCATCAGATATTGTAACTGGAACAGAAATGCATGCTTTATGTTCTATTACTTACGAAACAAAAAAAAAAAAAAAAAACAGCATAAAAAAAATGAAAAGTAATAAAAAGAAATTTCAAGGAGTGAGTTTTTAATGAAAACAGACTTTAAGGTTCGTTAGGAACTGTTTGTTTCGCAATGATCAATATTTATGTGTCTTAAACTTTTGAAGCAAATGTTTGTATGAAACTCATTCTGCCTTATTAACACTGAGCTATTCCAGCTGATGAGAGGTCATAATCTCACAACAACAATGTCCTGGAGCTCTTCGTAATTTTTTAATAATTTTTTTTTATTTCAGTAAACATATAAATCTCTATTTTTTAAATTATTTTTATAAATGGTATGATTTTTGTTCTTTGTCTGTATTTTAAAAGTAGTTCCGTTTCTTACCACCAGGATACCTACATGATTCCTCCTCAGACCTTTCATATCATTGGTCACAGCCTTGGATCTCATATTGCAGGTTATGCTGGCGAAAGACTCAACAAACTAGGAAGAATCAGTGGCAAGTATTGATTTAATGGTTCAAGATATGTTAACAATGCTTTCATTTCATCTGAATAAATATTTAAAATTCTTGACACAAAGAAGCTTTGAAACTGGTGAGGGGAAAATAGAAAAACATAGAAGTGATTAAAATAGTAACGAAAAAAAAAAAAAAGACATTAACAGCAAGAAATAAACGGAGTATATGTAATGATACTGACATTTTATAAGCATCAATTTCAAAATTATGCCTGACGTTAAGAAATTTTTTTGTCTTTCAGAAATAAACCTATTACAGAGACTAGAAAGCTAAATATAATGTTAATATTAATCTTTAGATACGAAGTGTGTCGTTACGTTTCCTCAATCTTTAAAGATTAATTTGTTGTCTGTTTAATTTAATTGCCAACTTTAAAATAATCACTTGATGAAGCTGTCATTTGCAGGCATTTGTGATTGATATTTCATACTATCTATTGCTACTGCCGAGGTTTGTTTTTTTTAAAGTGTTTATCTAAATTTTATAGAACGAAATTTATACTTTTTTCCCCTCTATATTTTCCGTAGATTTCGTATGCCTTCAGAAATAATAATAATAATAAATAATACAAAAATAATCTACGTACAAATAATTGAATGTAATTTTGTGCTAAAGATTAAAGGCGACCCATAATAATAAAAGAAATTAAAAATAATAATAAAAAAAGAAAGTACAATAACGTAAGGAAAAAATTAAAAAAAAGTTAGGAAAACAATAAAAAAAACTTTAGGAAAACAAGAAAAAAAAAAAAAAAACCTACGCTGACATTGAGAAAAAAAGATTAAGAGAAAAAAACAAAACAAAAGTATAATTACGGATTCGAATCGACAACCTTCAGTACATGAGTCCGAAACTTGAACCATCAAAGCTGTAGCAGACAACTGATAAATAAAATGGTTGCATTTCTAACGTTTAAGCTAACAGCGGAAATCCAATGAAAACAATGCCAAATATCTCGACATGGAGGGGCGTTGGCCCTTGAAAGTACCCTATTCCTACGTTGTTTGGGCTTCTGAACACGATGGTGAAGTCTGTTTGTCGACCGACCTTCCGTTTGGGAGTTGTTAGAAACGGACAGACACGGACGGACGGACGGACAGGACAAACGCTGTAGCTTGATTTTTGTCGCTATCACAATAGCTTCCAAATTGGTCGCTAAAAATGGTGGTATTTCTCTTTATTCGTTTTCAATGATGAATGTGTTGAAGGAAAATTTAGGAAGGAGCTGATAGAAGGTGGCATTAGATGCACATGGTAATTTACTAGTTAGTTCTTTCGTCAAACACAATTACTATAGTTGACATTTATTAATAAATTGTTTTCGCGTCCCCCATGTCATTTTTACTTTATTCGTTGTATGGACAGTGTGTGTTCTTGAGAAATAACCATGAACTGAATTTAGGCCTTCTATGTTCGATTAAAAGCAGCCTGAAGGAATAAAACATCTCCTGCCTCTGTTTGGCTTTATTTGAAAGTATTCTGACTCTGTCAAACAGTCATGGACTTTGACCTAGGAAAAACACTTTGAAAATAATGTGGCAAGGGGAAATGAACACTGGTTCGATTTCTATGGAAGACACACTTTTTCGATGTTTGACGATACGACAAGGTAAAGAACATGTATAAATCAAATCTTCAGGTTCTGGAGCCTTATATAGAAGGATACAGTACGTTATTTATGAAAACGAATTGAAAAAATGTGGGGAGTCCCTCGCAGTGAATTCCAAATGGTCTCGCAATCTTTTACCTGTATATCCATCTCTTTATTCTACATACCCAAATATTACATCCTGTGAACTTCAACTCTGTAATTTATTATAAATTGCAATTTAGTTTCAAATAATCATTTCTTTCAAATAGATAGAATAAATATTTGTATTCCGGATACTTTTAATGGACGCTCGAGCTGTTGTTGTGTAAAATCCTTCAATTTTTATATAATTCTCTATCTCGAAAGGTCTCTATATTTTTAAGTAGCCTATGACAAAGTTACAGTTTCGTTTTTACTATGTACTGATCCTACTATTAATTACCACAAATGTTTGGCATTTCGCTTTAAGTATCGAGTGCTCAAAGATGTAAAATTTGCAAATTAATCGAGTTTAATACAGAAAATAATAATAAAAAAACCGTATCTATTAGATTAAACGTTTGTTGTTTTTCTTCCCTAGGTCTGGATCCAGCGCAACCTTACTTCGAACACACGGATCCAATTGTTCGATTGGATCCAACTGATGCAATCTTCGTAGATGTTATTCATTCAGATGCAATCAGTATTTTGCATGGAGGTACGACTATCTTAGAAGATAAGCTTTTTTCATTAACACTTCATTTACTCCGGATAATCTAAGTTATAATTGGAGTGCCAATTTACGAAGATTTACTTTGAAACATAAAAACACAGTGGATAGTCTAGATTATATATTCTGTAAAATTTGAACTTATATAAATAAATTAGTGATTGACTGATGTGAAGTTATAGCTAGAACAATACAAATGGCGTTTTGATTTTCTTTTTTCATAATTGATCCAATTAATAAAAACATATTGCGACTCACATTACAGCTCTATCTACTAGTAAGTTTTTAATCTTCTAGGATACGCAATTCTTGATTTATCGTGTTTACTTTGTGAATTATAAAAATCTACATCTAGCGTGAAGTTTTATCATTAAATTTTTCACGAAAACTGAGGCCTCACTGGTTTGGCAATTACTAAAAGACAGTAATAAGAAATAGGAATAATTTACAAGATTAGAAAAAATGTTGTTTTGAAGGATCTTCGATTGTTAAAAAATGTGAACGGGTATTAATTCGGATGTGCCAATCTAAAATAACTGAATAGGTTTTAATCTTGCATTTTTGTCTTTGGGAATTGGACCAATTATAAATAATCTTCTGTAGCTCCACTTTTAGTAGCATTTACTAACTTCATTTAATTGCCTCTCCGATTTTCTTAGAATTTTGTATTTTGAGTTCCTAAGAGAAATGAAAAAAGTAGCCTTTTTTTTGTTTGTTTAGAAATTAATGAACTCACCTAAAACATAGAATTTGGTACAAATTGATCAGAAAACGATTAGAGAAGCCTATTTCTTAAAGATAAAATAGAAAAACAGTTACGAAGGACGAGGGATCTCTTTGCTTGTTGTTAGGTGGGATACGGAAGATTGTTCAGTATTTTCGGTTAAGTTGCGAATAAATTGGAGATTATCGTCTTTCTGCTCCGTTCATGAGCCTTTCAAGGAGAAGTTAAGGGAATTTCTGCCTTCAGAGGACTTTTTCTGCCTCATAGATACACAATACGACATTAGAACATCGTTTCCCATTGGATGTTTCGCGAACCACCAAAGGTTCCAAGTGGCTGTCGAGAAAAACAAAAACAAATCTGTAATGGCAGAGTTTCTTATGACACGGTCGTTTTTCTTTGTTTGGATGGTTGGAGTTTCCATCATAAAATTTCTGAACGGGTTGGAAGAAAATTGGAAACCGGTGATCTATCAGAGCTTCTCAATCTTTTTCGCTCCCACAGTGTACTTATTTATTTGTTAAAATCTAACTGATCACTAAGAACTGTTCCTATTATCCCGGAACACATAACATTTCTTCATTGCATTTATAGCATATTGTATAATGTAACCTTTGAAAAAGCCCTCAATCTGATTAAAAGATAAATAAATATCTTTCAGACATTTAAAAATTATCCTGAACTATTTTTTAGGCTGATTTTACTGTGAATTAATACTTCATTACCCTTCATTGTTAGAATCGAAACAGAATGTAGTTTCCTGTTTCTGTTGTCCAGAGTATTTGAAATCAAGAATTCAGTGTAGATTGGAAACGTTTGTCTCAATGTTTCTTACCAATGAACTCTCAGAACGTTCTTACGAACAAACAGGTTGAGAACCTGTGATCTACCGACATTCTATCTCTGGAAACGTTTAATACTTCAATTAATAATGCTTTCTTTACATCCAGATTTTACTTAAAAACTTTTACTTTAAGGTTTATGGGATTCAGATTATATAAACATTTTCCCTAGCACCGCTGTTTGTTCTCTTAATTGGTAAAGTCTACTGTAATCTTTACTATTTTTATAATTCAATTTTTGCTTCACTATTTCCACATTTATAGTAAGGTATTACGTACGTAAATTAGGCCTAAATTATATTTTTTTGTTTAGTTAAGAAAAAGAAAAGAAGACACTACAAAATAAATCGATTTGAAAATGTATGTTTAATTTATTGTATTTTGTTTGGTAGGTTTTGGGATTGGTGCTCCGATTGGTCATCTTGACTTTTATCCCAATGGTGGCCAGCGTCAACCTGGTTGTACAGATAATATCATTCGGTCCATTGGAAGAGAAAATGGAGACATCTATGGAGGTAAGAAAAAAAGAGTATATGATGTACAGATGAAGTTATCGTACCCAGCAAGCACCTAAAAAAAAATTCTTTCTTTCAATCTATATATTTAATACAAATATGTAATTAACTTTGAACTTAAATAACTGTTTTAGTGATTGTGGAACTCACTTGCGGAATCAATGTGAACGAAATAATTTAAATGGCATTTTTTCATCCTACAACCAAATATTCCTTTTTTTCACTTTCTGATATTTCTGTCTTTATTTTAATACATAAGCTTCATTTAAAAACAATATGCAAAAAATTATTAATCATTTTTCTAGGAATTCTAATAAAAATGATAGAGATTAAATGGCTAATTATTCCTAGAAGCTAAAGCTCTATTGCTTCATCATTCGTTTCACAATACACAAGGGTCTCATAAACAAAAGACTCGAGTATATTCATGTATAATGAATATGTAATGAGCTGTAATCAAGCTTCATTTTTCACTTTATTTTGAAACGTAGCTTTTTAATTTATTTTTAAAACAGAAATATTGAGGAAATAGCCTGTTTTGAAGAGTTCATTTTGAAATTAAAAAAAAAAACCTAAAAATAATTTTTTTTGCATACTTACTCTTTTACTATCATTTACTGTTTTGAATTATTTATTAATAACAATAAATTATGTAACAAAACAGAAACCCTCTGCTCCACATAACTAGATTTGCACGCACACTGAGCCTATCATCGAGGATAAATCCGGCTGATGATTCCTAATAAGGATGAAACAGATGTCTCGGGTTCCCATCGAAGATGGCTCATTGTGTGAGAAAGTCTAGTTATGTGCACTAGAGGGTTTCTTTTTTGTTAAACATTATCGTGTACGTTAAATTATTTTTCTACTAATAAACTGTTTTGTTTTCAGGTGTGAGACATTACATTGGTTGTAATCATATGCGTGCCATACAATACTACATTGAATCCATTAATCCCACCTGTCCTTTCTTGTCTGTGGAATGCAGTTCGTATGAAGAGTATTTGGCTGGTTCCTGCTTCAGTTGTGGTATCAATGGAGAACACTGTGCCCCACTGGGCTATCATTCGCAGATGTGGTTTATGAATCAGAGACAGCTAAGAACTAATGTCAAGATGTTCTTAAAGACAGGATCTACTGAACCCTACTGCAGTAAGAACATTCTTTTATTAATTTTCTTAAGACAATGGATAAGTCCATTATTGTCTCGAAACTTCCAGAAATTTTGGTTTTTATGATTTTAGAAATGATTCGATTTTGCCTATTTGTTCATTTGAAGTTAAAGTTTGTGGCTTTCAAGTTTTTATTCTTGATAGATGATATGTTCTCCTTCATAAAACGGATTTGTATGTATAAACGCAAAATATATACCGGTAGTAAACTTCGGGAACTATATATTCTTAATAATTATAAAAGGGAAAAATCTATAAGTTTAATATAACATTACACCATTTAAATCTTCTTCTTTCAATATTCTGGTAATATTATGGCGATATTTCGCGAAATTACATCATTTCGCTTTTTCAAGCCTTTTTCTTCAAAATAACTCTAACCCTTTTTCTTCAAAATAACATTATTGAGTTTCTTTTTCAAAAAGAAACTCAATACTAATGCACTATAACATTATAATCATGTTATTGATTTATTATTGACATATTCAATTATTAAATCTGTAAATTTGTTTATTTGTCATTCAATCACGCCTCAACGGTCCGAATGTGAATAAGTTTTGCATCAAGTTAGTCTCTGACATGGGGAAGGATACAGGCTATTTTTCATCTTGCTCGATCAAGTACTTCCCGGGCCTCCCAAATCTGAAAGAAAAAAATTCCAAACCTGTCGATGAGCGCAGTTTTAAACGGCGGTAATTTTGGTTGACAAAGAGTCCATTTAAGGAAGATTGTTTGCAGGCGGGACCACGATTAACTCAGGAGTTACCTGATATTTCTATTAGCAATTTATGCGGTGATACCTATGCAAGGCTTCCGGAGCGAAGCGACGTGCTGCAGCAGGCTTGTAAGTTTTTTTATAGCACAATTGATTCATCAGAAAAAGAAAAGTTATCTTATTGTTAGTGCTGTTGGGAATAGGTTTCATGGTAATTAAAATCAATTTTCTATTTCGCATTAGTTTATGTTACATATTTCAAGAAATCCAACTCCTGTAAATGATGAGAGATTCTTATATTTACTTATATAAGTGTTTAAATTAGTGATATTAGTTAAAATATCCTTAATCAGATTCATTCAGAGAAACAATGTAGTGGACGAAGCGCAGGTAAAATGTAAGAACTCCTTCCGGAATATGTGGAAGAATTTTATGAAAATAAAACACATTATGGTGGCACTGTGCGGCCACCATTTGCTCGGAACAAACATTGTGAGCAACTTATCCGAGAAACTAACAACGAAAGTTGTTAGTTCTGCGCTTTCCTTCATGTGATTGACATTTATACATCTCCCGAAGAAGGCCCGAGGCACGGGGCCGAAATATCGCGATAACATCTCATCCCGGAGTGAGGAAATCCCTCAAAAAAAAAAGGACCTATACATTACTATTTTATTTGTATTTTTACTATTAGAAAAACGATTGAACAATAGGAAGGCATTATTTTAAAATCAAATGAAATGATTGATGAATACTTATGTTGGTTCTGTGAGGTTGTGGATTTTATTGATAAATTTGTTGTGGTAAGAAGGAGATACGTTCTGTATATCACTTATTGAATCACTCTTTGATGAGATACAATTAAACTCTTTACAATATCATAAACAGAGTTTTCATAATAACTTAATCTTACGATTTCCTGAATTTCTCAGAACTAAAGGAATTCTTTTTATTGTTTCTTTCTGAAGTTGTACCATCTTTTGTTTTCTTTCTTAGGATATCAGCATAGAGTTGTTGTAAACTTCTCTGATTCGAGGGCCCGGAACGATCGGGCCGGACGCATCTTCGTCAGAATGACTGGATATTTCGGTCATACCCGCAGGGTGGCGCTGAACGATGAGTAAGTTTTCTTTTCTGTATTTTTTTAAAATTATTATTTTCTTATTAGCCAATCCAAAGAAGGGAACATTCCAAATTTTAAAATTTATTGAAATAATATCTTAACCACTCCACACGCATTATGTTACAGAGATGGCTTCTTCAGACGATATTATGAATTTGAAATTATGTAGTGGTTATGGTTATTAGATTGTTTAAAATAAAATACTTATTATGATTCTACGATTCATTCATATAACTATTTTAAAATAATAAACTTTTTAGTAAGTTATTATTACAGTTGTGGAAACAACTTTCGAATTATTTTATTCAAAATCGATTTTATTGTATTTGCATTACATAAATATTTATTTAGAAATAAAAATTTCTTTTCATCCGCTAGATGGCTCTGCCGTTTCTGTTAACTTACGGCAACGGTAGGAAAGTTGTTTTATTAATAATAGTAATTAAATTTATAGAAAATCAACATTTATTAATTTTTGATTGTATTTATTTTTAGTGATATATTATTTCAACCTGGATCCACGTATATGTTCGTAGTCAGTTCACCTGATGCTGGTCCTGTACAGAAAATGGATCTGCAATGGAAGGCTTCCACTAACATGTTGTCTCAAATCACGTGGCGCGTTTTAGGAAAACCAGAGCTTCAAGTGACAGGCGTTGAAGTGAATGGATTAGAGACAGGCTACAGGTAATAATAATAATAATAATAATAATAATAAAATGCGTCTGCGTGAGTTCGGAGTTATACAAGTCTAGATGTGACTATCTATTTGACATCGTAATTCTCGAATTTATTATTTAATTAACTTTTAATAATTTTTATAGCTAATTAATAATTAATATTATCATTTATTTCAAGTAAATAATAATTATTTACTGTTACTGAAAATAATTATTAAATGATAATTAATTAATACATCCGGGAATTAAGATGTCAGTGAGATAAGTCATATTAACAGTCGCGGTGCTCGGCTTCGTTGCAACCCACACTCACAACATAACATAACTTAAGTCATATCTAGAATTATATAACTCCAAATGGACTAATAATTGAGACAAGTCGTAATAATAAAAAAATGTTCTATTTATGGAGATCTTTCCTTGCGTATACCGTACATCTTATCGCTGTACAGTGGTGTGGCAGATCTGCCCATTCTCCTTTCATTTTAGAAATGTTTATTAATTGGGAAAAACCAAACCAGTATTATAAATTGCATCTTGTTAAAATAAAATAAATAAATAAATAAATAAATAAATAAATAAATAAATAAATAAATAAAAAGAGATCGCGACCGGACAGTAAGTGTGTGTACATTATAATGTATGAGTGGGAGATCGTGAACTGAGAGCATCTTGTTTCAAAATATTCTTTCCGTTGTTTTCTTTTCCAGAACCTTCTTCTGCGTGGATGATTCCATTGAGACAGAGACAGTTCGGACCGTGTTTGCTGGACCTCCGTGCAATTTTCCCTTCCTGGAGCCCAGAAATAGCGGTCCTATTAGTAACGCAAGTACAAACAATCAGCAGCAGCCCGTAACCCCCAGATCCCAAGTGCCAGCCATTGCTGTCACCAAGGTACCTGTTTTCCCTCAGACAGTCGCAACACCGTCACCAAAAGCTCCCAAATCCATCACTTCGCAAGCATCCAATATAGCGTCCACCTTCTTTACGAACTTCTTAGACAGAATGCTGAAAGTGATTCCATTCTATGAGACCGGAAATTCAACGACATCCAAATGAGAAAAAAATGATTACGTCAGAGAAACGATTGACCCAGTCTCGTCTGAAGTTCAAATACAGCTTCAGAAAAAAAACCGACTTGAACATATCAAGGCTTTTTGGAAATTATGAGTATATTAGTGATAATACAACAAGAGATTTTTAGGCTTAGGTTAAAATAAAGTTTAGCTTCCTGTAAAGAAAGACCAATCAATATTGGTGAGTAACAAAGATTATTATTACTATTGTTGAAGAGCCTTAACGAATAATAAATTCAAGGTGTTCTTAGGAAAACGTCATCAAATAAAAACTGAATATTTTTTGTAAATTAACTTAAATGAAAAAAAAATAGTATTCTGAAATAGCAACAATACCTTTGCATTGGAAAACAAGTGATATTTCCTCTTTTGTGCGATAGATGGCGTAATGCACTCAAACGCCCTCTGGGAAGTGGAATAGGAACTTGTAAGAAGATGTTACGGAGGAGTTGATAGATGGCACTATGTGGAATATTTATTGTAAACCTTATTGCTTTCTTTTCATTTTTTATAATTGAGTAATTTGTGTTTAGAATGTTACTACAGTTACAGCAAGAATTGTAAGGATATGAAAATTCAATCAAATCCAAGACATTTCGATCTTATAGGAATGCTTTAGAATTTCCGTTAATTTGAATCCAATTCTCAGTCCTATACGAATGCAAATCATTTTGAGAAAATAATTTTTTTTTCAATTTGTTCTTGGAAAAAAGTAATCGGATGGAAAAGAAATTTCAAATTGCGTTTAGAATTGTACTCGATTCGTTTTTCATATATAACATAAAGTGCAAAGGCAATAACTTGCGATATGTTTTCTATTTTAAAAAAATGGTTTAATACAAATTCCACTTTCTTATATATAGGCTGTGATTTTATCAATCTTGGCAACATCTAGTTTTAATGTTTTTTGATAAAAAAACATCTGTTTAGAGCCGAGATCTGCAGCGTTTTTGTTAAAAGAACTATTTTTTCCAAAATTTCAATAAAATTCAAAGAATACACGCAAATATCCAACTCATGCCGCGCAATCAGAAAATAATAAAAACAAGAAGCTTAAGAATCGAGAGCCGCAAATAATCTTTCAGAGATCGCTGAATTACTTTCTTTTACAAACTACAGTTTCAGAGAAGTTTGAATCTTAGTATCATCACTTAAATATAAATTAAGAAAATTCATTACAAAGACATGTTTACTATTGTTTGGACGCTAAGTTTTATTAGATTGTTCAATTTTATTTGAGTTATTAATCTGTGATGATTCCAGCAGAATTAAGGCATCATTTTAATATTTAATGTTTATAATATATTATATTAAATATAATAAATACTTAATGTAACAGTACATTATTAAATGTACTGTCCAAAACAGTAAAACAATTAAACATGTTTTGCCACAAGAGAACCAATCAGTTGTCTCCATTGTTACATTTTGCTTCCGATTGGTTTCTCTTAACCACGTGATAAAAATATCATTAATAAATTTAAATAACATTTACACTAACTGCTTAACTTTCTGTTATTCAATGAAAAAACTTCTTAAGTATTTAGGTTAAGCAATTTCTTCAGGAAATTTCTAATTTTTCAGGTTCACTTGAGTGAAAAATGAATGTTGTATATATTTACAGAATGGTTTATAAAAGTATTTTATATTTTTGTTTATTTTAATGAATTTTTTATATACACTGAATTTTCAATTGTTTATTATGTTATTGTTTGTTTGTTTATGTGAATGTGAAATTACTTTGAACAGAAAAAAAAAAAATAATTGAAAAATAGGTTTGAATTAAAACATTGTCTGTGAATTGTAAATGGAACATCTCCAGTTCTCTGAATTTAAATCATTGAAATATTAATATTTGAAGTAGAATTAAGTCATTAACAAACAGCAACTCTGCTATTACGACAAATGATAAAGACGATCGGCTGGATTAAAACCAGACTCATGAGTGCTATGACATCTCTATGTTACATCTGATAAGATATCAAATCGAAGATAGCATTCTCCTAGAAAATGGCTTCTATACTTAAAACAATCAAGCGACAAATTTATTGGTTGTTTTTTCCTTTTTTTTTTATTGTTTATAGATAATTACCTTTGATACGAAACTATTCGTAGGTCTCGAGTGTCTCGTTTTAATACCGACGATCGTCTTCCTTCGTCGTCAAACTATAAGTACTATATTTTATTATAATATTTTATTGTTGTACAGGGTAATTTAGAAATAATGGTATTATTTGATAAGGTTGTGGTTTAAGAATGGTTCAGAATACAGTAAAATAAGAGGCACGGATTGACAAGTTTTATTTGTTATAGATATTGAGTATGTCCGCCTTGGTCACTCGGCATGCGTCCAACTGATCATCGAGTTCCTGTCTCACTCGGTGCAACATGTCTGCATCAGTGCTATCTACGGCTCTTAAATGTATCTTTGGCTCTTGAATGTTTGCAGGGAGATGCGGCATAAAAACAGGCCTTGACGTAGCCCCACACGAAAAAGTGACACGGCTTCAAGTCTGAGTATTCTCAGTGCATATGTCAGGAGACAATAGGCCTTCTGCTGCGGCAGAGCCATCTTGACACACACTGCTCTCTGCCGGCCAACACCAGTACTACAACCTCCCCTCATTAAACTTGAATAGTTTCTCTTTCCATTCGTCTCTATTATTTTGTTGCACTCTGCACCATTCTCATACGACATCCTTATCAAATAGTTGCATTATTTCTGAAATACCCTGTATATAATTCAAAATAGACGTATGGGGGCAGTATATACTCTAAGGCGGATCAATTTTATATTATACACCTAAACAAAACATTGGTCAACTACATTTCTACAAAACTTGTCTTTATCCTTAATTCCACAGCTGTTGTCTAATTGAGATGCGAGTCTTACATTAATCAACAATAAGAAGCCAATGAGAACATTTCTTTTTAATAATATTTGGACGTTCGATTTTATTTATTTAACAGTAATAACAAAAACGTTGAATATATATTTATCACTATATACGGATATTCGAAAAACTGGAGGATTTAATAGCCATTTTCAAATGTGTAAATGTGTGTGTGCTTGGAGGGGGATGGGAATGGGGGGAGCAACCAATATTAGTATATTTATCTAAATGCTGCGAATGTGATTTTTTTTTCAAACCATTGCCAGTTATAAATTAAGGTATTATTATTGGAATTTAGAAATAATGTATTATCAATTGGATCTATCAATTTATAGTTAGATTTCTCATTTAAGTTTTTGCGTAGATTGTATAATGATCATTGCAGGAGTATCATAATCATGTACTTCGTAAACGTGGGTACATTTGATCTGTATATATTTTTCTACTGTTTCTGCAACGCCATCTTCCGGCATTTCACGACAACTTTAAAATTCTAAAAACGGGTTACGATCCGTGTTTTTTCCGTCATTAATTTTCTAAACGATATGAGATCTAATGATTGTCTCAAAATATTTTATTATGTATCCAATTTTTCAAGTTTTTACGTTTGCCTGGAAAAATACACGGATATCTTAGCAGATTTAAGGGTATTTTAATTTATAATCTTTTTTTTTTATTTTGCTTTTCCAATTTTTTTTTTAGTAATAATTACTTTTTTTAATTGAAAACGCTCCAAGATTTATAAAATAAAGCTTTCAATTAAATAATTATTATATAGTAATTATTTTAAAAACTGGTGTAATTTTATTTCATTTCTTATGAAGAGCTTATTTTTAAAAATAAACAGTCCATGAAGATTGTAGAACTAATTCTTTCAACTCAGTATGTTCTAAAAATTATTTTTTTACAGTTGACTGATTTGTGTAAATGGGTAAATTAATATTCTTTTTATATATTTTTAATTTTTCTCAAATAATTCAGTATTTTGAAATTTTGCCAAAGTACTTATTTTTTGTAAAATAGTATTGTTGTATTTTTTTAATAAACTGTGATGAAATTTTATTAGTTTGTTTGTGTTGTGAATTTATAAATATAATCTGAGTTATGAACGTACTAATGGAGCCAGAAAATAATACGAGAAGGAGACAGTGGATGAGTTGATCCTCCGTCCAATGCATTCTTTTCAAAAATTTCCTCAACCAGTTAATAGTTCTACAAATAACAGAATGTCTCCCAATCTTTTTTTTGTCTCGCGAACCCCTTGCAACTGTTTTCAATGCATATATCCTTCATCTCCAACTGTGCAGCCACTAACACAGAAAAGCCGAAGTAATATTAACCAACCAAAAAAAAAATGACGCCATTACATAATTTTCTAAACAATCCCTTGGGAGCTCTCACGAATCACCCAATCACAAAGTTGCTCTAAGGCCAAATATGATCATTAATCGTATTACTATGAAAGCGCGGAATTTTCTAAATGTATCATTTATCATTTTAATATTTATCATTTTAATATCCGAATTATCATTTTAATATTTGAATAGGAAAGAAATTTATAGTTGGCCTGACAAAAATGGTTAATTCCTTTACGGTTAAAACTTCATTTTTTGTTTTTAAATCTTTATCTTTGGTCATATTTGCCCAAAATGAGTTGGGATTCATGTTAGATAACTTAAAATCTTCTAGTAAAATTCAGCTTCTTCATATAAACAAAGAAATGTAACGTATAAAGTTAAATATCCATAAGGTCACTACAGAATCGTTAAATAGCCATAAGGTCACTTCAGAATCGCTGACAGTGGTGCGGCCCAAATACGAGTGGGTTGGGGAAACAATATTGCAGCCTAAAGCCTGGCGCGCATAACCACGGAAGAACGGACTTCAGCTGCAGTTTGTGACGTCAGATTCCGCCAAAGTCTGTTGCCGTCGATGAATCAGCAGCAGGCCAATCACCTTGTCATATTAGAGAGGTTAGAACAATCATTTTCAGACAGCCAATCGCGAAACACTTAAGTTGCATAAAGAGGAATCGGCAGCCATTTTCTCGCACAATTCATATTTTCTTTTTTTAATTTTTGAGTGAAGATTAAAAAGCGTTTACTTAAAAGAGTAAAGATATTTAGTCAACATGTGTAAGAAAAGGTAAGGTGAGCTTTAAATAGGTTTATAAATAAAAATAAAGAAACTGGAAGGTTGTCGGCTCGTTTCTCGCTGAAATTATTCCAAAATCACTATCTACAATTTATAAAATAAAAATTCTATTTCTAGGTTTCATTAATTCTTTATTCAATTTGTAATGAACTGTTTATATTGGACTACACTGATCTATTAAAAATAAAAAGCTTTACTGTTAATATCTTTTTATTTACAGTAGATCAGACATGTTTTAAACCTATTGCCGTTCCACAATGGAAATATATGCACGCTATTTGCACCTCTGCAGCGTTGAACAAATTATTTACTTAAGAAAACGAAAATAAGAACAAAATCAGCACCTGAATAAAATTGCCTTTCTGGTTCGATTAAGGGAAGGACTTGGGAACGGCCATTTCGTCTTTCAACGGACTCATCAGCCCAATCCCGCCTTCCCCGATAAAAGAACCAGAAAGGCAAGATCATAAGTGAAGGTCACCGTCACCTGACAGTGACCCCACAAAACAAGAAAGGCAACATAATTAAATGTTGTGTTAATCTACACCTAGAACCATGATCATGAACCTTTTCCTATGATTCCTAGGTAAAAAAAGCATTAAAAGCAAGAACAGAAAGTTCACAAAAGAAAGATTTAACAAGAGAAATAAGTTAAATCGGAAATTTAACGGGCTGTGAAAACGCTAAGAAAACGAAAATAAGAACAAAATCAGCATCTGAATAAAATTTACTTATTTACTTATTTTTAATATTTCTATGGCTTTATAATTTTTTTAAAGCAATTTCTTTACAATAATTATTTTTTTTGTGGAATTATGCTGTAAATAACAATGCATATCAAAATATTGCATTAATACTTGATACCATTAAAACCGAAATTCAAACGTGATCTTTACCTGGAATCTACGCGCGAGCAAATTAAATCATTTCCGGTTCCTGAAAGTTACAGATTGCTTATGATTACACGAACTTCGACTTCTTTATCATTATATTTCTTTGTAATAAACAATGGTAGAGTCATCGCCATTACGGCGCTGTGTACAATATACTGTTTGTCTAGCACAACTTGAGCCTTAGCCACGCCTCTTCAAACGAAGAAGACATTTCACAATAGGGGTGAGGGTTGTAAAAGAAAAATGTGGGGAAAAAAAAAAACAAGATTAGGAAATTTTTTTTTTAAATATTTACTATTAAAAAAAATAACATTTTATAAATTATAAATAACATTTATAATTTGAGAATATTGAGTATATTTAACTATATTGCCAATGGTCTTAATTTGTATATTTGTAAATGTTCTGAGGATCTTTACGGGATTGTTTTTAAACAAGCTTTTTTTTTTTTTTTTTTTTTTTTG
>JAFIDM010000179.1:6014258-6060654 GCA_023159025.1 Thereuonema tuberculata
TATCAAAAAGTACCTAAAGAGTTCCTGTTTAAAATTTCATACTTATCTAGCTTTATTCTCAAAATCTATGAAGGATTAAAACTTCACTTTTGTTTTTGATAACATTACAAAATGCCTACTTTGTAAGACTATTCCAGGAAAAATAAAAGACTCAAACTAATTTTAATGCCTTATTTATTATGATATATATACATATTCTCAGTTTGTGAAAGCTTGTTTTTCTGGCTCAAGTAGTTCTTTATTTATACCGCTTTAAAAATGCCCGAAAAGTTTACGGAAAACCAGTTACAAATTGCAGACCTTACTTCTGAATGCTATTTCTCAGAAATGGTTAAGGTTAGGACAATAATATTTGGTAGGCTTTCATACAAGGAGTGAAGGTACCTTTGTGCCAAATTTCATTAAAATCGGAGAGGGTCACCTGGGAAATTTCAAAAATTTTTGCTGATTTGACGTGGAATGACCCATTTTTTTTATTGAAATGTCCGTATTATAACAATCATGGGTTTGTATAATTAATTTTTCATAAATTTTTTTAGATAATTGTCACTTTCTGTTGCGTAAACAATGGATTTTTTTGATTAACAAAGTGAAAATTATCTACGAAAATTTTATGAAACATTAATTATACAAACCCATGATTGTTATAATATGAACATTTCAATAAAAAATGCATTGGAATACGACCTTTGTTAAAATGTGTGCATACAATAAATTAACTATTTTTGCAAATTTATTAGTCTCATTAATGACTAATTATTATGTTTACATGTTTATTAATTGTTTCAAGTTTATAAATGATACATTATTGATGTTCCTTTTATTCTATTATGCTTTAACTTTTTATGCCTTTATATTTTGTTTTTATTGCATCTGAGGATCGGGATTTACCCCGAAACATGTAAAGCACTTTAATATGAATAGATTTTTTGTTTTCTACTTATTATGTGCTTGGTCCTTTATTTATTATATTCTGCTCAACATGAATGATACTCAGACTTTAGATTTATAAGAAATATAATTACACAAAAAAAAAAAAAAAAATAGAATAAAAGATTTTTCTTTAAATTTTCATTTATTTAATAAAAACTTTTAATAAACAAGTAACTGTTTTATCCTAAAAATAAATTATTTATCCGGCTAAACTATTTGCTTTGTTGAAAAGAAGAAAAAAATCGTTAAAATTGATAGGATATTTATAGAATAAAAGCATATCATTTATTTATTGATGATATTTAAGAAATAAAGGTAAAATTGAACTGAGAAGTTGGCGTTTTAACAAACGTTTCATTGGACGATTCCCGATACCAGTGGCGCCTCCAGTAAACATTGAAAAGTGCGTTTAGATCCCATTCATCTCCAGCTTCTTATCAAGACACCGCCACAACCCTCGGAATGTTCAAATTTAATGTAATCCATATAATTGGTTTCTTATAGGATAATTAACTTTAAAAATAGAAATTTTATTTTAGTTTTGTTTTACTTCAATTAATTTATAGCATATTACAGTGTAAAATCCATTGCAAAAATATTTCGCCTCTTCGAAAACTGACTAAGATTTTGGGATATTCTATGAACTATGTACGATGGAACTTTAGGGTCTTTAAAGACATAATTTATACAAAAGTAATCGCCATTTTCTTAATTTTCAGTTACTGTTAAACTCAAATCAGAGCTCAGTTGTAGGAACAAAATTAAACATCGAAACTTCAGCTCAAAATCAAATTCTTTTGAGCCTAGTAATAACTTTTATTTTTACTAACCTAAAACTTCTTTTTTGCTGCAAGAAATACTTTTCTGGAAGACTTTGGTTTTATCTTGAAGAATAGATTTCCGTTTATTTGTAAAACATGCAATTGATCTACAAAAGAAAGAAAAAATTAACTTCAAACACAGTACATATTTCCAATAATTAATGAAGTCATTATGCATCAATTTGAAACAATTGTTGTTTTACATCCATTCACATTTATCTATTAAAAAAAGATTCAAATACGGAATACGGATTTAGAAAGACACCAGAATCGCTAAGTCCTGAAAGCCCCGACCAATTCCATATTCTTTCATAAGTACAAACATCAAAAGTGTTTAGGGAAACTGAAATAGAATAAAACGTCTCTAGTTTCAATTAAGAATTTATAAAATTCAAATCTGTCAGTACATGAAGTCTGTTGTTGAGAAAAGGCTTTAATTACTTTGCCTACCGTTCTGCTAATGGTGGCGCTGTAGTCTAACGTTAGTCTTTTCCAACGTAGTTAACGTAGAAAGAATTATCACATCATTATCAATTCTTATTTTCGTTATGCATTACTAAATAAAAATACTTAAGAAATCTTACCTATTTTTGTTTTCTAGTGTTTCTACTGTGATTTTTTTAATCCAAATGGAAGGAAAATTTCCAAGGAAATATGAAATGGGGTTAGGAAAGCGTAGGCCTAACTGACTCTCTTCCCTCCATTTTAACCTGATGGTTGTCACTTTTTCTTTGGTATTTGTACCGACGACGTAAGATAGCGTTTGATTTGGGGAGAAAGTCACAACACTAAAATAAAAAGAATAGGAATATTAATAATAATTATTAATAACTACAAACAATTACATTTACAATTAAATAATAATTTGATTAATGTAATTAATGTATTAATTTAATGCAACCACATGCTGATCCACATGTTAAAGAAATTAAATCTCTTCGTAAAAATAGAATATTTACATTAAAATTAGTATTAAAAATACATATTTTTTTTTTATTTTTTTTTTGCAGATTTCTTACAAAAGAATTCTTTGAATTTTTTGTAAAGAGCAACAGTCGAGATGGAAGATGGAGGCAAGTGAAATAGCCTAAACTCAGACGATCAATGAAAGTTCCTTTACTTAAGTAAAACCTTTGTATCAGAATAGAGAAGAATGTGGAAAGCCACGGAATTCTTTAGTTTTACATGGCATATAAAATTATAGTCGACTCAGTATTAGCTTTGTAAAATATGTAAGATTACAACCAACATTATAACATACAATAATTAACTTAATGTATCTTTATCCCCAGAATAATTCTTAATAAACTTCGAATCCATAAAATACCTGATCGGAAAATTATAGTAAACTATAAACTATAAAGAAACATTTTTTTTCTTAGCTTTTTGCCAAATTTCGAGAAAAATTAAAAGTACAAAAAAAATATTAATCAAAACATGATTGGCCAAGAAACTGCCGTTTTACAATTAAATAAGTTTTTTTTTTTTTAATCGAAATATTCCAGTGTTTTCTGAAACGAGGTTCCTAAGTAACCAGGACTCTTAAGAGAATACGAGTCAGAGAAATCTCTCAGTTATCTACTGAATCGAAGCAACTCCTCGACTTCTCAGTTATCGAGTCCACAACTATGTCAACAGTAGAATCATTTTCAGCAGTTACAGAACCATTAATTACAACCATTTATCCTAGAAATCTAAGATTATAATGTTTTTATTTTATAGCATACATGCCTGCTAAATATAGCGAGATAAAATAAAGTTTTTTTTACCCGTCGTCAACTACAGCCAATTTTACAACATAGAACTGGATATAATTAAGGAGTAGCCTACAAATATATCTACAACGATAACTGAAATAAAATATTGACAGCTTAGTTCCATCGTCGTTTGAGAAACTAAAATAAAAAAGTTCAAAATTAAATAAAAAAAATTAGAGTATAATAACTAATAGTTCTTGACTCTTCAACTAGTGTCACCGTAATTATAGAGCTGGGAGTTTTAAACGCACGAATATGGAACCAAGTGTTGTCTGGGCGGAAATTAAATCAAAAAGAACACGAATTTCGATTTCTGCATTTCCCTTGGATTTCACTTCTGTAAGCGAAGTAACATTCGCATGATTTTATACAGAATTCACAAACAAGGGAGAAAAAAAAAGCATGTCTTCATTTTCTCCAATTACTTGCTTTAAAACAAGTTTTATCTGTTGAGCAGTCAGAAAAAAGGAAAAAGTTATTAGTCTAAACATAGTTTTTAAAAAAAGTATAAACAAAACTATGTTTTCTATTTTCAGAAAAAAAATTCACAACTGGACAGTAAATATGCCTTCGCACACTAGCCAACATCCAGGGGAATCCTGAACAGCTGTTTCATCCTTATTAGGAATCATTAGCAAGATTTACCCTTGATGTTTGGCTCAGACTGCGCGAAAGCTAAAAGAAAATCATTCTCGATCCCGGGAATGGGCCTCCGAGATAAAAAACAACCAAATAAAAAATAACTCTGTGAAATCCACAGTATTAATCCCTTGTCCTTTCACTGAAAGGCAATAAGGAATTTAATTATAACAAGAAAAACATCGTAAGTGCAAAGAAAAGCAAGATTTAGCGTCCATAAAAATTCATAAATAAAAAATTAGTGCCTTTCAAGTGAGAGGACAACTGTGGATTTCACAGGATTATTTTTTAATTGATTGTTTTTTTATCTCTGCGGCCCATTCCGTGGATCATGAATTCTTTTACCTTAGCTTTCGCGCAACTGATCCAAACATCAAGGGTATATTCTGCTGATGATTCCTAATAAGGATGAAACAGCTGTTCAGGATTCCCGTTGATGTTGGCATGTTTACTGTCCAGTTGTGATTTTTTTTCTTCTGTATTTATGAATTATTATGGGCGTTAAATCTTCTTTCATTTAACTTTAAAGAATGAGATATAAATATAAGAAGATGATTGCTTCAAGTAACTATTCCTCAACGAATGAGGCACGGAATTCTGGAAATTGATTCCTGTAGAGTTAAGAACTATTCAAATTTTAATATGTCGTTAATGCAGTTTACAAAAAACTGCAAAGGACAAATCGAATACAGTTTTCCTACTTGAAGTTATAAAAATTGTAAATGAAAATAAAGTGATTAAACAATTATATCTAAAATGTAATGAATGAATTTACCTGTCGTCGCCGTCACTGAGTCGAACTCTTTTACTTTGCCAATTGTCACCCATTAGACGAGTATAAACAGTTCCTTTGTATAAAGTACTGTCACCACTTGGATTTGAACCCACGTGCGCAGTAATCAATTGATGATATCCTAAAATAAATACAATACAATAAAACAAAGTTTGCCAAACAATTACACCGAAGGTATCTTACTTTAAATCTCTCTTAATACGTATATTGCATTACTTTCAAGCTTCGGTTTCCTTCGATAAATAGTTTTTACTCAATCTTGAACAGATTTCAATCAATTTGGATAAATTAAGTTTTTCCTGAACTTAAATTCGTAAAAACGAATTTGATTTTTGGAATCCTATTTCGGAGCCCCAAAATCTCAAGGTGTTACAAAAAAAAAATGTAAAGATTTAACCTCATTTTGAATAAAAAAGATACAATAACACGAAAGTTATCTCTTATTTCTTTTTCATTATTTTGACAATTTCTAGGAGAAGGAAGATAATTCCAACATTATCTACTCTTTTCAATCCTCAGAAAAGAAACTGAAGCTTAATTAAGAGCTATAAACAAAGTAACTCAGCATTTAGTAAACTAAGAGGCTGAAATTTGGATATTGCTGCGTTTCAGCTATTTCAAATTTGGATAAATGAGTTCCGTATGAATAGTCTATAGTTCAAAAGCTCTAATGTATAGATATTGGGAAATATTGGCACGTCAATTATAATATTCTTATAGCCTAAGAGAACTTTTATTCTTATTGTAATATTGTTCTTGTATACCTCTAACCTATTGATAATTTATAAAGAAGTCTAAAATTGTTGTTCTAAACAATTCATTCTTCAGCTAGAGTTAAGCAAGGATTACAGATTACAAAATTGATATTTTATCACAGCAGGATAATTATCTTATTTTGTATGAGAAACAGCTTGGCCAAATTAAAATGGATGTTGTCGTACTTTAATTTCTTTGGAGTAAAATATTTTATGTGAATTCTGCCTAATTATAGTTAACAACAATTACATAAATTAACTTGTTGTAAATTAGCAAAGTTGAAAAATATTAAACGTAGCATTGTGTCTTCAAGAAAGGATTCACACCCCGAGTTGTCATCGGAAAGAGACTGGGACGGACCGTTTCGTCCTTTTTAGGACTCATCAGCCATCCAAACTCCACCGATGACAGACTCAGAAGGTGCGAGATCGGTGGAGTTTGGCTGGCTGATGAGCCCTAAAAAGGACGAAACGGTCCGTCCCGGTGACAACTCGGGGTGCGAATCCTTTCTTGTAGCCTTCGTTTGTTTACTCAATTCTTTAAATCATCGGGCACGTTAAATTTTTTTTCATTTTAAAAAATATTAATTAAAAACATTAATTTTCTTTTAAATATTTTGCTTGTTAATTGTGAAAATACTTCGATGTTCACTTCACCTGACGATTAGTCATATGGTTGAGGAGTGAACAAATTCGAAACAACTCTTCCAATTACATTAATTTTGAATATGATTCTGGGATAGCTGTTTCGAATAATAATAATAATCCTTAATAATAAATATAAACATACCTAACTATTAATAATAAAACTGAGTATATGTTGTTTGATTTCCTAACTTCACGTATTCATATTTAAAAAAAAAAAAAAAAAACATTCAGTTTATCCGAGTTCAGTTTATTAAAATATTTTAATTATTCAAAAATTAAAATATTTCATTTATTAGAATATAATTTGTTTTCCTTAAGAATAAATTAAAGTTCTGATTTTATGAGTTTCCCAATAACAAAACTTCACTTACTACAATAAGGTGCAGCTTCGCCCGTGTGTAAATACATAGACACGGAAGGAGGTCTGTGGTACTTCCGAAAGTCGTCTGCATGGAAACCCATTGACGCACATTTCTCTCCTCTTCGACCGCAATGAAAACATTTCCCTCGGCGGAAGTCTTTGTAGGACGGACACTCGACTGCCTGGTAGGGACACTCGGAATTGACGCTGTCGGTGAAGAGTTCGTACGCCCTCACGTGGCGACACCCGAGAAGGTACTTCACTCCTGTTGATGATGGCAAACAGTAGTCAGAGCGTTAGCCACCTGGTGGACGGTGGCTGTAATAGCCCACCACAAAAACAGCCATTAGAAGTATAGGCTCCAGCTAAAATTCCGAAGAATTTGTAACAAAAGCCAGGAAATATGTAAGAAAATATATAAAGGCAATGTTTGCCCACAGACAACACTTATTTTAAGTTTCGTAACTAATTTAAAAAGAAAGTTTGAACTTCTATAAGTAACAACAGAATGGGGCTGAATTTTATACATTATTTTTCTGAATAATACACCCTCTCCAGATCATATAATTATTCACTATTAAGATTATAGTATATATTGCCATAAATGAATCTAAGAATTAAAAATACTTTAGAACTAATAAATGTTGTAGGATGAATATATCTATTTCGAAGTAGTGTTAATCAAACACCGGCTGTACTCCTTATAGCTTTCTTACACATATCTAAACATTCTCAAAATTGGAGTTTAATTTAGCTTGACTATTACGATAAAAATATTTAACATTTTAAATACAATGAAGACAAAAACAGAAAACTTTTTACAAGAGCGCTCTCGTTTATTTAGAGCTTCTAAAGTTTGCCACTAGGGATCACTAACCGCCTTTGGCACAACGAATTCATCTATGTCAATTGTTTCGTCAGTGTGATTGTAAACAAAAGCTTATAAAATTACACGTGGATAATACTGTTCGGTTTTGTTTACGGAGCCTTCAACGCTTTTGCGCATGCGTCAGGTCTCCTTCGATTTCATCATAATAGGAGAAACAAAGATGGGATATTTACTTTTTATCAGTGTTAGTTTACTAGTAGCTGCTTTCTATTTGCGCTTTTCGGGAAAGAATTATGGAAAGAATAAATACTATTGCAAAAATAACAGGTACTAAAAGAAAAACAGGTCTTAGGAAAGTGCCCATCTCAGCGTATCGCCCCTTTGCGGAGTAGAATCGGAGTAGAATATATATATATATATATATATATATATATATATATATATATATATACATATAATGTGTGAAAACCAGATATAGTGTATCTGATACGCAAGATACTTAATTTCAGAATCTTTGTTTTTGTTTCCCCTCTGTATGATTTGAAGTCATGTCTTCTGTTCACATTATGTTCATACAGTATATGGTCTCCATTGAAACTATTTTTATATTTTTTGTTCTTCTAAAATGAAAATTTCGCTTCCCGTAAACACATTTTTGCATTTTTCAAGCATTGCAAAATCAAACGACACACTCTGGTTACCTTGGAGTGGAATGACGTCTATAAACCCCTGTAAAAGGTATTGGTCTTGAAAGACTTTAGCTTGGTTTGGGATGACGTTAAAAAAAGAAATCCACGGACCACCATTTTGTACTACGTTTTCAAGCTGCATCTGAAACTCTAGTGCTATTCTATTGTTTTACAAATTAATTTCAATATCTATTATACGTTGTAATATTAATGTAGATTCTTCATTCTATTTCCTATAAGATATCCTTCCTTCAGTCCTTTACTGAGAATTTCACAATATCATATCAACCATTTCCATTGACTTGCCTGTTATAAAATCTCTATCCTTTTTATAAATATTTTCGATGATGTCTCTGGAACAGCCCGGCTGCTTCTCACCTCCATTGGGATAAAAATCCACGTGACCACAAGGTTGCTTCATTCCAAGACCTGTAATAAAATACAATCTGTTAAAATTTGCAACCTTTAGTAGAAAATTTCTTAAGAATTTATCCTTCATCACATCTTTCAATAATCTCTATGTGTCAAATGGAATCTAGGACTGCTGGTTCGAGACAATTAAATGCCAAAGCAGTAAAATAATTCTTGTTGTTTTGTCCATAAAAACGTAAAATAGTTTAGAATTATTTCTTACTTCTTTATAAACAAGATCGTTACAAATCAAATTTTTTATTAATATAAATAAAAATCTGAATTTTAAATATGAAAATGTTCAGTATATAGCAATTATAATTTTTTTCCCTTTAGTAAAAAGGATTAAAATTAACACAGACATAATTATTATACATATTTAAAAACGATATTTCGGCACCTTTATTTGTGTTGCCTTCATTAAAAGTTATTATTGAAATTCATTCTATTCAATTTCAAAATACAGTCAATGTTTCAAGATGGCTCCTGTTTTGTTTAGACTCTGGACACTTTTCCAATAACAATCAAATCGAAATTTGATTGTGTTTTGAGATTTGTTTGTGTTTTTTAATTATTGCCTTCGTTTAATTTTTATGAATTAAAAATTGTAATTTACTAAAAATACATTAGATTAATAATTATTTTAAATAAGAAGGATTTTCTAATTTTTATTTAATTTAACAGATTCTTTATGTAATGATACTTCATTTAGCATTTTTTTATTGCTATTAATTTTATGGTTTTTGTACGAACATATTTTTTAGAAAACAAAAATGATTTAAAACGATTCTCAATTTGAAATGACCCTTATCTTAATGTTGAGCAGAACTATGTATAAAGTGGACGATTGTCTCTTAATTTACCTCCTTTGTAAAACGGTATCGTATCCGTATGAATAACATCGACAAATAACGCATCGGTTGGATCCAAACGGACTAAGGGGTCAGTATTCTCAAAATAAGGTTTGGCAGGATCAAGACCTAGAAAAAATACAATTACAAAACATCAATTTCACAAACATTTCCATATCATTTGACATCAGATTTTACTATTGATTGATGGAATGATTTCATATTTTCGGTTATGTTTGAAAGCAGATATATAACCACGGAAACATTTATGTCGTGGTACTAATCAACCCTACATTGTCAGTATGTGTGTCTGTTCATAGGAAAGACCATTTCTAAAAAGAATAGCCTTACCTATAAATGACTGCAATTATAAAATAGTAGATTAAGAATTATCTTAAGTATCTATAATAAAACCAATAGAAATTTAGATATTTTTTTTAAATTTCCAATTCCAATCCCATAGAACATCATTGCAAAAAGTCAATTTATCATTGCATCCTCAGCGGCATGTGGGGTTAATTTATTTAAATTTAAACCATTTAGACTAAAACGCAATTTTAAGAAATGTTGCTCTTAATAAATTTACTCAAATACAAAACTCATAATTTCAATATGTTAACTAACAATTTAAAAATGTGTGTAGGTAACTCCTAAATGTATATTAGTAAACGAAGGAAAACAATATTATGTAGAAGGTGGACAAAACTAAGACAGACATATTTAAAAGCATAATTTACCAGTAGCGGTTTCGATCTCTCTGGAGACCATCTTCAAGGTGAGAACATAACGCAAGACAAACGAGTGACACTAGCACGTGGGTAAAGGGACAATGGGGAGGTGCATGTTCACTGAATAACGTGTGTTGCTTATTCCCTTGTCTTGTGTCATGTTCTCAACTTAAACAAGGCCTCCCGTGAGAGGTCGAAACCGTCGATAGTAAATTAATTATACTTTTATCTCCGTCTTTCTTTGTATTTTCTTAGTATTTTCCCTTTTGAGCATTTTCTTTTTTGCCTTCATTAATTTTTACTCATTACACGGTTTTATTTAGTACTCGTAAATTTTGTGTATGTTTAAGTCTGTAAAACAACCATCTGCTAACTCAATGCAGTCTGAGGTTTAATTCCATAAAAACGTTACAGATAAATTTGTCATTTCTACAAGAACCTCTCACCTGTGATTCTTCCCAACCGATGAAGTCTTTCTCCTGCGTAACCAGCCACGTGAGCTCCTAAACTATGACCAATCAGATGAAAGGTTTCTAAGTCTGCGTTGTGGACATCCTGCGGGGGGAAAACAGTACGTATTAATTAACTTTTAAATAACTACTTTATACAGAATAAGTCAATGCTTTTATAATCTTTCCAATAGTAATTTTTCCCTTCCGCAGGTTTTGAATCATTTTGGGAATCGTGATCTTAAATTTACTTTTTAAAAGGTTAAAAAGAAGGTGTTAATTTCATCATTATTTTAACTCCCGCTGTTCATCGAGTGTTTCGATTGTATTACCGTATTTTACGGACTATAAGACGCATCTTAATTTTTAAGCAATTTTTTTAAAAAATAACATTAAAATACATTCGAGTATAAGATGTACATGAATTTTAGAGGCAATTTTTCGAAGAAAAAAGTGCGTCTTATAGTCCATAAAATACGGTATTTAGTTTGGCAATTTATTGGGAGGGAAAAACCAATGAAAATATAGAGAATTTAGTAAACATTATTTAATATAATGGGATATGTATAAGTGTGTATGAGAGAGAGAATTATATATATAAAATCAATTTAATTTAAAGTGTGTTCAGTAATTCCTCTATGAATTTTATATTACATATTTTAGATTTTATTACGAAGAAAAGTGTCTTGTAGAGAGGCAGATTTATGCGATTTTGAATATTTGTTGTTTTTAACTAGACTATAACAGCATTGTAATAGTTATTTAAAAGCAAAATAAGAAACTTATGTCTTCGTGATTGTTAAGTTACTATCCCACAGATACTAGAAAACTTAGTGGGCCAACATCAATTCATTGGAAATTATACGACTACGGAATTGTTTACCAAAACAATAGGATCACAACATTTTCCTGAGCCATTAATACTGTGAGAGAACCGCGCCTTTATTGGAACAGTTTTTCGCAGACCTTTTTTTTTTTTCCCCGTTAACAATTAATAAAAAAATTATTGTCGAGGAACGGAATCCTGGCATTTGGTGAAAGATTCCTGTATCTCGAATTCTTCTTACCCTGAAAATATCCAGTAACTTGGCCAAAATGGCGCCCACGAGCCTCGTATTAGCTACGGCATCCGTGTACGGAGAAGCAGCACCACTGCCCCAATCGACCACAAAGACATTGAAGTTATCTTTCTTCAATAACTCCTTCACTAGTTTCTTAAAGAAAAAAAAAAGAATAATCATAATCAGATTTTCTGGTTTTGTAACTTATAAAAAGGATTCAATTTTAAGTTTAATTAGTCGTTATTTCACTTACTTTTATCCATAATTTACTGAATCCATCTTCCCTATATCCGTGGATTATCACCTTCGAAGACCTATTGGCCTCGAACTGTGATGTCAGGAAGCTGGTATCATTTCGAAACGATAAAACCTATAAATAAATAAATCAATTTTTGAATAAAGAATTTCAGAATAATTAAAAGCTTTAACAAGATAGTTATTCAAGATTTCTACCATATTTGTATGGAGATTCCCTCGCCAAAGACATGTTCATCATCCGATGCCTAGTAACAGATCATTTCATTTACACGGCTACATTTATATGCTTATAAAAATGAGTTTTACGCACGTCTTCTCAAACGAGTGCACAGAATAGAAATAGGTAAAATCTCCTCCGATCACCAGCCGAAAGGAACCGTTACTCATTTGATCTAAGATTGCTCATCTTCAGAAGGAATAACCAGGGAAAAAGATAGATAAGATTCTAAGCAGCCAACAAGCGCTTACAATCGGAGCTATTGGGTCAGAATTAACAAAAAACATTTACAAAGATTAGATTACAGCATCTCTTCAAACACGAAAAAGCCGAGTGGTCCTTCCTATACGAATCCCACTACTTTGAGGAATGGAATCTTCCATTAACCAGGTCTCCGCGATTCATTAATACAAAAAAACCTTTCTAATGTTGATGTGATTAGACAATGATCACTAGGCTTCAGTAATGGAATAAAACTTTCATTTTTTAAATATTGCTTTAACCAATAATACTTTAAAAAAAAAGAAAAAAACGACTAATTTTGATTTTAATGCGTTACCTGAAAATTTTCGGTATCGTTTCTTGTGTAGAGTAAGAAACTGACGTTGACGACCTCTGGTGGCTGAGGAAGTGAGTTAACTGGCCGGTAGACGGAACGCTCAAACTTCCCGCCATTGTTGAAGCAACCGAAATCGCCATAGCATTTGACAACGGCTGAAAATAAAAATAAGGGGTTTTTAACAACGAATAAATAAATAAATCAAAATACGTAAAATTGTTATTTCCACATTGATCTATTTACTCAAATTCCTTTGTTGTTAATTTGAATGTAACAAAATGATTAATATTAATGATAATTTTCCTAACCAAAGATAAGGGAAATTCAATTTTACTAAAACATGTTTTTGAATTATATAAAAAAAAAAAAAAAAAAAAAAAAAAAAAGAAAGTTTTGTTAAGATTCTAAAGATGTAAAATTTGCAATTTTATCATAAATTATCTCCAATACTGAAATCCCCCTTCGATTGCTAGAGTTAATCAAAATGAATTATTTATGGTATCTTGGATCACAATCCATTAATCTTCCAGTGACACCAAATAATCAATGTGCTGTCAAATGCAACTCCTCATCAAAACATCTCTTGGCTATGAAGAGGTTAAAGTTCGTTTAGTTAAACTTAATTTATCTTAATTTGATCATTTTTTAAATGTATGTAGTACTAGTTGCAACCCGTGAAATATTAACGGAAGTAAAATAAATACCACATTTTTGATACCGTGAAATTTTACTTAGCGCCACAGCGCTGCCCGAAAGACCATCGTTTTACGATTCTTGATTTTTTAATATCAACATGCTTTCCTGGCACTTAACGGCGAAAAAGTTAACCTCCTGCCCTAAAATAATAGGTTCCTCCAAATTTAGCCTATGAGAGAGTGCCCCACAATGCATTACAGGAGCGTAGGAATTATTTCTAGTTCATTTTCTTTTATTATTCACTAAATGAATAGATGCAATTGTTTATACTAATTTGTTTACACTTAAGTATTCTTTTTGTTTTCAAAAATACACTAACAAAATAAAAATAAACTTTAAAATATTCTCTCTCCGCTCTCTCCACTTTGATGATGAAGGTGATTTCCTCAAACGAAAGTAAAATTCGTAATTTTATTCAAATATATTTTTGTTAATATTTCTAAACAAAATATATTGCAAACTCCATTTTTTATTAGAGAAAACTTGTTTTCTAATGGTGGTGGTTCTAGGTATATGAAGAGAAAGCAGAAAAATGTTAAATTTGATGTCCAACAAAGATCATCTTACAACAACTTCTGATCGCTTATTTAGAGCGGATTTATATTTAAAAACTGTATTATCCAATTTTTTGGTTTTTACCTTTTCATTCATTTTTTATTTCTATTTTTCTTGTTAATTTCTTATAAAGGGAGTTGATATCACTGTTAATTTGGAAAAATGAATTTATGAGAGAATTGTTGAGGAAAAAATAACCATTGATTTAAATAGGAACAATGGCGTTTAGTTTAGGCATTTTCTCCAACTCTCGCTTACGAATGGATGTTGTTTTTATCATTTAAATACGCATTATTGATGTGATTTACACTTTAGGCCTTATTTCCTTTCCTAACTGAACCATTTTTGATGATCTTTCATACTAGATGGCTCGTAATTAAAAACACTTCATGAAAAATATATTTTCTACTCGCATTAAGATTCTTCTGGTTGAACAAATTCAGAATAAATTTAAAGAAATAACATCATTAAATTAGGATGTTTAATTTAAATAAAATTGTAAATTCAATACTGCACATTACAAGATAAATTCCGAGAACTGCCTTTTTTTACATTACATTATCAAAGTACTTTTTTCAGGAAGAGTCAATTTACTAAAAAAATTCACAAAGAAAATGAAAAAGAACAGACCATTTCCCTACGAGCCTCAAATTGTTTTTTTAAAAGTATTCCCTGACAATATTTAGGCCTATATAGCAAATCCTGAAGTAATTACCCTAAATCCTACTGTGAGGGATATGGTACGGTAAGAATTCTATTTGTTCTTTAAAAAAAAAAAAAAAAGAAGAAATAAAGGTATTGAACATTTGATTCAAGCCTTCAGCTATCATCAACGGGAATGTGGGAAAAACTGTTTCATCCTTACCAGGACTCAAATTGTCAGTCAAATCGACAGTGTTTCTTATTGTTTTGTTTTTTGTTCGATCCAGTCCCGGGTGCTGGAGCCATCTCAATACCCTTCCACGTCTTCGATGTGATCTTCAATGTGGGTAAATATGTCTGATGAGTTCTAATAAGAACGAAACAGCTGTCCCAGATTCATGTTGACGATAGCTCAGGCGTGAATGAAATGTGCAATCTTTTTTCATGTTTCATTTTGTACACATTAATCTCACAAAATTTATTCATTTAGGTACCTTATTAACATTCGTGGGTCCGTATATCTTAAAAAAAGAAACAAATTTTAATGAAGCATTCTTTTTAATTTTTTTTTTTTTTTTGAACAACTAGATATTGTTAATGCAACTATTTTTATTGAAAATATCAATTATTCATTTCCTTTATATAAAAAAATCCCTGCTTTTGGTGTTCGCAGGTTGATATGCTTTGTTTATTCAAATTACTCTTCCATACATAACAATCATTTCGCTAATATTATATCTTGCCACGTGTTTTTCCTTTCATTTACTTCCGTATAAACATTCCCAAGTCAAGAAATAAATGACCTTGGACAAGGAGAGAAAAAAGAAGTGTTCCTGTAATTCGTGATGGATTCTCTTTATAAACAAAATTTAAATTATAATACTTAAGAAAACATTTCATTAATAAAATTTAACCTACACTTTAAAATGGTATTTAATTAAACATAGGTTTATCAAATTTCCTTTGTATTAATTACAAGAATTATTTTTAAATTTAATATTTGTTTAAAAATACATTTAATTATAGTGTTTCAAATCTTAAAATAAATCTCACTATCGAAAAGCCATTTCTTAATTTCCAGAAGAACGATAACAATCCACTTAGAAAACTATTTAGGCCTAAAGTAAAAAAACCATTCTTAGTATCTGGAGGCCGTTGGTAAATAATTATCCTCTCTCTCTCTCTCTTCCTAATGATACCTTTGTATTGTAAATGTCTATTTTCTGTAAACCCCGCCTTATCACCTGATTCTACTAACCAAATATTATCCCACAACAAAGAGACCAACATCCAATTCTAGGAAAAGTTGTCCAAATACTTCATTAGCTCAAGATAAAAATTTGTCAGTTGGACATTTTTTTTTCTTTATCATCAATGGTTTGATTTCATGTTTTAATGATAGTCAATTTGTAAACAAACATTTACACAGGACCAATTTACAACCAGCAACAACCTGATGCCAAAAAATTCTCATTTTAAATTTATAATTGCAAAACTAAGATAAAAAATATAACTAAATTAAAGCTTATTATTATTACAAATACTGTAGAGCTATTGTATGTTTTTATGAAAGAAGACTTTCACCTTTTGTTTATATAGTTTATTTAAAATTATTTGAAAGCTACAGCGATCTAATGGAGAATAATGAATAGTTGAGACGGAATTTTTTTATACAATTTTTGTTCTGTTGAAGGCAAACTTAATTTTCTGTAATAAAGTGCTAATAACTCAGCCAAGCCACAAGAGAAAATTCACAATACAAGTAAAATTAACACGAATAACGAAATTCAAATTTAACATATAATAAACAGGGCTTTTTGTTTTTTTTAATGATTATCTTTGCTAACAAAGGCAGGATCTTTAGTTCAATTTGGTTATCACTGACTGGGCATGCGCAGTCTTATTTTCTTTCTTTGGTTGTTGGTACTCTATCACCTACAACGACTCAACTTCGTAACATTTGGTAGGTTGTCTTTTTATTGTCCAACTTAAAGCAATTGGCATCTTTTGGTCTCCGCCCCCTCAGAACTGACCCCGAAATACGTCGCGAAAACAGTTAAGCCTCATTTGTTTAGAATTTGATATGATGCTTATTATATTTAAATGGAATCACCGAAAACGACACTTCTGATCTCCCACCGTCCTCCTCACTGAGCTCGACGTAGTATTGTGAGTGGGACATTACGACGAATTCATTTAAAGGCAGATTGTAAGTGTCCCATATCAGGGTGTGTTGTGAGATTTCTTTTAAGCTCGCACTTACAGAAAGGAAGCTTGGATTATGACGTCAATTCAAAGATGGCGACCACAGAAAGGCCTTCGACACCCAAAACAGCTCATCGTGAAAAGCTCATGACATAACCGGTTCAGTGAACGAAGCAAAGAGAAAGGAAAGACTAACATCACACCTTTTAGAAAAGCCGCGGAAGGGGTCTCCTTTCGAACTCCAGTGAGTTCAACTCAACTGACCTTCGATTCAACAATTGGAAAGCATTTCAAGGATGGGAAATACAGAAATCAGCGGAAAATCTGACTTGAATCTTTAGCAAGATCGTCTCTGGCTCTGACGAAGCACTTTTCCATTCGGAGAATTCGTCAGCTGATGCCAATAATTGTCTGAAGGGTCTTCAAACGAAAGATAAGTGGATGACCTCAAGACATAGACAAGCATCTTAGTGTAATGGACACATTTTCTGTAAATTCTAAACCAAAAGAAAGTAATAATTAGGACAGAAATTTTTATTCTATTCGGAGCATCTTCAGATGACATCAATTTAACACATAAACTCCTTTGAGTCCATTTTGTATTTCATTTTTGCGACTGTAGCTCTTTTTGCTCAGCAGTTGAAAGGAGATACAAAGTTTAAGTTTATATTCGATTGCTCTTTGCTTTAATGTTAAAGGAGAAGAAAAAAGGATCAAACGAAAATGATCTATTATTAAAAAAAAAAAAATTAAATTAGACATTCCAGAATATATCAAATGCATTACATTCAGGAATGCATTCGATGTAAAAGTGAAGAAAATATTAGGTTTGATTTTGTGATAATATCCATTATGTTTGGACTTTGGCCCCATAGATTAATGTGATTTAGTTCTATACAACAGAGGAGTGAACCAATTTCTATGGCGATATCAACTTTAAAAATACAGTCGGACTTCTCTATTTAACGAAGTCGCTAAATCCCGAAAAAAAGTTCGTTATATGGAAAATTCGTTAAATAGATTCACCTTTTAAAATTACTTTAAACTACATAAAGCAGATTTAAAATACATAAACAATAATATTATTAAAAAAGTAATGATTTTAATGACATAAAGCATACATGCGAACTTAAATTTTACTAATAAAGTCTGTTAATTTCGTCTGATTTTTTTTTTTTTTGAAAAAGTGTTTTTGCTCATAGTACATTCGCATCTTTGCAATGCACCAAAAACCCATTCAATACTGTATTTTCTTTAAATTGTAATCCGCGTCGGATTGTTTCAAATGATCACACGAAGGTTCTTTGATTTCTGCATCATGATCATTTCCATTTTCATCATCTTCATCGCAATTCATAGTTGTATTGTTTTTATTTTTCACACTGTCCAAAATATCAGATTCAGTTAGTGTTTCCGAGGTCTCAACTTCAAAATCAAGTGAAAGATAATCATCAATCAGCACATCATCGTTAATTTCTTCTTTTTCCCTCAGCTGTATCCACATTTCTTTCATTTCCTCTAAGGGAATATTAATAATGAAAATATTTCAAGGAGAAAAAAAAAAAAATAGATACCACGAAAAAGTTCGTTAAATAGAAAATGCACTTCGCTATTTGGAGGTTATTTTACGAAGAAATTAGCAAAATGTTCTTGGTTCCAAAGAAAATTTCGCAAAATAGAGAAATTCGCAAAATAGAGGTTCGTTAAATAGAGATCCGACTGTAATAGTATTCAAGTGTATACTATACTTATACAAGACATACACTCGAGTCATCATCGCACAATGTCTGAACATGCGGCGATATTAGCATTTGAGTGCGAAAATCACTGAATTTATTCTAATTTATTTTTGTAATGAATTGTTGGGGGAAGAAAAATATCGCTACCAAAATCGTATTTATTTGACTTCAGAGAATCGTATGTCGTAAGAGAATGGGTCCCGTTAGCGAAACGACAGTACAAACAAGAAATTAAAATAGGTCATGTATTCAATCAAAGCTTCCAATTTGAAACATCTCTACAGGATATGAATCCTAATTAAAATAAACGGTTTAAATCATCTTAAAGTTTACATCATAAAAATTTAATCCTGTTATTCAAAATAGCAGTTCTCTTAGCAAAGTTAAAATATAGAGGTTTCTCAAACTTCTGCAGTTTTGATAATTTTATACAGTTTGTTAAATGCACTATGTGTACATATTTTATTTCCCTATGAAGTCGATACGAACTTTGTTTTGTTTTTCTAAGGTAACAATATTTAACCTACTAAAATTTTAGATCTGTTAATATCGTAAAACGAACTCACAGCAAATAAAGTTTTAAATATCAAATCAAGGAAGGGCTGAATAGGAAATACATCTAATCAATATTTTATCAAAATACAAATAACCCGAAAGCGAATTCAACAAAACATCCAAAGGCTTCTGTTTTTTTTTTTTTTTTTTTTTTTTTTGCTGAAAAAGAAACATAAAAAAAAAATATCGTTTCCTTCATGATGAAATTTGATAATTTTTCACTTTGAAGGTCAACTTCATAGAATTTTTTTTCCCGCCAAATTTACTTCCTTACTTCCTCGAAATTTGAAACGAGTATTTATGGACAATAGATAATTAAGTAATAGCGAGATGACGACTGCAAGTGACTCACAGCAGACGACACATTCACCTTATAGTCTGTTTTTAATAAGCGATTGGTCAGTAAAAAATAGTAATGATTTACTTAAGATAATATCTTAATAAAAAAAACATAAATCTATTATTATCTTTGATAGGCTCCTGGAAAAGTAATTAAAAAAAAACGTGTTTCTAAACGAAAAACTCGAAGAACTTTTTAGTTAATTAATTTTCCAAGGCCTTGATAACAAGTAATATTGTAACAGTCAATTATAAATTATAAGAAAAGCTCTAACCGATCGAAGCAGATAATAAAGCAATTCAAATCTTTCAAAAAAACCTGCCTTTATTAAATGGACACTAAAATAAAAATCTCATTTTGAAATCATAAGTCAAGACCTTAAAATAGTAATTATGAAAAGTTTATAATTAGTAGCAAATCTACGACTTATCAACAAAAACTTAACTACAATAGAATTATATAAATGTTTAAAGGCTTAGCACCTGATCGCTTGCAAGTCAGTCAGCAACTTGCCAGGCGTGGTGTGTTTTTTTTTTTTTTTTTTTACTGATACGCAAATTTAGCAATTAAAAACTTAATTTTAATACAAGAGTCAACAAAGTCTTATTTTACTTCAGTCTTATATTAATTTATTTTTTTCTTGTGCGTTGAATAACTTATATATTCTAATGATGCACTGTAATTATCTCTTATGTAAATACAGTAAAACCCCGCTAATCCGGCATCGGTCTAAGGGTTTTTTTTACACTGAATAAGCCTTCCGGGCGCTATATTAAAATATAATACTATATAAAAATATATTTTGTTGTTTAGTTTTTAACATTTTCCATCACTACCGAAATCCGAGAAATCACAATACAACACGGAAAAATGGCCTGACACCTATTAATAGCCTTTTGACTCTCTTTTAGCGGTATTTCCGCTATCCTCGCAATAACGGCTATTTTAAGACTGCGCTCAATAATCCGGCATTTTCGGTAATCCGGCACTGCCGAAGTCCCGAACGTCCGGATTAGCGAGTATCTACTGTAAATGCTTTAAATATATGCTGATAGCTTCCTTTTCTCTTACGTGTTTAGATAATGCTGGTGTCTCTATTACTATAAGTTCACCTCCGACAATAGTCTAATTTATCTGGATTAAATTAAAGCCTACAAATTTACGTCGAAAATTTATAAAGAACTGTTAATTATATCTTTGGGTGGGATTTATAGTATTTCGATTTCATACTGAAATCAACTGAAGTCCTATACAATCGACCTATGCCCTGTTAAGACTTTTTGGACAGTCCCACTACAACTGTTTCATTCTAACTGCTACTGAATTTCTGCTATTTAAGTTCTTCGAGGTACACCATATTATTTCTGATGATTGAAATTTTACTTATATCTAGAGTAGTGTTTCCCAACCTTTTCTGTGCTGTGCCCCACCTAAAGAATCTAAAGTATGCTACGCCCCATCAAATTAGGTATAACTTTCAAAAAGAAAAAAACTTTTTTAACTTTCATAACCAAAAAAAAAAAACCCAACATTGCTCCATTTTCGAATTGCCCCCCTCAACAATCAAATTGCGCCCCACATTGGGAAACAGGGATCTAGACCGTGTTCATTAGCAGCCAACATGCAAAAACTATTCACCTGAAACTCATTGTAAATTCAAATGTTATTACCTGCTCTTAATAACTTACAATGAACATAATTTTTAATAATGAAATTCCAAATCAGCACCTCTAAATACCAAAATTAAAACCTATTCGTTTCATCGGATTTAATAATTATTATCAAGAAAAATACTCTTCTTTCATTTATTTTTTTTCTCTCTATTATAAAATGTCTACATCGACTTATATAGGATTTTATTTCTTGGGTTAGGAAAGGAGTTAGAAAGTTACCTCCAACCAAAAAAAACATCCAAATTTTGGTCTTCTTTAATTACATTCAACCAAACAAAAAAAATAGATTCTTTTCATTTCGTTGTGTCTTGGGTAGGCCAGGAACCCTCTCGTTGCTAAAATTTTAAGAATTCGAACTATTTAAAAATACAAAAAGCTTATTTCAAAATATTAATAAATGGTTAATGCAACAAAAATAAATGCGTATCATCCGTTGATTACTTAAATTTCGAAAGATATTTTATTATTAGTATGATGTCTAGTCAATTTCAAATCATTTTTTATAATTATTGAGTGAAACCTCTTAAATACAAAATTTTCATGATTTCTAAAAATCAGACAATGGGAATTGAAATGGAAGAGAGATGGATTGGAACATTGTAATCAAATATCTGTCTGTGTTAAGACATCTGAGGATTCCATTTCCTGCAGACAAGAATGAAAATTCACACCAAGATCAATTAAAGTTGGAATAGTAATTTAAATGCACTCTCGTTACTTATACATTTAGGTTTCCAGGGTAATTACTGAATGACAGTCATTATTTAATTTTATTTTATTTTATTCTTTAATGTAAACTTGACATTTAGAAAAATGTTTGGTTTTAATCCCACAATACAGTGGCGCCATCAGTTGAGTAACTATGAAACCACGCCCGTTCTGAAACAGTTAAAAGCAAAATATTTTAAGAAATTGAAGAAGAAAGAAAAACTTCACTTGCATTACAAAATTATTGGATTTTTGTCAAAGATTGAAACAGATAAATATTAAATGTAATTAAAATATAATCATGTTATGCATAAGTCAACGATTTAAGGCAATTCTTTCAAAAATAAAAGAAAAAAATGTTAATTCTTTCAACTAGATCTGTTCGGTTCATCATGTACTCAATCCCTGCTAATGATCTCCAAAAACCATGAAACAGATGTAGACATTGGTTAGACGTGGTCATAAAATAGTCATATCCATTCTCCAAAAACAATTATAAAAAGTCAATTTTTTTGGTTAATGTCTCACAAACCATTTTTTCTCTAATGGCCGAGTGCACCAATTAACTTTACTGGCTGCAGTGTGGACGTAGCTAAAATTAGTAAAAAGAAATTTATCAAGTTTCTGAATAAATTTTCTTTTTATACATGTTTGTTTCCTTTCACACAATTTTAAAACAAAGGCTAAAATTTTTCTGGAGCAGCACCCCCCACTAATTTTAGCTACGTCCACAATGCAGCCGTCAAAGTTAATTGAAGTTTGGTGCACTTGGCTATAAGACTATCAAAAATAACTTCCAGCAGTTAAAAATTATTGAAAAGAAAATGCTACTTTCATAAAAAAAAATGAATAAATATTGTAGAATACTACAAGTGGATTATCATCGACCATAAGAGGCATTTATTGACAAAATAAGGAAAAAAAAAAAACCCCAGCAAAACTAAGATACCTTGAATGATCCAAATATTTGTACCAAACGAAACCCATATAATTGGTTTTAGTTATCGTTATAAATGGCATTTTGAAGACTGGTTTATTGGTAGTTTTCTGCCCCTACTATTAAAACCAAAAAGATATCATTTCTCTACCATTTATTTTTTAATTGAATAAATAGTTTTAGTTTTAACCATAATTTTCTGCCGATTTCGTATGTCCGATATAGGATATCAACATCAGTAGAAATCTTCCTTTACATCTTAAATATCAGCTTCCTAGGATATATAGAGGTACCTAGACACGTCTATTTCGAATTAAGATTCATTTCACCCCCTCCCCTTTTTTTATTTCTGATTCATTTTAAGGGACATAACAGACAATATATATATCCTGTGAAAGGTAGTTACGTAAATTATAAACTAAGTTTTAAACTATTATGAATACTATAGTTTTTGAAGCAAAAAAGAAAGAATAATATGAATTTATAGGTTTCGCATTACATTTCTCAAAACAGAAAGAACATATTTGATTGTATCTGTAAAACTTGCCTCGAGACAAAGTTTCCACTTATAATATACAATTCTTACGAATTTGTGCACTCAATGCGTTAAAAGCAAACAATTCTTACGAATTTGTGCAGTTTCAGATGTTTCTTACTCTTTTCATATTACATTTATGCACGTTAAACCTTCTTTATTATTTAATATTAACACTGTTTTCAAAAACAAGGGCATTTCTTCGGTGAATGCTCTTTTGTTCAATGAAACCTCTGATGTCAGCATTCAAAAACTTAAATTCTTACGAAATATTTTAGCGATAAACAACGAATCTTAATAAGCTTAAAGGTAACTTCTACGTAAACACCTCCAGCCTTTCTCCCCGATGCTTCAGAACCCTTCCAACACTACAAAGCCAATCTCGCCGCTTCCCCATTGTCTTCCACGTGCATAATTCTTCCAAATAAAATCCTGACGGGTGTTTTGCGTGATTCTGATCCGCTAACCCAACTGGAATGCGTCTTCCTCATTCTGTTTCCGACTGGTGATCTCCCAAGTCCCCGAGGCGGCGTTATTATAATAGTTACTCATGATCACAACTCACCCCTGAAGATTGAATGGCCTGATCCAGACGTCAAAGGAACTGCTCTTGAAAACGTCTCGTGTTCATTGTACCTTTCACATCGCCTCCACATTTCCCAACTTTTTATCAAATTTACAATTTATAATTATTATTTTTTTCTGTTTAGTCATTTTAAGATGGTAGACTAATTTTTGGGGCTAATTTATAGATTTAATAAAAAAAAAAAATACGTGGTTTACAAGATATCAAAAAATTTGAATTACATTTTAAAAATTAAATTATTTTAATAATTATTTCAATTTTAAATCATATTTAATTTTATTTAAAGCTCAAAAGAACCTTTTATAAAAAGTTTAGGGATAATGAAGTTATATTATTTTATGGTTCAAAGCCCTTAAAAAAAAGATAAAACAAATTTTAAATAAATTACTTCCAGAACTTTTAAAAAAGTTTCGTATTACACTTCGGTTTAACCAAGTCATAATATTCAATGCTATTTTTATTTTATTACTAACTAATTCTACTAATTAGAAAGTTTTATAATTTTTTTTTTTCCATGATGCCGTGTAACGTTCATTCATTTTTGAACAAAGATATTCTACGATAATTTTTTTTTTTCCACCGGTATCACATGTCAGACGCAAGGTAGTCGTAAGCAAATGCAAATAAAACGATTAGAAAAAGCAACGTACAGATAGCCGATCTATTTACCTAACATGTTGATGAAGAAGTTGAGCATGTCTCCGGCCTGTGGCCCTCTGCGTTCCCTCTCAGTGATCGAAATGAAAGAATCTCGCCACACTGCAAGGTGAGCTGTCATTGGTTACGCCAGTGTACTGTTTAGATTTCGACCAATGAAAAGGGCGTACGAGGACGCACCCCCTCGCTCCCGGGAAAGGGGAAAGTGTGTGAAGAAACGCATGACGTCACCAAGGAGATACCATTCCACTATAGCGTGATATTTAAATATTACGTCTGCGGTAGTTTCCGATAGCAATTCTTCAAAGTGTAATGTGATCAAAGGCAGCCAGGTATTGTTTCCCCAACATAAAACTAACACGAAAAACAAAACCAGAAAACAAGCCCAGACTGTTGTTGTTTTTTTTTTAATATTTGTTCTATTGTGAAATTTTATGAATGAATGGTTGCTTCAGTGCCTGGAATTGGTTTCACCACAAAGTCAGTGAATTATTTTATCCAAATATTTTATTAGGTAATAGTGGTCTGGAGTAAATAAGTGATAATTTCCTTTCACGTGTAGATAAATCGGAAAAGCTTTCAATAAAAGAATCGTAATGATTTGCTACGATGATAAAATTGAAGAAAAACAAAAAAAGTAAAATATTACATAATTTATTTTATTATTTATTACGAAATGCGCAAGGAATAAGGTTATGGAGAAGAATAAAGATTAAAATATTCTAAATAAACAAATGGGTTCTTTGGAACCTAAAATGTACTATATAAAACCGGAGTTTAATATTTGAAAACATAATACTCAATAATATCCGCAATTTCACTCAAATATGACACCAAAAACACGCCCCCCCCCCCCCCCCACTGAAATTGCTTGACCCTGGTGTTGTTTTGGAATATTCTAAAGCCAAATAATTTCACGTATTATTTTTTTAACTTGAATGAAAGTCACTAAAATACGTGATTAAATATTCGAAGAAACCCATGTTTTAATTATAGAATACTTTAAATTTCAGTTAACCTTTATAAATGATATATTCGTACCGTTATTTGTAATAAATATGTCAGATTATTATATATATAAATATTAGTAAACCTATGGATTAAACCTAATGTCCTATAAATTGCGTGAATAAAAATTAAAGCCTAATTGTCATTGTTTAGAATCTTATAGTTATAAGTGCATCATAGTTTTTGTGGGCATAAATTTAAAGGAACCTGAATTTTAACCGCCCCTTTACTCCATATGTTCTACTTACCAATCAAAAGTCTATTCGATTTTACACAAACTATATTTTTTTTTTCTTCACAATTTCAACTTAATTTAACCTAATTTAACGCTACAAAGGCTGGAATTATCGCGATTTTGTCGCTCTATCCCTCAAAACCAACAAGTAGTCAAATCCATTGGCAACGTGTTCCAAATTTGTACTCTCCTTTCATTGGAGTAGGATTGTATCCATTATTTTAAACTGTCTGTGATGTTATTGCATTATGTCGTTCATATTTTGTTGTGGAAGCAGCAGCAATGTTTTATTGATTTCACATACAATAGATTAAACAAAAACCGACAGACAATCTTTTTTAAGAATGTTTGATATTTAATTTTGCATTTCCTATATATTTTTCTTTCTTTCTTTCTTTTTTAATATGTATGTATATCATATTTCATTTTCTTTCTTTAAGTTTTTTTTTTTTTTTTGCCACTTTCTTGGAATTTTAATTTTCTTAATAGATAACAATGGGCCTGGTGGCTCAATAGTAAAGGCACTGTGGGATGGAGCAACACGGTTCAATATTCAGCGAAGAGTTGAGGATTCTTTTCTACGTTATTTCTCCTCCTGTCGTGTGAGCATTGGACTGGGCATTCGATCTCCACTAGTCCTAACCTGGCCACTGAAATATTGGACCTACCTACCCTTTGGGAGCCTCTGCGAACTCCAGTGGGGCTTCACAATAGCAAATACCTAAGTAACATAACACAACGACTGGTATCGCAATAGACTGGTCCGACTTCCACCAAACATTGGGTTAGGGCTGCTTTCACTCACCGGAGCAATGGAAAATGATTTGCAGCATCGTAAGAGGAGAACTTTAATAAATAAATAATAAAATACACTTATCTTACATTTTTAAGACCTTTCTTTGCGCAGGGGCCATGCTCATCTTCTCTGTATCGTTCCAATTTGAGAATCCATATCCAAAATAGCTAAAAACGCAATTGTTATTAGTGATTTTATTTTACACTTAAAAAAAATGAATAGACTACTACTGCACATAAGCGAAAATTGTTCGGAGAATAAAACAATAAAAACAGAAAAAAATGAATCATGAATTGAGTTCCATCACTTGATTGATTCATTGATTTGGAGTGTTTTTTTTTGTTTTTAACATTATTTCTCTCTAATTAACTCACTAAAGGAAGCCACTGTTCGCAATTGTTTGATGATTACAAATGATTTTAACCCCAAAATCCAATATTATTTCGATGTCACTCTCAGAATTTTTTTTCTTAATGAAAAATTATTATATAGAATAATTTAAAAATAAAAGGAATAAATGAAAAACAAAGGGGGGGGGGAAATCAGATTTTGCAAAACGCCAGTTTTTTGTTTTTTCGTGAACACTTTTGAGAAAAGAAAAAATAGATCAATTCTTTCATAAATCATTTACATTAAAAAGATGTACTTATTTCTGTAGTATTTTTTATCCTTTTCTTTTATTTCTTTTCCTTAATGCTGTTACTTCAACACTCATTCATTCAGCTGGGTTTTCTCTGAAATTAGAACTTTACAAAAATAAAATCCTAAATAGACCTAATCCCCGAAGAACACGAGTTTCGAAGAACACGGATACCTTCCCCCGAATTACACGGTTTCAAACTACACGATTTTCGAGTAATTCTTTTGAAAAAGAATAAAATACATATATTATTTGATATAAAATTACAGTAGTTAAAAATTTAGAGTAATATTCTCATCAATTACGTCAGCGATTAATGAAGTTTTAACCTTTTTAATACTTTTAGTGTTTTAGAATTATATTTTTCCCAATTAATTTGACTGAATCATTTATATTTTATACAGTTTTCCAATCTTAAACCAAAATTATTATTCAATTTATTGATTTGAAAGATTTTTAACCAATTGTATCTTGTTATTTTGTCATTATTTTGATTATTTTTTATTTTCACACTTGAAACGAAATCCCGTTTTTTGTAGTCTCGAACAACACGGTTTCAAAGAACACGGAACCAATTAATCGTGTTCTTCGGGGGTTAGGTGTACTGTTGGCAAATTTGTTTGTTTTTGTTTTTTGTTTTTTTAATTTATTGAAGCAAAATAAACTTTAGTAGAAGTGATTTTAGTTTCTTAGAGGCTTTTCAAATAAGGCTTGGTAGAATAAACCAGATGAGCAACGCAGAGCGACGCCAGCGTTTATCGTTTGTTTTGTTTTTTTGGTTGGAGGTGAACTCTATGGGAGCAATAGTTTGGGAAGAGAGTGGCGATTTGTAGCTTTCAGGAGGGTGCCGAAAGATGTAGCGCCCGCCCATTGATATAACTGATTTGGTCTCGACTCACATCATGCAACCAAACCAAACAAAATTCCCTTCACGAATTGGGAGGTCTAGGCCTAGGCAAAAGCTCAGATAGTCTTTGCCTAAAACCGCCTCTGAATTGTAGACAGCGAAAAAAACGTAATGGATATTACCAATAGTATAATTTCACCGTTTTCTTGAATTCATGTATGATGTTTGCTGTAGATGTATTGAGTTGGTAGGAAAAAACACAAAATATCGAATACTAAGCACTGGGATACTGCAATTAATCAACTTTGTAATATGTATATCTCTTTGAAAAAAAAAAATCAACAGCTCTAACCACTCAACCAAAAATAAAAATAAATAAAAAACGGTATGTCACAAAGAAGAAAAAAAATGGTCGTGTAAAGAATGGAGGAAATTACTTCATTTTCAAGTCGAAGAGGTTTCTTCTAGCGTTTTCAGAGCGGTCCCTAGTATTTGCAGGCCCCTTTGGCAAGTTTTAGTCCAGAACCTAAAGATCTTTGTCTTATAATACCATACTCAGAAGTTTTATCATTTTTAAATCTAAATTTTTTTATTTGACAAAAATGATGAGGTTTTTTATGATTTTTTTTTTTAATACTGTTTTTCTAATTTTAACTGTTAGCACGAAGTGGGGAATAGGTGTAGGACACGGGTTGGCTGCTCTGGAAAGAACAATTGAAACATTTTTTATTTTGTAAAACACTCTCATAGAACTGAAGCTGTCAAAAGAATTGAAACGCTGCTGTCAAGACTTTGCATATTTTCAATCTGACTGAAGAAATTGTTTGGAACAGAGCCTTGAAGAGACAGGTTTGTACTCGTTCTTTTTTATTGTTTTGAGGAAATGTAAAGATGGAGGTTTTAATTATATCGGAAATATTTCATGATTTTAATACTCACTTGTTAGAACTTTATTAATACAAAAAAGAAATACAACATGGTTTGAAACTTAATTTGCATTTTATTTAGGATTTCTTAGTGAATACTCACATATAAACACGAGCTTCTGGATGCAAAACGAATGACCAATCCATTGAGAACCTTTTTATTGACTACAGTATACTCTCGATATCTCGAACTTCGATATCTCGAAAATCTTGATATGTCGAAAATTATTTTTCCCCTTGATATTACATATCCATCAAATGTTAATTTTAATTTTTATGTCGAATATTTTTCGAAGTAAAAAATGAATTTTTTTCCCGAAAAATCGCCGTTCAGTTGTGTCGAAGCAAATAGAGGTATTTTTTAAGAAATTCTAGCAATGTAAGTTCATTGTATTTTGCTACTTCTTTCCAATTTAATGTAATTATTTTCGACTACTTTTAAAAATTAAAATTATCATTGCTGTATTTAGACTTATTGTCGACTATCATTACATATTTATACTTATTCTCATCTATCAAGACTAATTTTTAGAATATTATTCCGTATCTAGTGTTTTTACGTGAATTTTTATGTTTTGGTTATGATCTTGTTATGTCGAAAACTCGCTATCTCGAATTTTTTTTTAGCGTCCGCGTCCCTTCGACTTCGAGATATAGAGAGTATACTGTAATTACAATTATGAAATCCAGTTTTAAAAGCCTAACGAGATATAACCTTACAAGGCTAAAAGAAAAATTGTCAGATGAACGCACATAAATAAAAGATTTATTCTGAATTTATATTTTGATGTTTTTTAATATGAGGGCAGTTATTTGTTGAACTGTGATTGTTAACATGTCTTCTGAGCTCACTGATACTTGGCAAATCCAAGTGATGACGGTTATGAATCCAGAAACAGTCTGTCTTGGATTTCCGGTATCAAAAATACTAAAAGCAATCGACCTTTACTTCTGTGTATTTATGTTTTTATTGTGATGTTAATACGATTTACGCACCTTGAATTTGTTGTTATAAAAATGTATTATATTTTTTATCATAAGACTCAATTAATGAAAAGCAGTAATTATGCAAAATAATTAAGTGTTGTAACAATAACCACAACCATTTTTGTTATCTTCCTCAAAGAAATGATCAAAAAATAAGGTTTCTTACAGCCTGTAATTTAAATTTTCATCTAGGTAATTTTTTTTTTTTTTATAGATAACCTTATCTCAAGTGGACAGTACTTACGATCAAACTCGAATTTTATTAATTACTCACTCAAAACCGATTCTCTTCATCAGTTTCAGTCAAAAATGGTGAACCGTATAGGAATTCGACTTTGCTGCCATCTAGCGCTTAAAATCTGTGAAAACTGAAAGTGTTCTCCATATAATTCAATTAATTAGATCTTATTGTATCGATTGGTCAAGGGGAAAAAACAATTTTTTATTCATTCAGAAACTTTTTATACTTGCCATGTCAGTTTATCGTCAGGTAGTGTTTCTTTAGGGCATTGAAAGATTAGAAGGGTTTTCAACTTTTCTGTAGTTACTGACATCAAAGGAAGTTTGCCATATAAGGAAATGGCCTTATCTTTAATCACGCCTGGAAATCCAGTAGTAGTTTTACGTTCATTCAAAGAACAGTTGATAATAGTTCAGTTTCTCAGTCAATAAATGTCGCTGTGATACGTGAAATGGTTAATCCATTGGCAACTGCCTCTTTTCTATCCTTTAGTGGCCTGAACTGTAGACAAAGAAAAATATTGAGAAACAAGAGAATCAATAAAAATTTCGATTCGAATATTTTGCGACTGCTCTAAGTGTCACAATCACTTCTCAAATTGGTACGAAATAGATTCATTCTTAGACAGCGTTTTAGATTCATTGAATAGCAATTGACATGAAGAGCTGTTTTTTTTCAACGTAATCCAGTAGGAAAAATCGCAGGCACCACCCACCACAAAACCTATCAAAAACGAAAAAGAAAGGGAAAAGTAATAGAATTTTCTCCAAAGTTTCAGTTTTATAGAATATATAATAGAACTCAATATATATATTGAGTTCTATTGATCACAGACAAATCGATTGAGTGGCAGACGATCTGTGAATTTTTCTCTTAAAAGTTTCATTGTAAATCTTTCTTTTTTTTTTTTTATTTTTGTACCTTTTCTTTTTTATCTTTAATTACATTATAAGGAGCATTAAAAACTATGTAATATCCTTTGGTATTTATGTCTACTATGAGAAGCTGACGATATATATATCATTCTTCAAGAAGAAAACCGCATCCCTTAGAAGCCGCAGTTGACGACCCCAGATCCAGTGGCGTAGCGTGGGGGGGGGGGGGTCCGCCCGGGCGGCACTTTTTTGGGGGCGGTAAAATTTCATAATAAATAATAATAATATCCTGGAATCGGAACCGAAAATTTGAACCATTTAATAATTAATTCTCACTGAATATTGTCGCGGTTTATTATGAATTTCTCCTTTTTTTTATTTTGATTTGTTCGCTTTATTTCCACTCTTATTGATTTCTTATCTTTTCTCTTTTTTTATTTTTTTTGTTTCTCACGACTTTCTCCCTTTCGCCACTTTGTATCGTTTCCTTTTGTAAGGAAAGAAAATCATTTGTAGCAGTGTAATTGAGTCAGTGTGAATTGGACGACTGATGTTGCAGATGTTTGAACTCTTACTCTTTATATGAAAGAATTAATTCTCGCTGAATATTCGTGGTGAACAAAACCAAGTGAGTATTACAATTTTTATTTTTGTTTTCCTGCTAGTTAGAAGTATTTACTTTTTACTATAGGGTCAATTTTGTAAGTAATTACTTATACTTAGTATACTTAGTAATATTATTAAACATCTTCATCAACACACAAAAATAAATATAATAATATATAGGCTACATTTATTCTAAAAAAATGCAAATTTTCAAGGAGAAAATCGTCTCCTCTTTTTCAAGCCTAACTACAGAATAAATTACGAAATTCTTAACAATCTCAGACTATATGCTACATAATATTAACTAGTTGTTAATAACAATTAATTACCTGAATAGAGTTTAAAATTTTCCAATAATAATCAAATTCTTTTAACAATCTAATTCATCAATCAGAACCTTGTTATTGCAACCTAAATATAATTTTTGTACCAACTCTTTAGCTAATCCTACGATACAAGAATTGACTTCAACTCCATCATTTCTATTTAAAGTTTTCTCCCTCGTATTTCTAATATACATACTTTCAATTATTTTTCTTATTTTCGTATCTTTTTCAACGCATAAAATTTTGATCTCATTATTAATACAATGTGTTTTTTTCTAAATACAATGTTCCGCCACTTCAGATTTTTCTACCAATTTATTTCTTATACAATAACCATGTTCAAGAACTCGTTCTTTTACTTTTCCCCAGATAAAATGCATCACAATTCATACAATCCATCTTGTAAATTATTCCCATTTCATACTTTCTATCACTATAGTAAAAGATGATTTTATCCTTGAAAATTTGCATTTTAGAATAAATGTATATGTTATTACATTTATTTTTGTGTGATGATTGAAGATGTTTAATAACACTGATAAACCAGCTATAAATATCTGGCATGGTGTTTACTTTTTCTAATGTATTTTTTTATGCTGATTTCAAATCTGAAAACCGTTTTGCTCTATCACATCAGGTTTTGAGGATATCGACAAAAATTAATTTTCATGGAACACCGTTCATCAATTTTTTTTACCCCCAAGTAAAAATTGTAAGTTTTCAAGCAATGTCACATGATATTGTCGTCGTCTGTGAAAATAGTTATATTTAAGGTTGTGGTGGTTTAATAGGTGGGATTCGAATGGGACATGGGTGCGAGGCTAAATTGTTGTCCGAGTGATGTGGGACTTTGGACTTTGGGGGAAGACACACGGGAGAGACAGTTTAGGCGATATTATGGCGTCCAGAGGTTGCATAAATTCACCAGATCTGTTTTGCTATGTGTGCGGCTATCTGACAGACAAATCCCATCGAAAGCCTTTTACACCGTTTCTGAAGAAAGCATATGAACTATACTTCGATTCAAAGGTGGATACTGGTAAATCGTGGGCACCACAGTTCATCTATTTGACATGTGCATGCAACTTGCGCTGTTGGATAAGGAAGGCGAAGAACAACAACCATCTGGCATTTGGAGTTCCTATGATATGGCGTGAGTCAAGCAACCACACCACAGACTGTTATTGCTGTTTGTCGTATGTCACCGGATTTCCCTACAAAACTCGTGCATCTATAAAGTATCCAAACGTTCCTTCAGTTTCTAAACCAATTCCACATGATCCCGTCGCTTGTGTAATACCAATAGCACCTACAGAATATACAGTTGATGAAGAAACTCAAGAAAGTTCTCTTTCATCTTCCAGCAACGTATCAGACCCTGACTACCAATCTAGAGAAGATATTCATTTAATTGACAATGCTGATCTCTGTGACCTCGTACGGGACCTAGCACTAACAAAAGGTCAAGCTGAATTTCTCGGTTCACGCCTTAAAGAATTTAATTTGCTTGCACCGGGTACAACAACTTCACATTTTTGCCACAGATACAAAGAACTTGTGAAATTCCTTGCAATGAGTGACACTATTTGCTACTGTACAGACGTTGAAAGTCTCATGTCAAGCCTCGGGGTGGAACACAACATTAAAGCATGGCGATTGTTCATCGACTATCGAAAGCAAGTTTGAAAGCAGTATTATTACACAATGGAAACCAATATGCATCAGTACCGGTTGGATATTCTATCCACCTGAAAGAGATATATGAAACTATGTCGCTGCTTCTTGAAAAAATACGCTATCACGAGTATAAATGGTGTATCTGTGGTGATTTAAAAGTTATCACAATTCTCATGGAAATGCAGACAGGGTACACTAAGTACTGCTGTTTTATCTGCTTGTGGGACAGTAGAAATAGAAAGCACCACTACATAAAGAAAAATTGGCCAATCAGAACCTTAATGCAGCCAGGAAATAAAAATGTCCTTCGTGTGGTGTTGATTGACCGTGACAAAGTTATCATGCCACCACTTCACATCAAGCTGGGGCTCATGAAGAATTTTGTGAAGGCACTAGACAACGACTCAGATGCTTTTTGGTACCTGTGCAATAAGTCTCCAGAGTTGAGTTATGCGAAAGTGAAAGAAGGTGTGTTCATAGGTCCACAAGTAAGGAAGGTAATTGCTGACACCCACTTCCAAGACTTACTGAATGATACTGAAAGAAATGCATGGGTGGCATTCAAATCAGTTGTAGCCATTTTCCTTGGAAATTATAAATCTGCTGACTATGTAAATGTTGTGAAGAAGTGTATCAGTGCGTACAAACAGCTGGGTGTCAACATGCCCCTCAAAATTCCTCTCCCCGACTTACATCTTGACTTCTACCCCGAAAACCGAGGTTCAGTCAGTGACGAACATGGTGAACGTTTTCACCACGAAATCTCGGTGATGGAGTCACGGTATCAGGGTCGATGGAGTTAGGCAATGTTGGTTGACCACTGCTGGACACTTCAGCGTGACATGCCAAATGCTCAGCACAAACTCAAATCTACAGCCAAGAAATTAAAACCAAACACACCTTACAAGATTAAGGAAGTATTTTCACTGTGTGTGGATTTTATGTGTGAATTATATCTTGAACTAGATATTACTATATTGTATATGTATGATGGGACTCAATCTCACTATTTTCTTAGCTAATGCCATGTTCATTAGTACTCCATGTAACAATAATTGTTTTACTGAAATATAAATGGTTGAAGGAGTATATCTAAAAAACGGTGAGTGATAGAGACAAATGGTTTGCATATTTTGAATCAGCACGTTTCACTTGTCTTAGAACAAGTGTTGGGTATCAAGATATGCGCCACTTTTTAAAATTTGTTTTTCAGTGTAATAGTAGTAATTACAAGAGAGTTGAATTGAAGAAGTATGGAATATTTACATACTTAGTAATAACCAAAATCTTTGTACTCAATGAATAATGAATAGATATACAGTATATGAATAGTGACTATCAGAATTACATATCCATTTTTTTATAAAAATAACGGGTTAATTACGTAATTACGTAATTTAAACCAATGAATTCGTTAATAGTTACGTAATTTACATATCCCTAAATTTCTGTAAATTTTGGAGCCTTTTGGATTTAAATACCTAAATAAGAGGCGACGAATTTGACCTCCGCCCCGGGTGGCTGAAACCCACGCTACGCCTCTGCCCAGATCTAAGTTTACGACGAATTCTTCACTTTAGTAACAATAGTAGTTTTTCAGAGAACGCCATTGGATACTTGTCCAATAAAAAAGCATTCAAACAGACGTTCGACAATTAAGAAACACGTGACACTGTCTCGACATTGAAATGAGCAGCGAAAATCAGTGACAAACCGAAAATGTGATTTTTGCTGAGCAATTTATTATCAATAGATTGTTATCTGAAACATTAGAATTTAGCCCCGCGAACACCATGCAATTTTTCAGCAACTTAGTCGTCCGATTTTGACGTCACGAGTTGATATAAACTTTTGTCAAACCCCGAACACCATGCAACTCGACATGAAGTCGGCCGTGATAGAAGGAATCCCATAATGCAATGCGCTTCCCAAACCCGATGTGGAAAATCCGAAAAAATTGAGGTTTTGAAACCTCTCTGATAAATTCTGCCGCTTACAATTACTGCATTTCAGTATAAAACTTTATTTATGCATGAAAGAAACTCGCAATACTCTTGATATTCATTGAGTTCGAGCATGTCTTCGTATCGAATCGGCGAATATCATTTTCAACGCCATTTCTTCCATGGCTGTGACGTCACGACTGACGTGTTCCAACGCTGCCCTGTGATTGGGTAATTCCCAGCGACTTCGATGCAATTTTTCGAGTTGCAGGTGTACGAACAATTCGAGTCAGATGACAAAAGTTGCAGTCAAGTTGCATATAAATGGGCTCAAAACTGTTTATATCAACTCGTGATGTCAAAATCGGACGACTAAGTTGCTGAAAAATTGTATGGTGTTCGCGGGGCTTTTTGCTGCTTGAAGAATATAAGTCTGTCATCGGAACAGTTTCAAAGGGGATCTCAGGAATTACAGAAAAATTCAAATAATCATTAATTAAGTTAATAATCCTTATTAATTAATTAAAAGATCTTTATTTAACATGCGACGATGATTCCAGTAAAAGCACCACACAATTAGAAAACCTAAATAGTTAATTAACTATCAGTGAATGTTTTGAGAGTCACTATTATCAATTGTTTGAATTTATTAAATGTGAGTTGTCTTTACTATAATATTGAAAGTGGACCATATACACAAGGAAACCAACAAAAAAACATTTAAATAACATGTTTCGGGAATATATAATCTCCCATCATCAGATTACAACATAAAATGAAACTTCGGAACTTACCCGTCCCGAGTAAATTACTAAGTATAGTTAATACAATGTCTTTACTATGTTTAGTTAATTAATGTTCCGATTTCAAGAATAGTAAAAAGGAATGGCAAATGGTAATGGAGCATTCCACGTTTCTCAGCTACATCTACTGTACAGTTTTTCTACAATAGTTTTCTGCACAATCGTTTTAAACTATTGTATATGAATGTAAAAATAATACAGAATACCATTAGTGCTGCAGTTCTCTATACATTCTTCTGTAAAGTACCGTTATACATGAATTTACAAAATAGGCCATCATACTACCATTGCAAATTCAAGTATAGTTGTTTTGTTTTTTTTAAGTTATCAGTGTCACTTAATTTGACGCCCAACGTGGGGCACGAACCCACGACCCCGAGATTAAGAGTCTCGTGCTTTCATTTGATTTATTCATATTTTAAATAGTAATTATAAATATTAGTATTAGTAGTAAACAATAGTAATACTTAATTACTAATCTGTTAATATCAAATTATAAGTAATTAATAATTTACAATGAATATTAATTTATTAATAAATATTTAATGGGTATTCATTTATTATTATTATTATTATTATTAATAATAATAACAATTTATTAATTATTACTAGATAATACTTAATTATATTAATCATTATTATTAATTATTATACAATTAGAAATTTCGTCTGTCTTTTCCATCATGTTTCTTACAGGTAAGTCCGACCTTGGATAAAGTTGACGTTATTCAAATTACATGGATAATGTTGAATAAAGTAAAACTAAAAATAGCTTTTCAACATCATCCACACACACTTGGATAATGTAACACTTTACGGTTGAAGAAGGAACTGCGCATGTGCATCGTTTGAAGCTCATTAAACCGGATATTCGCATGATACCCAGTTGTTGAGTTCCACGTAAAGTAGACAGATCAAATGGTAGATATCACGATATTGTACGTGTTATCTACCCATTTATTTGACAATTTCCTATTTTAACCGAGATGAGATAATTTTTAATTTTTTTCAATATAAACATCCTGGAGGGCGTCACATCTCAACTTACCTAACCTACAGCTAATCGTCACACACGATTGAGCTCATACTAAGTTAAATGTTTTCCCACTTATTTCATGGCATCTGAGTGGAAAAATATTTAACTTAGTAAGAGCTCAAGCGCCCGAACGAATCGTATGTGATGATTAGCTGTAAATTAGGCAAGTTGAGATATGACGCTCTCTAGGAAGTTTATATTGACAAATTCTAAAAATTACCTTGCCTCGATTAAAATAGGAAATTTACCAAATAAATTTGCAATGAGTAGATATCACGAACGTCTAATAAAAAATAAGGGGGGATTAATTAGATTTACCCTCAGATTAACGAAATTACGATTACAATTATGTTAATACAGAAAATAAGCACATGCTGCCAGATCTTGTGGGATAAACAAACATATAACTTAGTGTGAATTACTCAAAAAATCGTCGGTTTTTGATATTTTAAGACGGAATGGTTCCGTATTGTGCAGTTCCTTATTATAATAGTTCTGTAAAAACGCTTGGAATATCCTTCTTTAATATAATATTTCCTCTATATCTACACGGGTTATCTCACAAGCCAAGCAGTCGCCTGGTGGGATATTTTGAAACTACGAAGCCCCACCTAATCACAAGTGGTCCATTGTTAATTATTAATAAAAAAATAGTAATAATATAAAAAAATGTTGCATTTCGCTTGCCTGTATATTTTACGTGGTCATTATATATTACAATGGAGAAAATAAAAAAATAGTGAATCTTTCTTAATTGTGTATTTTCTGGATTTATTCAAATGTGATCCAATCCACTTTGATGAAATATTGTTTAATTAACTCTAGGATATCCAATTCATTGAGAAAAGCACAACTCCAAGGTCTGTATCATTATAGTCAACAAGAAAAGAAAAACTCCCACTTTGACCTCCTAAGAGAGATTCTCAAATTACTGTTATTGAAGACAAAGAATTTTTTAATTCTTTTGACCTGCCTTTTTTGTAGCATCAAGTGATTATTATTATTACAGCAAAATAAAACTAAAAGTCTTAACTGAGGTTTAAATATTACAGATTAACAAATGTAACATCAGCTACAAAGAAGTTTATAACCATTCACAATCCAATGGAAATGAGCCTTCAACGAAATGTTCAATGTTTCTTAGTATTCTATCTACACAAACAATTTCTACGATAGAAAAGCACTCGCAGCTCATTTGTCTCGAAAACATCTGTTAAATTCTACAATGTGGGGTTGGCTCCAAATTAGTAATTATTCTCAATAAATAAAAGAAGAAATGTCAGAACTCGTAATTAATATTTATAATCAGTTTTTAACTTTTTACATCTTTACAGTAAGTAAGTAAAAAACCGTGTCTATTTTTGTTAAGTGTACTTATGTAAGAAAGGAGACACAAATGGTAAGGCACTTGACTGCGGACTGAGGGAGCCGGATTCCCATTCCGGTTAAAGATCAGGATTTTTCCATGGAGATTTCTCCTCCGGACGGGGTCGGTAGAACCTCGGATTCCTTTCCTGGGGAGTAAAGGCGGGCGGGCATTGGGCTGACCATCCAACCGCAACTTAGTCCCAGTGGTCCACGGAATCCCTGGAAGTTTTGTTTCCACGATCCCAAGGACGAAAGACCAGTAGTGGAATACTTTAACTTTTTAAGTGTAGGAAAAAAAGACTTAAAAGACGGTTACGGAAAAACATTCAAAAGGGAGGTACGGAAAAAATTAAACGTTGCCTCAAAGAATCTGCTTTTAAAAAGAACTATTTCTGTCAATAATGATGTTTTCCAAAAATATAATGAAGCAAAACATATTTAGAGTTTTATTTCTGGAGGAACCAGATAAGGAAGGAAGGGCGGTTGTGGTCAAGCGCCTCAGGAATTAAAAAAAGCTAAAAACTAACTATAACAACTATAACTATAACAACTTGTATATAACTATTATACACAATTGTAGCATCTGGGTTCCAATCCAGAAATTGTCTTCTTAACAAATAAATGTTGAAATTTTCTTAAGTTTTAATTTCAGAAATTTCTCTACTCATCTACAATAACCATGGCTCAAATTACTTGTTAAAAAATACTAACGATCAATTAATGCTAACACATTGAACTTTACAGTACAAACTTAGAAAAAGCGCTTTTTTGTTAGTCTGAGAGTTTTCTTTTTTCTGATTATTTACAATTTTGACAGGTTTGTCAAGGTGGCGGTCTTCCAAGTGGCTGATGTTTCGGACCTGCATTCAAATCATGCAAATTTCGACAGTTTTTGACTTATCTTTTTTATAAGTGAAACGCAGGGGTTTTTATTTTTTCCTTTAGCTCTTTGTCTATTCATTAAGTCTCAAAATCATCAGAAATCTTCTTTTTAAAATAGTATAGTTAAAGTTAAAGTTGCGATCAGGCCCAGAGGACCGCGCAATGCTGGAACTCATCCAGGAACTCAGCTATAGATGGGCTTTGAGGTCATGCACTGCTGTGGATTTCTGTACAGATTACTTGGGCAATTTTTGTTTGTCCTGCAAATGAAACAGAAGAAAAAAAGTTTTGGTGCTTTAAAACTTTTTGGGTTATGTGGAAAGAAAATTGTGACTACATTGAAATGATTTTTTATTGAAAATAATAGGATTCAGTATCAAAAGAAATCATTATTAATAATAATAGTAGTAGTAGTACACTTATAAGTTTTCTCAGTTTTTTAAAAAACATTTTCATACAATGAGGGAAAATTCCAAATATTATACGTTCACTATTGCGACAAACTTTTCTCACAATATGACCGCAATCTACTAAAACTGCTGAATTGAATTAATGGCAATTGATGGCAGATTCCAAGCTCCTGGAGTTGTTGAACCAGAATTTTAGGCACAACTCCTGTAGCTGACCAATGGGTCTTTTTGTGAATTTTGATAAAATCTACATTTTTTTTTTAAATTCCTGAGCTACTTATTAATTTTATCAGCGTAGGTCTTAAGAGACACAGTAACATGGATTAGTTTGGCAGTTTTCTGTGTTTTGTCTAGTGCAGAATACAATGTCTGGCCATAACTGTCTGATGGGTGATAATTGATCTAGCAATACAAGCTTGACTACCAAGAACTGCATCAGGATTATATTTAGAATAAGGTGTTTCAAGCTAACTAAGGCATGTTTCACCGTTTGTGACGATGCAAGATCTTTGTCACAATTACTTGTGATTATTGTTATTTCGGTGTGTATAATCCACACTAGACAGAGTCAGACATCTTCCCATAATATAGTCAGTTGTTTCACTTGCCTGTCCCCAACGTCTGCAACAATCATCAATCGTTCCATCTTGGACGCAGCGGCGTAGCAAGAGGGGCGGGACCGCCCCGGGCCCCCGCCCGAGAGGGGCCCCACCAGCCAGCCTAGGGGCCCCATCCACCCAAGTATCCCGACCAGCCCCTTTACAAGGTTTTTTTTTTTTGGTTGTTGAACTAGAGATTCCGTTTTTTTTTTTGGTTGTGGAATAATGGAACTCCCGCCCTGGGACCCCAAAGGCGTTGCTACGCCACTGCTTGGACGATGTGTTTCCTATAATTTTTCATAGCAATTATCCGATCCTGAATAGCTACTACGAAACCTTCTGTTTCACCAAACAACAATCCATGTTTCAGCCACAATGGATAATGTTCTATCTACAAGATCTTGACTGGACTGGTGTGAATGAGAGCAGTGAAGTTCTTTTTGCTTCCAAGATGTTATTTGTGCATTGACAGACTCTGGTTCTTTTAGATCAATAATTTCTGAGGACGGATGCAATGGAATGGAACCTTGAATCATTGTCTATATTAATAATAATTCATAAAGATTACTGTTGATGTTGCTATGAAAGTCACATTTCATTTTTGTTATCAACCGATATGCAGATTTCTACTATTAATGATCCCTCTTTCAACAGCAGCTGTTGGGTGATGCATTCGAAATTTTATCATAAGAATTCTTTTAAGTCCCTATCAATTGCTTCCATTTAATTTAATAACCAATGACCAATGTTATTTAATGACCATTTAATAACAACCAAACGAATACGTTAAAGACTGCATCAATGGGTTGATTGCTCCGATTTTATTTCCTCAATAGAGGTAAGTTTTTGTTTTAAATATCTTCAAGTATTTTTAAGTAGACTCGTGTACAAAATTTATTTTGTAGTTTTCCTTTATTCTGTGTATGTTTGATACCACGACTTCGCAAAAAGCCAAGATATTTATATCCATCTACAAGATCCTTCATCCTTGTTCATCCCTATATCAAACCCATCAGTTAACACTTTCCTCTTACCAGATGAATAGATCTAACTTTATCAATGCCAAGTCCCATTTGAATGTCATCCCTACATTTTAAATTATTATTATTCTTAATAAAAATCTCTATGTGGCTATTACTTGATGTAATACACTAATTGAGTTTATTGTTATTTGTTTTCCGAAGTTAACCTTCTTATCCAACCTCGTCACATAGGATTGGGAATCATGCGCAAATGCATTTTTGTACTTTTTTTCAATCTTTAGGGTTTATGAAAAACGCTTGAAATACTATGAAAATAAGCCGTGCCAGGAATGGCCGAGCGATCTAGACGTCTGTCTATCGTGTGCCGTTGTGTCGGAACCTGGGTTCAAATCCAGGTGTTGGCATGGCTGTTTCTTTCTTCTTCTGTGTTTCGTCCGTTTCTCCCCTAGGATTTACTATCTGAGGGTTATTCTGGACGGGATGTGAATCTGGCTTCCCCCTTCTTGAATTTCCTAGCCTCACTCTTGAATTTTCAGGTAGAGCTAGATCGTGGTCCATAGTTGGCCAAAGTCGATGAAAGGAGCGATAATGAGAATAGAATAATTAAGGCCTTTTTGTTTAAGTAATACTAGTTGTAAGTTCAGCTTTCCAGTGTAGTGGGACTAGAGGGGTTAAGGAGAACAAACAACGGTGCTCATGTTTTAAGTTAGGCGACAAACTAAAATTTTAAATATCAATTTGAAAGAAATCAACCCAACGATTTGCAACGATTTAGCAAATGATTCGGAGTGTCATTTTTCAGAAATCGTAATGTACCTATGGTTTAATTTGGACCATAAATAAGCGTATCAAATCTTATGAAATTCAGCCGTTCAGCCGTTTTAGCGAATACACATAATAGACAGACTGCCTGATAAATAGACAGATGGAGAAACAAAGAAGAAAGATATTCAAATGGACTAATAAGACTTCACATGATTCGTCACAAAATGAGGAAGAAATTTGTGTAAATGAAACTTAAATCTTAATGTAAATGAAGTTATTTTACATTTTTAATTAAAGGTAAAAGTATTTTCTTTTAAATTTAGTACAATAATAAAATAATATAATAAAATAACCTAATAATAAATGGAAACAAATTTGAATTCTGTAGATAAAACTTTGTATATGAAATTCATAAAAATCCACCAGTTGGATGACTTGCGTTACATGGACATTACAATAAGTATTTTGCACGTGTGAAAGCATTGAAAATCGAAATTACATAATAAGGGAAAATGGAGAGCGAGGAATAACTTTGTTACGAAAAGTTCATAGAAGAAAAACAGCTTTAAAATAGCTAAATGTAATACATCGGACTTTAATACAATCTTAATTTCATTGATTTTTCTTTAAATGAATATTTTTTTTCTTCATTTCTTTTCTTTTCTTAATTTTTTATTTTATTTTCACTTTTTGGAAGACATTGTTAGTTTTAAGGAAGATACAAAATAGAAGTTTTTGACTTTGTTATTCAATACAAGAACCAAGGAAATGCTGCTTAATATTAATTCCACTTGTGTTAGAAAATCTGTCGTAAGGTATTAAATCAATGCTGTATCATGTGACGGCGTCACTGCCTTTCTCACGACTGACTGACGTTGCTTTTGACCCTTTTACGTTGACAGTAACAATCGCATGTCAACGTAAGACATGGCTCGTTTTTCTGTTTTAAGCTGAAACCTTACAAATCATCAAAACGTCTATTATCACTCTTCTATTATTTTTGCAAACGAGATAGCGTATCCGATATCTCTGTAGTTACTGAGCTGTAACACAATTCATTTATACACAGAGAAAAAGCAAATTAATAATTAAAGTAAGTAATTCAATCGGCACAATCTTTGCTTTTGTAAATACAGTAAACTCCCTATTATCCGCTTTGCGGACCTCTCCTGTTTCCATTTTTTTTTTTTTTTTACTGTACATTAAATTACGGAATTAATTTTTTTTTTAAAAATCTAGAATAAGGTAAATAATAAAAGAGGCTAACAAAGTGAAGACAATTATAGACACACAATTTAAAGAACGACCTTGTGGGCGGAGCTTAGGTTACACTAAATTACGGAAGAGCCTTCCCCTTTAACAACACGTCAGACCCTCAAGTAAGCCACCAATTCGATTTTTTTTTTATTTTGTAAATTTGTTTTACATTCTTTCATTCACATTCACTAATTCGTAAGTTGAGTGTTATTTGAAACAAAACGTGACATCTGATGCTTGAGGTTGTAGTTGTATATGGAAAGGGTTACGTTACCCCCCCCCCCAAACTATCGCATGCGCACTAAAAGGTTGTTTGTAATTTGTTTACATTAATTTGTAATGTAAACAAAACATGTTAAAAGCATTTTTGTGTTGATTTTCGTCCTTTTTCGTCCTATTTCAGATTGTCCGCCGAATTCGCTTATCCGCGGTTGCCGCGACACCAATTCCTCGGATAATCGGGAGTTTACTGTAGATACAAACCGTCCTCGTTAAAGTGGATATGTTTTAGTTCCCATTATCCACTTTAGATAGGGACTGAAAAATATCCACTTTAAGTGAGTGCATAAATTCATAGAAAATCATAAGAACAAACAAACACAAAAACATATCAAAAATGCGAAAATCTACCTTTGTTATTTTTACAATTTAGTTTGACGTTATTAATAAACTTTTCCAAGCAAGTTTACAATTTTCAATTGAATTTCAGAAGGGCCTGGTTCTGTTTTATTGTTATTTCTATTGATTGTTGACTTGGGATGTTCGAAAAATGAATCCGTTGTAGATTGTATCTGGAATTCAATTTTTCATTTAAAGTTGATTTATAGCTAAGTAATAAGACATTTAATTTACCATGAATTTTTGCTGCACATGAATGAATCGTTATTAATAAAAGAACGGATGCCATTGTTTTTCTTCGCAATCACATGTAAACACCAATGCACGTTCCCTTATCTTCGGAATGTTCATATCTTCTTCATTGTCTTTCGTTCAGGGTTGCCAAAGGATTTTTTATTTTTTATTTTTAACAAATAATTTTTTTAAAATCCCCAAACATTTTTAATGTCATACAGAAGTACAAATTAAATGAAAAACATGTAACAACTTTATTTTATTCATACACTACCCACAATTCCACTAACTCCCTCTTACAAATCACTGCCACGAGATCAAAATTTCATGTGCAGCAATAATAAATGTGATGCAAAAAAAAAAAAAAAACCCAGCGTAAATTTCAATAAAGTTTTACCAAATTTACCAGCCAGAACGCAAAAGACCACATTTAGTTAAATATCGCCAAATTCGCAATCCTGCTCTGGTTTGCCAGTAAGTTGATCTCATTTGGTTGTTGGCGAAGAATGAGCGGATCACGTGGAACGAGAAAGGATTGTCGTATGAGTAAGTTACTAGGAATTGTTAAATGATGTTTCACAATTATTTGACTGCGGATCAAAAATTACTGAATGCTCGTTAAATGGGATGATTGTAACGCAAAAGTAACTGCCACCGTTATTAAAGTACACTTGCGAGCAGAAAAATCCCACAGCTGCATTTTTTTACTTTTTGTTTTATTTTCCTCGCTATTCGCAAGTTTTTTAAATCAAAATAATGTCAATTTAAAAATCGCTTCATCACCCATCCAATGATACCACTTAAGTGTGTATTGTGTATCAGCAGAGTGCTTTTTGGAGGAATCGCCTACCCCACCAGGAAAACGTCGTTTTCATACAGCCTGGGAAATGGTGATTAAAAGAAAATTCAATACAAACATTTATAAAACAATCTTTATTAAATAACGGGTATTCCCTCCTCTAGTCTTAATTACGGCCCTCATTCGATTTTTCATCGATTTTATCAATTTGGGTGCTGTTCTATTGTTGTTATTTTGTTGGTTTTGAAGGGAAAATACACTTATGTGGTATCATTGATTAGGTGATGAAACGATCTTTAAATTGGCATTATTTTGATTAAAAAAAATGCGAATTGCGAGGAAAATAAAAAAAAAGGGAGTAAAAAAATGCAACTGTGCGATTTTTCTGCTCTAAAGAGTATGATAATATAAAATAGCTTCTGCACAAGTACATACAAAGCCTATTATTTCATCATAAATCGTAAATGATTAATGAGAATAATTAAACAATATATTAAAACAAATACTGTATATAAAATAAATAAACAGAATATAAAAATATGTATATTTATAAACTGAAGATGCTTAGTCTTAGCTTTATAATTAGTATTAAAATAAACATTTCAAACTCTTAGAATGGATGAGCACTAAGCAGACATAATTTTAGGTAACTGTCAGTATCAATAACAAACAAATAAACATAATCTAAATTGTAATAACAATATTTTAGGTGCGTGATACGTATATAACAAGAAACACAAGCATAAAAACACACACATTTGAAGATTCAACTGAGCTATTTTTGGAAATTTCTGAAAAATTTTGGTTAAAATAGCCGCATGAATCTTTAAACGTGTGCATTTTTATGTTTATTTTTCTTATATGCGTATATGCGTATCACGTACTGTCACGTGTTGTTTTAGGGGCGCTCGCCATCTAACGCATCCCTAAGCAAACCACGACTACGGG
>JAFIDM010000179.1:6067437-6099738 GCA_023159025.1 Thereuonema tuberculata
AATTAGCGTTTAATAACTCTGTAAGTTTTATTAAATTCACAATCAATTAAATATTACTAGTTGCGACCAATATTCACGGAAGTAAAACAAATTCTACATTTTTGAAAAACACAAGATTGAAAAAGATGCTCTAAGCTAATTTTTTTAGAAGCCATGACTTCCATAACAGCCCACATGTAATTTGAATATCGGCTTATTTGTTAAAATAATATTATAAAATTGTTAAAAATAAAAAAAAATAAAAAATTGATTTACCACTATCGTAGTAGCCAGCGCTGCGGTTTCTCATTATGAAACATAATGGCAACCTGCTGCCCTAAAAGAATAGGCTCGTCGAAATTGAGGCAATATTAACGGAAGTAAAACAAATGCCACATTTTTGAAATACCCTGAAATTTTTGAAAAATACAAGATTAAAAAAGATGTTCTAAGCTCATTTTTTAAAAGCCATGACTTCCGCAACAGCCCACATATAATTTGAATGACTAAGTCAAATTTTGTTAAAATAAAAGAAAATAAAAAATTGATTTACCAGTTTCAACAATAACAATAACGAATGTCCACAGCCAATACCAATAATCCTGTCTGAACAACAATGACGGCACGTGCTTCGTCATTGTAATCACTTGTTGATTAGTGAGCGAGTGGCTACACAGCCGAAATTATGTACAAACCGAGGTTTTTCAAATTCTCTGATAAATTTTGACGCACAAACTTCATGCATTTCAGTGTAAACTTCATTTATGTGGGAAGAAAATTACAATTTGCTGATAATAATTGTGTAATCGCGCTCCGTCGCGGTGAAATGGGAAGAATATTCGAGACGCCATGTTTAAACAAGGGCGTGACGTCATGCCTGACAAGTTTCAACGCTGCACTGTGATTGGTTATTTCAAATTACAAATTTACAAAGATCTGTACAATTTTTGCCTATTAATAGGATGATTAAAAGAAAATCAAAATTTGGAATTCACGATTTAGACAGGAACCCCTCAATGATCCCCTCAATAATAGTTAAAGTAATATTTCGTATTCGAAATATCATACAACAAATGTGTCAATCCAATTATGACCATATCCCTAAATTAAACGAAATTGGTGTGGTCTATCAAGTAAGTGCACTTGCCAAAAAAAATTATATTATTATTCTCCAACAAACATTAAAAATACTCATAATAGCACAAAACATCGTTTGACCATCACCCCGGCATCAAATCAGGCTTGGTAGATTGGACAAACCATGCATACATGTGACCGGAAGAATATCAAACTCTTGGAGAAAAAAGACAATAGGTTTAAATTACAAGTAAATGAAGCTATTTGAATTAAAAAATGTGCTAACAGCTTATTAAATTCCAAAGAAGAAATTGCCAAAAAACATTTGGCATGATTTAGGAATACTTGAATTAGATTTTGAATTTAAGTGAATTTTTCTATTCTGAATTAAAGATGTTGAAGGTCACATTTGTTTTGGCATGAAAACAAATATACTATCTAAAGAGAAATGAACCATAAGCTTATGCTGCAAAATGATTATAAAGCAATTTTTTACTTGATATAATCATAATAATAATAAAAAAAAAACTCAAAATTACAATATAATCTAGTGATCGATTGGATCCTGACTTTCAATGGAGCTGAAATTTCTTCACGGAGACGCAAACATTTCATATCTGTTTGATTAACTTATTTTTTTTTTAGTTTTTATTATTAGTATATTCTAAAAAACTTTATTTTTATCTTTATTTCTAAGTTCATTAATTCACTGAGGATATAAATTCTGAGAAACGGTTGAAAAGGCATTGATTGCATTTCTTTTACCCTTCAAAGGGTTTGTGATTTTTTTTTCCTTTCTTGTGGTAACCAAAGTGCTGCGCGAGGTTTTGTATTCCACATTTTGTTCTTGTTTTTTTTTGTTTTTTTTGTTTTCTTGCTTTTAATTGGTGAGGGGTCACTATTTCGATCTTGATTACCGTCTTCTTTCCTTCGTTCGCCTTTTGGCTCTTTCACTGATTGAGTAGCTCTAGCTGAAGAGAGCTCGAAACGGTCGTCCAAGAGTATCAGCTCGACTCAAAAAAGCATTCTTATTTAAAATCAATATTTCTAGAACGGAAATTCAAAAATGTATGAATCCATAAATTAATTGTGATAAAGATAAAAATATTTCCAATTTCCTAATTTATATACAAAACTTATTGCAATTCACAAGCCAATCCTTTTTCTAACAATCCTTTGAATAGATGTTTATGTAACAATTTCTCCTGGCCATCAGAATTAAACACAAGGCAAAGGATTGTGGTAATAATCCGCGATTTCAAGGAAGATTATCTGCTCACATCTAACAATGTTTTCCTAGTTTTCACAAAGAACTACTAATGACGTGATTTCACAGGAAAGTGAAAAACCAGTTTGTTTCTTCTTCTTTCTTTCGTAAAGCATTCTGGGATTATGCTAAGTTGTTGTTATGTAAAATATAATATTTGAAAAAAAACCAACGCTTATTTCACTGAGGTAATTAATGAGCGTTAGGTTTTTTATCAATTGTTATAAGTGCAAAGCAAAATGGAGGGTGCAATATTACTGTTTTAGAGAAATAATTTTTCCAGAAAAGACTGAAGATCTAAAATTTACTGTAATTATTTACGACAGGTTTACATATTTATAAATAGTTAAATTTATAAATTAAAATATCGATAAAAAGGTTTTATTTAAAATTCGTCGCTGGTTTTTTCAATTTTAATGAACTTCAATTAATGCTATACACACACACACACACACACATACATAGACTATATATATATATACCGGGTACCGTCGCTTCGCTTCGGAACCCTAATCCGTACTTTGCTTAAAAAAAACAAGGAAAACAACTTCATTTATTTAGCAAATTAATATCGAGATCCGAAAATGTATGAGTTCCCAGCCCGTTGTGGCCTTCTCCGGATAACTCAGATGCATTGCGGGTTGGCGCCACATATCTATATATCGATAAGGCCTCTTTATTCCCTACCCCGTGGGAAATTCGAAAAATCCGGCATTATTCCTTTTCTACAGCATTAAGGGAACCTCTGTGCAACATTTCAGCTTTCTAGGTGCAAGGGTTTGGGCTGGGCGTTGATCAGTGATTGAGTGATGACTTTTCCTAATACGTATATATATATATGAAACTGCCAATTTCTATTCGTCTTCTGTGTTGTTTTAAATTTTAAATCAATATTTTATTCTAAGCATTATTTTGCTTCCTCTGTGGACAGAAGAGACCCGAATCCGAGTTGTAATAATGTGATATGATTGTAGAAGTGTTTGATCTGTTGTTGTGATTGATGTTGAATAGGGATTTCGTGAGTGGTCGTAGCCATAATCTGGAGAATCCCTACAAAGGACGCCATTTTACTCAGGTTCCCTTTGATTTGTCTCTTCCTTATTTCGTTACCTTTGCTATGTTGTTTGATTGAATACTTAATAAGAAGAATACGGTCGTGATTTTCGGCTTCCCTGCCACCCACACTCATTACATTAATAACAGGCATTACATCTCAATACTCACTTGTTAGTAAAAAATTAAAGTGAAATGCAGTTTCTTAGCCTTACTTTTTTCTTTTCTTTTTGGTGGAATTAGATAATGACATTTCACTTTCTATTTCTGGAATTTAATAAGTCATTTATTTTTAATGGTTTGATAGAATTAAATAGTAAATTACTTTTTTTTTTATTCTGATATTGTTGGTAGCATAATTTTTTTTTTGGCTGGAATTAAATATCCATTTTATTTTTTATTTGCTGGAATTAAATTTTTTTTAGTTAGATATTTTATTAATTATTTTTTTTTTCTAAAACTAAATGCATTTATTTGATTTTTTTTTAACTTTTATTTTTGCTGGAATCATTTAACTGAATTTGTTTTTTTAACTTTTGCTTCAATTAAATAGATATTTGTTTGAATTTTTTTTTTAATGGAAGTAAAAAAACTGTTTGTTTGTTTGTTGCTTTAATTTTTACTGAAAGTAAATAAACTTTTTAATTTTTTTGCTGGAATTAATATTGACAGTTAATTGTTTTTTTTTGTATTTGGATGGAGTTAAATATGGATATTATTGATACAAGTATTGATTTGTGTTACTACAAATAATATAATGAAGTTTACAAATATTAGCAAACTTCGATTATTAATTTATTCTTACAGTGCTTTTGTATGTGGAAATTTTAATTTAGAAACGAACAAAATATTGATGAGATATAAGCAAATCTCTGCCGATAAAATGGCGTCCTCGAAACACGTGACTGAACGTTAACCAATAGCAAGCGTAAGAGTCAAGGTCAATTGTCCCTATTCTCCTAATACATAGCTCAGGGGGTGGTTTTACGAAGATAATTCCGAGAATCTCGTTAATACTGGCTCCGTAAAACCACAGTTGCTAAACGGTGGCAAGACCTAACGGTCGGCGGCTAAACTCCTTAATTTTTTTATCTCATTCTCTCTAAAGTTACAAAAAGTTCTAAATTACAGTAGAATCTCGATATGTCGAACTTCGATATCTAGAAAACCTTGATATATCGAAAAATTATTTTTCCCCTTGATATTACATATTCATCTAATGTTAATTTTAATTCTTATGTCGAAGAGTTTTCACTCAAAACCTTGTTATGTTGAAGTAATAAATGTAAAATTTCGAAGTAATAAATGAAATTTTTCAGGAAAAAATTGCCGTTCAGTTGTGTCGAAGCAAATAGAGGTGTTTTTTCAAGAATCTCTCACACCCTTTATTATCTCTCTGAGGGGTCAAGGACGATTCTGATAAATCAATCTTGTCGATAACTATTTGGGGAAAGGAGGGTGCGAGTGTGCGCTACTATGTCTCGCCAGTCATTTGTTACATTGTTGCTTAGGCGTGTTGTTCTAAATTGTTCAGAATTTACTGCCTATGGTTAAGTTAGTCGGCGAAAAACGTTAGAGAAGTTATAAAACGTGTCAGTGAATCGCCAGTTGTCTCAAAACTGCTCGGATAATGTGGAAAACGATGACTTTGCCGCTATTTTTCAAATAGAAAAATTGGTTAAAGACAATTTCAAAAGAGATGATGCCAGGCCACGATACTGGACTTTTTTAAGAAATTCTAGCAATTGTAAGTTCATTGTATTTTACTAATTCTTTTCGATTTAATGTACTTATTTTCGACTACTTTAAAAAATTAAAATTATCATTGCTGTATTTAGACTTATTTTCAACTATCATTACATATTTAGAGTTATTGTCAACTAACATTACGTATTTAGACTTATTCTCATCTATCAAGACTCTTATTTTTAGAATAATATTCCGTATCTTGTGTTTTTAAGTGAATTTTTATGTTTTGTTTATGATCTTGTTATCTCGAAAACTCGCTATCTCGAAATTTTTATAGCGTCCCTTCAACTTCGACATATCGAGAGCCTACTGTATAAACACAAATCACAGCGGGAACTTCTTTAACTTTTCTTAACAATCACTTTCATTGAACGAAATTCTTCTTGAGTTTTTAATTTATAAGGAGTTTTTTTACTTATTAAGTAACATGAAAAGGGGAAACAAAAAAATACACCAGTTTTTAAAGTTTAACGTGCAGAGAGTTTATTCATAATTTGTATTCTTCGAAGAAATACAAGGCTGCACCTGAGTAAACAAAAAGTTCTCGCACCCTGAGCTATCATGTCGGGAATCTGGGACAGCTGTTTCAGCCTCTGGCTGAAGAAGCCTAATAAGGCTGAAACAGCTGTCCGAGATTCCCGGCATGACAGCTCAGGTTGCGAGAACCTTTTGTTTACTCAGGAGCAGCCTTGTATTTCTTCAAAGAATACACATTAAGAAAAAACTATTTTATAAAATTCAAAAGTTGCTCAGTGTTGCTAAAACACGTCTATTTCTTCAATTTCAATCAGCTATCGGGTGAATGTGTTATCCTAGGCGAAAGGATATATTATATTATTACGGGATCCCAAAAATAAAATTAAAAAGAATAAAATGTTCAACCAAAAAAAAAAAAAAAAAAAAGCCCTTTTCCGGATGGAAAGGGGGTTACAAACAAGCAATGAACTATCCAAACAAAAACAAACAAAAAAATGAATGGTTCAAAGTCCCAGGGGTTTTTTTTCCCATTTCCGGGTGCATTAGAGGAGGGGTTACAACCCTTACTATACCCCTTCGGTTCACAATTGAAGAGAAGCCGGTTTCAAATCCCGGCAGAAGCCGAGCTTTTTTCTGACAAATTATTGGTTTCATCCAATCTTCTGGAAAATCAGACCGGATTTCTGTTCCGTGGTTGAAGGTACTGGACTGACACCCGATCTCAACTTCATAGGAAATGTTTTATCTTTATTTTCAACACTCCTCCCCCCCCCGAAAGATCTTCGAAATAAAAAATAAAATAATCAATTATGAATTTACAATAAAAGAGAATTTTTAAAACTTCATGTGGCAGGATTGCACTGGCCTCAAAGAATTTTCGTAGGGTATTAAAAAAAAAATAAAAAAATAAAGGTTTAATATGGTCAGTCATTGGGATCCTTTAACCTTTTAACCTTTATTGTAATTCTTTCTCAACTTATTTTACAAGAACCTGTCTCTCAGGCTACTTAGGCGCTCCCACAATCTGAAACTGGTAAAGAACTGAGGTCCAAAATTTTAAACCCATTCTATATAGTCGGATACTTGATGCAATTTTTGTAGATATCCTTTAACGTTTCTCATGACCATTCTCCGATAAATGATGAAGCACTTTAGAACTGAAGATACATTCTTGTAATACATTCTTGTATTAAATTTAAAAATATTGTACTTGAGTGATACAAAAGGGGGTAATAATTTTTTTTCGCAGAGAAAATAATACTAAAGAAACTAGTCGAAATAAAATCTTAGAAGATTTATTATAATGAATAATCATTAAGATAAGACAATATGTACAATGTAGTGCATAGCTTTGTTAGAAACGAGAGCTAACGTCAGAAAGTTCTTTAACTGAATTAGTCTTTCAAATCTTGCTTCTACAACTTGCAAGGCCCGCTTCAATTCCTTAGGTAGAATCCTTTATCTACTCTGATATATAATTCTATTGCTCTAATGATTCTTTTCACAACCTCTGTGAATGTAAACTTAAATAAATTACTATTAATGTTCATCTAATAACTTAAATTCTCTTCCAATCAATCTGCTTGCGTTGATTAAGATTAATACTAATTATTCGTAGCACTAAATCCTTTTGAATTAGTTGCACACTGAATGACTATAATTGAAACTTCGTTTCACTCACTAATTTAACACTTATTAAATTAAAGCACTTAAAGTTAATTCGTCTTGGAATTCTCAATTCAAATTCTTCAATTATATTTCTCAATATAATTTCTCTCTCAATGAATAATAATTATTTTCCATTGATTCACTATATCGGCTTTTATCACCATTCCCTATCTGTGGCACAATTCACTTCCGTAATGTCAGCGCTTTCGCTCCATAAATTGAATAATAAAATTGTACTCACAGTTGGTAGATTCGCAATGGCTTTTCATCTTCTGTGAAGTCTTTGGAAGTAGATTTAATCACCGGGAATATCTTCCTAATCGCTAGGAACTCTGTCACAGCACACTGAACCTTCTTTAGACGCCTTTCACCTGGTTCTCGGTCATATGATAATATACGCCGGGTCTCTTCCCACAATGCTTGGGACTTCCGTCGTCTGCCATTCGAGCTCCTTGAGATTTCGTCAAGTTAATCTTCATATAATTTAACTCGGTCCGTTCGAAATAGGAATTGGAATTCTCCTTAAAGCAACTTCGGTTCCCAGGTTTTCAAGTTTCCTTCTCAGGATTTCTTCTTAGTTCTCCGTTGCTTGTTCTTAGTTCATAGTTTATAATCATAGTTTTCTCTTGGTTCAGATCATAGTTTTGGTTCAGCTCAAATCGTAGTTGTAGTTTTAGTTTCGCTCAAATCAGAGCTTTAGTTTTTAGAACGAGGTCGGTAGCTACTTTTATTCCTATTGGACTACGACGTTACGACACTCATTTCAATATGCAAATTATAAATTAGAATTTGTTCTCTCTGAAAATAATTTCAGAGAGAATTTCTTTTCAAGCCAATTAAAATAAACTAAATATTAATTAAATTATTCCGAATAATTTAAATTCATCTACAAATATATCAAATAGGAAATGAAGGATTACATCACTTAACAGTTTTATTGAAACCTAAGAATATAAAAAGTCCAAATAAATCATTGATATTAGTCAAGCATCAGAAAATAAAGGTTAAAATCTAAGGATTAAAAATTGCTGTTCATAATGACGCTTCGAAAACATTCAGTTTCAGTTTTACAGCGCTATAATTCAGGAGTTAAATAGAGAAAACGACATGCGAACATTTGAATTTTCACAATTTATATTAATAGAAATAAGAATCATGAAACTGCTTCACTTAAGTTTATTGAAAAAATTTTATCATTAATTTTATACTTAACCTAAATTTACTGTAAGTGTAGTTAGTCTTTGTCATAGCAATTTGTAAAGTTCAAAGTTCGGAGAGAAATGCATAAGAACATTTCAAGAAAAAAAAAATTAAAAAATAAATAATAATAATAATAATAATAATAACACAAAAAAATTACTGGGGGCAATTAATAATAAATAAAATTAAAAATAATAAAAAGATGAAACTCTTCATGAACACTACATTCATTTTTCTTAACGCTATTAATATTGTAATATTATTAATATTGTAATATAGTATTAGTATTACTATATTTTAAATTTGCATTTCTTTCATTTTTCAAGGATTTTATGTTAAAATCTAGCAAATACGAAATTATTACTATTGAAGAAATATTTTATTTTCAATTTCTTTTCGTAGTATAATTTCAATAGACTTACTTTTAAAATAAAAACCTCTCAAGCACTATTATTATTACAAAGCTTTTTTTTAATTTTACGTTTTCTTTTTACGAAAAGAAACAAAAGATTAAATAAATAAATAAATAAAATTAATAGTACATAAAAAATTTCTGATTTACTTTTATTATTGTTTAAATTCTTTGAATGACTATTCTTTATTACACACATATAGTATTATTTTATTAAAAATAATATTTCTTGGAATATTTAATTTTAAATTTTATTCCTGGCTTACTTGAATATCTCAAATTTACAAGGTTTTTGCAATCGACTGGTCTCTAAAATCTAGTTTTCAAAGCTTTTGTTTTGAAAGTTTATATATTTCTATGAAAATTAGTTATTAGTTTAATTTTAATTTTAATATTGTTTGAATTTGAATTCCTAAATAATACAAACAAAAATCAATAAACCAATTTCTAATCCAAAATTGAGAAAATGGTTAGTTATTGCTAAATTTCTTTCCTGATCTAAATTTCTATTTGTATCTTTACTAGACTGGAAGTTCAAGAATAAATCTTTAATTTATACTTTTTGTAATTATTTCAAAGATCCAAAACTTCCACACAATCGTAAATATTTGAATAGTGAATGTTCTCGCAAAGGCGGTTTTGAAATTCAACGCCATCTAGTAGTGTGAAGCATAACTACATCTGCGCACGCTCCGTCATATAGCGAAATCGTTGGGCAGAGACATGAGTCGATCTGTTCGCTGCGCTGGATGTGTGACCCGGTGGCGCAACGGTAGCGCGTCTGACTCCAGATCAGAAGGCTGCGTGTTCAAATCACGTCCGGGTCAAAGAATTTTTTATTTAAATAAAATTGATTTCAGAAATTATCGAAGCTACAGCTCGTGAATGTTTACAAAAGAAACAAAATTACATTACTTTTTCATTGTTTCTTTTTGAATTTTCTTTTTTCATCATTATTTTTATTTCATAATCTTTAAATCATTGATGATAATTTTCTTATTTGTTTATAGGCTGTACTAAACTAAAACAAGAACTGAGTATAAATGGAATTATTATTTGGCTATTAACTGTTAAATTAATTTTTATTTTCTTATTTTTACTAATTTTCTCTTAATCTAATTATATTAATCATTATAAATACAGAAATAAACAACAACAAAAAAAATAATGATGTTAAAAGTATTAAATTAATTTTCTACTTTAAAAAAAAAAGCATTAATATAGAAGATAACAAGAATAATAGCAAAAAGATTAATTATTGAATTATATAAATATTAAGTAAAGAATTAATATTGTTTTTTTTTTATTATTATTATATGAATACGACATTTATAGCTTAAGCGTAATTTTATTCTTATATTTCTCTATATTTTGAATTATTTTGAAGAAACTACATTATACTATATTTTCCACATTTTTGGTGATTTTCGTCTTAAACTATTTTCGTAAAAATGTGAGATTGTCCGATGACTGTGTTTTGTGTTTTCTTTCTATATTCTGTGTATAGTTACGATACTTTACCGCTAGGTGGCAGCTTACAAACAATGGGTGAATGACACTTTCGGTATAAACAAACAACATTAAATTCCGAAACACCGACAATTCCTCAAAAATAACGATTTCTTAATAGAAAATAAAGCTTTAAAATATATAAAAGAAGTATATAAATAAAATAATTTAGTTATTTTGTTGAAATTTGACAAATGAATTTGAAATCATACTAGGATCTTGTTACTTCTAGAGTTGAAACGTTGATTCTTCAATTCACAGCTCATGAGCCTCAATCGGTTCGAATGATTCTCAGAACAAATTAAGCAGGTTCAAAATCTTGTGATTGAATTTCTTTTTTTTTTTTTTTAATTCAAATTCTTAATTTTACTACCTGTATTGCCTATACAAAGTACAAATTAATTAATTAGTATGGTACGCACCGAAGTGCGAGCTTCGTATCGAAGCCTCCGTGTTCCAGGGAGCGCTAGTGTTCCCAATATGACGAACCCCTAGCAGACTCCGAGAATTTCTAGGGAAAGATACTGAGGTGGTTTACCGTTGCCTTCCTCAGGACGCCATTTTGGAATGACGTCAGACGAAGTATAAAACACACTTTTTTACTTAAAAATGTAAATCATAATTTTGTTTATTACATTAGAATACAAAGTATTAAGAGTAATCAAGGAGGATTAACTCCAAATTATGAAATCAATGATTTTTGTTTTCAATTGAAGTACAAACTCAAGTTTTTGAATGAATAATATCTTCAATAATTATGGAATTATTATTAATATTTTTAGAAGTAATTAATAAATGACCTGAAGCTTTCTTTTTGTTTTATGCATATATTTAACGTGAAACAATAAATGTTTGCTAAAAGAAATAATAAAGCTTATGAATTTCTTTTCTTTTTTTAGGCGATGCGTTTATTTCCTGTACGTGGTGGTATTTTTACTGTGTCTTGTTCGTGAGCTCCAGTGTGAGGATGAACAAGAAGATTATTCCAGAAAGAGAAATGAAAAGCAGAACTCTACAGTGTCAAAACTACAAGAACTGTACAATCGTTTATTAAGCGAAGAAAACTCTGAAACACAAGTTTATTCTTCAGAGAACATTGAAGACATTCATGTTTCAGGGTCCGAAAGCACAAAGAGGCAGGTATCACCACCATTTACAAGAACCAAAAGACTTTGGCAAAATGTAATACTAAACACTACAAGACCGCCTACAAGATTCTATTTTCCTCCATCTTTTTCATTGGTTAAAAGATATCGTGAGTCAATTGAAGGACCCAGCTTGAAACGCGCCATTAGATCCAACAGCCAGCTTGAGTCAAACGATAAGGCCCTACTTTGGACCTGTATTCTGACCACATGTTTTCCAACCGGTAATTCTTAGGCCTCGTACCCAGGCCTAAAATAAGCTCGTACCCCAGCTCCGCAAAATAATAATTGCCAGAACTGTACTGAAAGCAACTGTTCATCCAATAAAACTTCCTGAAGAATCTGACAGCATTATCATTATCTTTTGAAAACTAATTTATTAGAAAAAAAAAAGTTGTTAAAAAGCTTCATGAAATAAAAAAAAAAATGAATTAAGGAAATATAGCAAAAGACAATCAGTGAAGACGATTTACAAATAAGAAATGTTTCTTGTAAATATACTGTTAAAGGAGAACCATCAAATGCCAGCAAAACTTCACTTTGAAAAATGTAGGTTCTTTCTTTATGCCGACGGCAATTTACATTTGTCAAATATTTTATAAATCAGATGTATTTAAAAATTATAATTTATTTAAAGCTTTTATTATGTAACTAGCAGCAAAGCCTGTCGGACGACAGGCAAAAAAAAATCTGTAAAATCATTTTATTATCAACTATCAAATTTAAAGTAAATGTAATCTAAATACTGCGCTAACTTGTGAACGAAGCTTCTACGGCAAAGCTTCTATGGTTTTGAGTTTCGAAATCAGCGATAACAACTGAATAAGCATGCCAAATTTCATTAAAATGGATGCAGTGGTAACAAAATTATTTGGTTTTGAACGTATGTTTTGTTAGAATTTCAGTTCTCGAGGTCAGTTCCCAAGAATAAAATTTCATGGAAACAACATGGAATGACAAAATGAACTAATATATTCATCCAATTTGAGTACTTTTGATTCAATGGTACCATTGAGAACCGTTGGATCTATCTTAATAGCTTAATTATATCGAGTTACAGACAGACGAACTTAGCCAATTTATATATATATATATATTTGATTCGATTGATGATTTGATTTGAATTTTTTTTTTTTTTTAATGTTTATCAGACTTATTTAGGTGTACTTCTTACCTGTACACCTGTAATATAGGTTCTGAGAGTTTAATCTAAAGCATGAGTTCTCAACCGGGGTCCATGTAATATTCTTAGGGGTCCACAGGGATCTCATTGAATCACACTTATGATTATTATGAATTATTTACCAGTGTAGAATATGTATTATTTACCACTGCAGAATAATTTATTTGCATTAAATTAGTTTTCATTCAAAAAAAAAGCATAATCATTTACTATTTCGTCGATTATTAATATAATCCCTTTACTTTTTAGCTATGAGGGGTCCACCAAAAAAAAAAGAAGGGAAAAGGGGTCCATGGATAAAAAAAGGTTGAGAAACCCTGATCTAAAGGATCATTTTCCACCCAAAAAGAAAAACGAAATACCAACCATATCTAAAGTTTAATTTATTTAAAGAATTATTATTATTTTTGACTCATAACGCCAAAAGGCATTTAAAACTCACCTTTGTATAATCTAAATACTGCGCTAACTTGTGAACGAAGCTTCTACGGCAAGAATGGTTTTGAGTTTCAAAATCAGCGTAAAAACCTGAGTAAGTATGCCAAATTTCATTAAAATCGGTGCAGTGGTAACAAAATTATTTGGTTATGAACGTATGTTTTGTTAGAATTTCAGGTAAAATTTCATGGAAACAACATGGAATGACAAAATGAACTAATATTTCATCCAATTTGAGTACCCTTGATTCAATGGTACCATTGAGAACCTTGGGTCTATCTTAATAGCTTAATTATATCGAGTTACAGCAGACAGACGGACAGATAGACAGACGAAATTAGTCAATTATGTAAGTTGATAAGAAATTGTATTTAATACCGTATTTAAAAAAAATTATGTATTAAGTTCGGTTAGAGTAATAATACTCTCTGTCATGGCAGATATCTTAGAAGATGCTAAGATTATATATATCTTTGCAGCTGTATTTTAATTTGCAACAAGTGTAGTTCTAATTTTAATTATTTATTTCGTATTTATTTAATTTCTTGATCTTCCTTTTTATTTGAAGCTGATTCCATCATCAGAATTTCCTTGTTTGTCAATGATGTGATATATGGATTTTAATGTGTTTTATATCCCTTCATTATATGACATCAATTGAATGACCTATACTTACATTCAAATGCAAAAGCACACAAAAAAAAGGATTTCTAAGGATTTTTATTAACTGTTATTTATTTTGTTATTTCATTATTTATAAAATGTGTTTAATCGTACAACTCTTTAGTCTCTGTACACTGAATGGATACAGCTGATGAGCATTGAGTTAGTAAACATTGACCCGAGACTAGGAGGATTGTTTTTTAATTTAATTTTTTTTTTTGGTAGAGGAATTGTGTTTTATAATACAAAGAAATAATACACAATTCATTTCTGCTCCAGAAATTATTAAAAAAAATCACTTTTCTACAAAGAAAAAAAAAACACATTTAGGATCCTTGTAATAATCCTTATAATAAATATTAATAATAAAAAAGAATTTGAATATCTTTTGTACGATTATTTGCTGTTTGTAATAGCATAAAAGGTAATATAGATTATATGTATTGAACATAATGGAGATAATCACGAAAGAAATAGAAGACAATTAAGTAATAAGGAAATAAAATATGAAAAGAAAGATGGGAAAGGAAGAAAGAGAAGAATAATGAAATAAATGTCTTTGTCTGGTATTTCTCTTTTTTTCTTGATTGAGGACGAGTTATAGCAAATAACAATAGGTTTTGCAACATGATTCCAAATTCATAAACCTAATATTCTTTTTTTTTTTTTTTTTTTGAACTCGAAGACAAAAGAGGAATTGGAGACAGGGATTGAGAAAAAATTGAAAATTATGAAAAATGGTTTTGTCGTGACTGAAAACATTGTTAAAATAATATTAACATCCTCCCTAATTTCCTTCTTGAAACGAAAATTGAATTTATAAGTAGTAAATCTCAAGGAAATAAGTTATAAAAGAGTAAATAACTTTATAAATATAAAATAAATGAACAATGTAATAATAATATATTTCCTGAACTAATAAAATTTGGACAAGAAACTCATATTTAAAGATTTTAAATGTTTTCATGATTAATATTTTCCGCCATTAATTTAATAATTTATTTATTTATTTGTAAATTAGTTACTTCTTATAAAAATCTAAATTCAGTAATTTTAGGTTTTATTATAAATATTTATCTTGTATTTTACTTACCGTGACAATTCTATATTATACTTTGTTCATAGTGTTCATTTAAAAAAAAAAAAAAAAAACAGTTAATGCACAAATCGAAGCTTATTATTAATTTTTATGAAACTAAAAATATGTCGAATAATGTTTAAATTCAAAGCAAGAGATTACTGATATCTGTTTTCGTTGCTTGTATGTAGTATTATTATGATTTTATGATAAGATTTGTCAGATTTTACAGTAATGGAATGTGTAAAAGCACTTAATTAGGTTTTTAATAAAAGAAAAATTAAGGAAATGATCGAATTTCGAATTGCAATCTTGTTTATTTTTGAATTCAAAATAATTCAAAAGATGTAAATAAATTGTGAAAGGCCGAAGTGGTCCTTTGGATCCATGACCTGGTGAGGTCGGGTGGTTAGCCTGATGTCCGCCTTAAACCCCCTGAAAAGAATCACGGTACCTATTCTACAGGGCGTTAGGTGGATCTGAAGACATATTCGGAGTTCAGAATTCAACGTAGAAAATAATCACTGACTTTCACAGGGGATTGATCCCGACTCATCCAGACCTCAGTCATGATCATCACCACTTCACTACCGAGTCCAATAAATAAATGAATAAATAAATAAATAAATAAATAAATAAGTTAAGAAGCTTTAATACAAACTTAAGAGAAATTTATAATGTCTCAAACTGGAAAGGAGATCTTCAACTATTATGAATAGAAAACGTAACATTTATAAGAAATGAACATAATCAGTGTGATTAGATTAAGGAATTCCTTCTTAGTCTCCTTTCTGTGATTTTATAGTAATTTACATTTCCTTGGTCAATCCTTGTAAGACTTTTTATTAGTTGATTCCATCAGAGGACGGAATAAGCCTATTTATCAGCCATTGCGTTGGAACGAAGAAACGAAGGAACAGTCCTTAACAGATATTCATTATTTACACAATCCTTTTATGGAATTCTCTTCTTATATGATAATAAAAATAATCGGAGTAATAATATTTAATATATTTCATTTAAATTATTCTTCATCTGTCGTTTATTTCATCTGCCCTAAATAACAGCGTTTAAATATCTTCTGAACTTGTAATGACACTTTTTGCTGTGGTTATTGGAAATTGAATAAACACACTCCATAGGAATACTGTAGTATTATGCAAAAGAGAATATCCCTATAATGTAATTGGTTTCCAATTATGTAGATGTCTTAGGAACCACCACTGACGATGTTCTGGTGTTTGCACTACATTGTTTATGGTTTCAAAAGATTAAGTCACTTAATTCAAACGTCATACAAAAATAATAATTAGGAATATAATCTACAGTTTTAATAGGAAAATTTAGCATGCATAAATTGAAACGTGTAAAGAAAGGATGAATAGTGAGAATGCTGTTTGGTCTCGTTGACTACAGCTCAAGCCGTGAATGGAAAATTGTACTTTCTCATTACTTATCTTTTTTTATGTTAAAATTTTAAGTTGTTGTGAAAAGTGTCTCAAAATAAGGAAAGATGAGATTTTGTTTTGAATTGCATTTGCAGAATGTTACACTAATATATTAAAATAATATAAATACAATTCAGTAATATTATGGATTACTGAATTGTTTGGCTCCCTCTCGCCCGCATCTCCTGGCATAACTGAATGACCACTACAGCAGCTCATTGGCTATCGCTTGTCTGTGTTCGAATCCGGTGCAAGGCTTGGATGTTTCATTGGGATATTCCTAATTACCTTAAAGTTGATCCTATATTTTTAGCGTTATCCTTTAGTGTATATTTTTAAAAATTTTATTTACCCAATTTTATATTAATAGAGGAGAAAGTTCAATTATAGGCTAGGGTCTAAATAAGGGCTAGTTGAAGGATTTGGGTGTGGGCGGTACTGACGCGCAGTGGAAATAAAGTGAAAATGTGTCTGAATAACAAAGAGAAAGGAGTGGAACAGTTGATCAACTAAAGTCAAGTTAATCAGACACAGTGTGGTGATAAGTGTCAATCAACCTATTTCATGACATTGAAACATTTCACAAGGTACGTTTTGTTATTTTCTATAATTAAATTGAATTATAGAATCAAAAGCTGATTTGTAAAATGCAGGACATTCTAAACTTGTTCTAGCATAGTATCTTTATTGTATAGATCATGTGATAATGGCGGGAGCCGATCTTAATGTTTCTTACCATTACTGGTCTAAATATATGATATCTAAGGAGGTCTAAAGATGGGCTAGCTCAAATTAAGACCTTTTTTTTATTTATCTGGAGCTAAAAAACCCATTGATTTATGATTTCAGAATGCCCAGAAAAACTTTAAAACATCATTCGAAAGGATAAAAGAAAGTTTAAAAACCAACTCTATCTGAAGATGATAACGACATAGAAATTCCACAAGGGGAGGAAACTTTGGGTCGAATGTATTCAGTGTTTTATGTTATTGTGCAGGTGCTGAAAAGAACGTTTATGTTTGTGACTTTGGAAATAGACAATTAACATTTAATTTAATTATTTCATCATTTTTTCACATTTAAAAAAAAAAAAAAAAAAAAAAATTCGAAAATTACAGTAAATTTTTGTTGGTAGCCCATATTTGGACCACAAAACCAGATTTCTTCAGCTTTTTTGAAAAAAAAAATAAGCAATTTTCTTTGTTATTGTTTATTCAACCTTTTATCATAAAGTAGACTCATTTTCGATATTAAGTAAACTGGTACAATTTAATTATCTTCATTTTTTCTTGGTGAAATTCATAAAATAAAAGTGATAGCCCTTATTTGGACCTTCTCCTCAATATCTATTTAATTATAAAAATAGATTATTTTTTAATCATGGAGGATTGAAGTATTGGTAACGGAGGAATTTTTATGTTGAGAAACACTGTATTATTAAAATCAAATAAAATCCTAAATTTTTGTAAAATAAAGTCGAATTTAATATAAAGTAAAATTCAAGTTAAAATAATAGGATGCAGTGTATGAAACGTAGTTCATGGCATTTATAAGTATTTTTGATGTTTTTTGATTTATCTAGGCTACCGGTCAATAATCTCGACCATTAGACAACCGAGAATCTTAATAACCCTTATTTCCTGTCCATTCGACACTGAGTTATCCCTCCTTCCATTATCTTTCACTGAAGTTATAGAATATTGAAAGAAAAATGATTGATAGACATTCAAAAATAAACTGAACATATTAAGATTTTAAATTTTAAAAATTGAATTTCACGTGAATGTTCTAAAAATCTTCACATTAACACATTATCATCTCTAAAAATCTTTAATATCCGTGATATTTCGTACTCTTTAATCAAGAACACTTCTTCAGACAGTTAGGGATAAGCTTCATAAACCTCTATTCCCTAATACAGAGAATTCATTACAAATGATAGCATTTTATAAAGTGATACATTACATTTTTTGCAATGGAAGTGATGTGTTAATACCACATTATTACTAAATTACAACTTCAATATAATGAATGGAAGAGAAGTTTATAACAACAATAAGATTTTTTGACAATTGTTTTTAGGAATTTTTGTAAATTTCTAAAGGTTAGTAACTACACTTTGCACAAATTAAAAAAAAGTATTAAAAATATTGAAAAATTCCTATAAACTTTGCATAAAATTATAAAAAGTTTTTTAAATAAATTCCTAAAAACAATTGTCAAAAATCTTATTTTTTTTTTTAAAGCAATAATAAAGCCATACACCTGCGTAAAGAAATTGACATATTTATACAAGTAAGATACACGAAGTCACTTGAGAAGGCTGTCTCCCGACAGTGAAACATCGTGTATTTTACTTTACAAATACAGTAAAGTCCCGATTATCCGAGTTAATGTGGACCAAGACTAACTCGGATAACCGAAAAACTCAGTTAAACTGAAAATTGTAAATAAAATAAATCGTCTAGATTTAAATGTATATTTTAACAAATACAAAAGTTATACAGATACACCACTTACAATTCATACTGAAAGAGTTCTTTTACTTAAAAAAATACTTAATTGTTTTTTGTTTTACGTTATTTGGCGTTTTTCTGTAGCAATGTTTCGGCATTTTTTTAAGGATAACCCAGGATTGTTGGTATCGAAACCATTTCCCGAGTCCAGGTCGGGGGTCATATGACTAGACGAACGAAGATTAGTTTTCGAAAAAAAAATCCTAGAAATATTTGATAGCTCGGTTAAAGCGGAAACTCGGATAATCGGGGCTCGGATAATCAGGGTTTTACTGTATGTCAATTTCTTTACATATGTGTATGGCTTTATTATTGCTTCAAATACTACGCAGTGCACGTAAACCTTATGTTTTATAATCTTATTGTTGTTATAAATTTCTCTTCCATTGTATTGAAGTAATAATGATGTAAACTTATCTTTGTTGTTATAAACTTCTCTTCCATCCATTATATTGAAGTTGTAATTTAGGATAATGTGGTATTAACACATCACCTCCATTGTATTAATGATGTATTAACTTCCCTTTGTTTTTTTTAACAAAAAATATAATGTATTACTTTATAAAATTCTATCATTTGTAATGAATTCTCTGTATTAGGGAATAGGTTTATTAAGCTTATCCCTAACCGTCTGAAGAAGTGCTCTTGATTAAAGAGTACGAAATATCACGGATATTAAAGATTTTTAGAGATGATAATGTGTTGATGTGAAGAATGTTAGAAGATTTCAAATTGTTTTCCCTGATCATAGCACCCGGAAATCCATAAAACAATAAAGACAGAAGCATTTCCGTCAATTGTAACTGCCTGACAATATCTGAAAATACAGAATATCAATTATGAATGAGAAGTCAAGTATATTGATGAAAAATCATATTCTTAGGAAATTCATTTGTGACAAATGCGAGCATTATTTTGAATTTTTGTACTTTCATTTTTTCTTTTCTTTTGTTTTACGACTGCTTCACTTCATGTTCATTACTAATATTATTATTATAAAATCACAGGCCTCTTTATTAACAGCTTTTTATTTATTTGAAAGATTATTACAGGAGAAGAATGTAATAAAATACTGAATCCTTTTCATTAGGATAATGAAGGAAAAAAAACAAAACATGTTAATTTTGATGATTTGTGCAGTCCAGCCAGTATTTCACAGGGTAGTCCTGGACCATCGTAACACTGAAAAGAAAACAGTAACGATATAAAAACAGCTCAAAAACCGATTTTAAAAATATAGAACGTCAATTTTACAATATCAAAAGTACATTTCTTAATAGTAAAACTAATGTAAAAAAGTATTTAATCTTTATTTCCCTTAAAAATAAAAATGAAAAAGCAAGAATAAGAAACAGTACCTGAATAAATAAAATGCCTTTCTGAATCAACATCGGAAGGAATTGGGAACGATCGTTTCGTCCTACTAGGGACTCATCAGCCCAATCCGCCTTCCCTGATAAAAGACTCAGAAAGGCACTAGCTTATCTGAAGGCCACCGTCACACCTGACAGTGGGCCCCGAAAGCAAGAAAATAAAATGTTGTGCTATTTTACACAACCTAATTTTTATGTTACAATCACTGTAGGTTAAATTTTTTATGTCGTTAGAACAGATATTGCCACTGCGTTGAGTAAATATTTCGCAACTGAAAATTTTTTACTATTATCTTTAAATGAAAAGAAAATAGTTAAACAAGTTATCCCCACATGTCAATCTCATATACAATACTCTTTGTTTAATGAAAATTTTACATTAACTGAACTTGATATCGCTATTTATAGCTTAAAAAATGGGAAATCTGCTGGCCTCGATAAGATGTTCCTGAATTTTTGAAGAACTTAGAAAGAGATGCTCGTCATACACTTTTGAAACTTATAAATTTAACTTGGGAAAAGCATATTCCACATCACTGGAAAAAAGCGGAAATTGTAGCCATTCTTAAGAAAGGAAAGCCAGTAACAAACTTGCGAGTTTTAGACCAATATCGCTTACTAGTTTAGTCTGTAAAACAGCAGAAAAAATGATAGAAAAGAGACTGAAAGCATCGGAGCAATGTCAAATGGCCAAGCCGGATTTCGACAGCACCGCTCTAAATTGTCAAATTAACTCAGACTGTGAAGGACGGTTTCCATCGCAAACAAACAACTTTAGCTGTTTTTATAAATTTTAAAGTTGCTTATGATAAAGTATGGCGCGCTCTTTCTAAGTTATTCATAAACATAGTAAACTTCATATTTCTGGTAATATGCTGAAATGGATTAAACAATTCCTTTCACAGGGTCTTCTTTTTAATGTTATGATTAACATGATATGTTATGATTAAAATTTGCTATTGAAAAAACACCTGCAGTTACTTGCCTTTTTTATGCTGATGATATTACCGTTTGGGCGACTAGTAGTAACGTTGAGAGCTTACAAGTAGCAATGAATGAAGTTTTAGAAAATTTGTCAAATTGATGTAATAGTAATAAAATGATACTTAATACGGAACACTTTCTACTAAACAATATAAATAAAATCAACTTTTGAAGATAAAGAGTTAATAAGAAATTATGATACAAAATGCTTGGGTGTTATTTTGGACAATAATCTAAGTTGGTCCCGTTAGTTTCGGACAACAGCTGAAAGAGCTCGAAAGCGAAATAATCTTTTAAAACGACTTACTGCTACCAAATGGGGAGCTACGCAGGATATACTATCAACAGCATATATTACATATGTAAGACCTATTATGGAGTCTGCTGCAGAAGTAATAGGCCTGTCCTCGATCACTAATTTAAATAAATTCGATATAATACAAAATGATGCCCTTCGTATAATAACAGGTGCAGCAAAATCTACACCAATAGCAGCAATGCAGCTTCAAACAGGCATAGAACCCCTAAGCATACGTAGAGATAAACTTACATTAAACGTTTGGAAAAAAGCTAACAGAATTGATTGTGAATATTGGGATCAATATTTACCTGCAACATCTCGATTAAAAACCCAAACGACACCCCTTATGTATGTTGAATCATTTAGAGCAAAATATAACCTCCGACTTGGTCAAGCAGTAAAGCTTCAGACTTTTCACACGGCCCGGTTGTGAGCATGGATGTTTCAATTTCCTTTCCTGTGTTGTCCAGCCTCTTCTTCACTTTCTCTTCGGTCTGACGTCATTCCGTAATGGCGTCCTAGAGAAACCAATCTAGTATCTGTTCCCAAGAATAAGTTACGGTTTCTCCTAGGGGTCGCCCTTCGGGGGTCACTAGGGTCCGTGAACTTTCAACCAATCTTCTTGTGAATTACTGTGTATGTGTATGTACTTTCTCCACTGCCAGTAAAAAATCTGTCCCTTTAGTAATATGCATCTTCTAAAAACAGCAACTATAGAAACAATTGCTGAATCATACCATGGAGAAGATTGGATTAAAATATATTCAGACGGGTCAGCTACTGGGCTGGTTATTACAGCCCTCTTTTAGAAGGATGTGTACCAGTAGGATCCAATGCTTGCAATTATGAGGGTGAAATTGCTGCCATCCATCAAGCTGCACAAAAGCTCCTTTTTACTAAATGTATAAAGAGAAAAGTGTTCTTTCTGATTGACTCTCAAGCTGCAATTATTGCTCTATCAGAAAATACTCCAACTGATTGTGAGCTTCAATGACCTGCGGAGATTTCTTGTCTAATATGATAAATAATGGATAGTATATTATTCTTCAATGGATACCAAGTCATGTAGGAATATACGGGAACGAACGTTCAGATCAACTTTCTAAAAATGGTACAAGTCTATCACAACTTAATAATAATAATCTCTTTGACGTCAGCAAAATATAATTCATAATACTATTAAAAAATAAACAAAAAAACCCTTTAAAACATGTGCTGGAAAGCGATGGGAAGGAATAGCCAATGAACAAAGAATACCTTGAAATTTACCAAGAGCTGAGGCTGTTGTAAATTTTAGATTAATAATAGGCCCCGATTATTTACAAGCTCACCTTGATCGAATAGATTTAGCTGATTCTGATATTTGTCCCTTGTGTGATTTTGGAAGAATGGATGGTCCACATCTGGAAAGATGTAAAGACCAAACTGATTTTGAAGAAAGAAACCCAACAATCTTTACTGGGAGGCTCGTCGGCGAATGACAGAGATGCCAAGAGCTGGCATTGGCTAACTAAACTAAACTATATTTATCAATATAATTTCCAAATGTTATAATAGAGGAATTTTATAGATAAGAACTGATTGTTTCTGACTAGACTAAAAGTATAAATTTTCACCTTAATAAATACTGCAAGTTTTTTTTCGAAAGTTAATTATTTTCTAATTAATTTACTTGCCATCCTGTAATCATGTAACTAATAATTTTATAATAATTAATGCACGTCGGTAATAATTTTCAGTTTATTGTTTTATTGGAACTGTGGTGAAACTATCACATATCTTCCTAACATACCTTATATTTTAATCTACTTTTGCTTATGAAATTCAAGTTGTAAAGTAAGTAACTGAATTTTATTAAATAACAAGATAAATTTTTAAAAAAAAAGTGACAGTTTCGAACTACGAGATCCTCATCAGAATTGCAAAAGTTAACAAAAATTTGCATCTTTTGCTCGGCTGATGAAGAACATTTGTACTTCGAAACTGTAACTATTATTAACTATTTTCATTTATTAAATATGATTAAGATTCCTAAATCCTACTCTTCGTCTTTAAGTCGATATGGGCCAACTTAGGACCACGGACAACAGCCCCCTATGACAACCGTCACGGTGGAGATAGTAAAGTTCAAGAAGGGGGACGAGATTCACAGAGGAACACTGAGATAGTAAGTCCCAGGTAGAACCGGACGAAACACAGAAGAAGAAAGAAATAGCCATGCTGATGCCAGGATTCGAACCCTGGTTCCGACACAAAAGGCCGCAAGGCCATGCCGGAACGGCTAATAAATCCTAATCTATTAAATCAAATATAAAATTTGCATGATTTAAAATTAAAAATATAAAAAAAAAATAATGTATAATTTTTATTGGAATTGTTTAGTTAAAACTTTATGAATTGGTAGTTTCTTTTAGGGTTTCAGTAAAGTATGTATTAAAAATAAGGTCTTTTTCAATTTTGATACTTACTAGATTCCGACAGTTGTTTTTGATTTTGGATCTTTGGATGGTTTCCATTTCATTGTGACCTCGTATTTCTCACTGGGATCGACGTGGGTAGAAACAGTAGGACAGTTATCCACTTGTCGGTAGGTTTCCTTATTTTTAGTCTCTACCCATTCTCCAATCGCTGTCTTTTCATCCTGCCTTTTGTCGTAAATGTACGCAGCAAATCCCTTGAAAAATAAACTAGTTCGATTTCTTATGGTCACTGCAAAAAAAGACAAAAAAGTAAACTTTTAGAATCGAATCGAGAGTGTTCTTACGCTTAAACATTTTAACTAAAACCTAAACGAAAATTTTGATTTATTCATGACTGTGTCAATGTCGTTTGCTTCACCGCCCTCGAAATCTTTCGGCACCCAACTCATAAAACAGAATCCTTTGGAAAATATCTACGATTTGCCAATGAATTTAACAGTCTTATTTTTAACTATTAAACATATATGAACTATTTTACTTCTCCTAGGGGTCGCCCTTCGGGGGTCACTAGGGTTCCGTAGACTTGAACCAATCTTCGGATTGAACTACCATGGTATGGTATGGAACTATTTTTAAACCTTTTGAATCTGATTTAATTCTTACAAGAGAATATTTGCTTTGGTTATTTGACGTTTAGATTTAATTTTAAATACGAGCATTAGATTAGTGTGTAGCAAAATGAATGAACAAGGTCTGATTTGTTCAATGTGGTTGTCTATTATATGAACAAGTTTTTTCAGAGTTGTCTTTCAAAAAACTTTGAGAAGCATTGCTCTACAACACATTCTCCAGTTTGTTTGTCTATAATATACGACAATTAAACTACAGAAAAAAATATTCTTTTTTTTTTAAATTGCTTAAACATCGAGTTACTTCCATCAGTTTTTGAATCTTTCTTTGATCACTTTTCTTCAAGTGATAAATTTGTTAAATTTTATAAGAAGTTTTCAAAGATTCCACCGTCAATATCGATGCACCTGGCAACAGATCAGGGCGCATTACACTGGAAGGAAAGACAATATTGAGCAGGCTAAATACAAAATATAAATTTCTGTTGTTAGTTTGTAACAAAAATATATAATTTAGAAAAACGCAATTCAAGTATTAAATTAAAAATTATCTTTTTCCAATACCGTATCAAAATTTATTTTACATCTGATTCCGTTTATTTAAGAAAAAGTATAAAATAATCACAGAACAACTTATTACAATTTTGTAAAAACCTGTGTAGTATTTGGCAAAATATACGAGAAAAAATATTCAACTTACTTTAATTTTACTAACTTCTGTGCAATATATATAGAAAAAAATATTTTAGTCACTATTATAAGGTTTTTAAATAAATCCCACCGTTTCCCCACCAAAAGAACATCACGAAAACATAAGTTCACTACAATTTAACTCAAATATTTTTGTCTTGATGTAAAGATTGGTGGACCGTTTAGCTCAGTTTAATGTCTTTTGAATTTTATTCTATTTTATTATGAAAAAGTATTTTATTAATGCTGTTTTTTTGTTCTTCACTTCTTTTGATAGTTCAGAATGACTGATTAAAATTCTGATAACAGAATCAGATGCTGTGATTTAATTCTTCTGTAAAGTTCTGAAGTTTTAAAATTACGGATGAATGAATGTCCAAAGTTTGTCTGTAGGTGGCGACACTGGTTTCCGGAGTCGTCTATAATGGCTGCTCAGTAGCAAGTTATGGCAAATGTCTACTTCATTGTTAGCCGAATTTGTCTATAAAAGGTATTCGCCTAAAAAATCTTACAATGATTAAAAATACTAACTTTTATTTTGTAGAAGTCTTTATATGCTGTATGTCAATGAAGTATTTCTTATTGAAAGTAATAATTTATTAAATAACTTCTTTTTAATTGTGACAATACTTTAGACTAGCGGTTACTCATAAACAACGATGTAGCAGCAGAAAAAAAAAATAAAACATTTATATTATTTCCGTAAAATCAAATTTTTCTAGTTTTTAAAATTCTAATTCTATTTAACTGCAACACTTTTTTTTTAATTTCATTATCAAAACAAATTTAGGGGCACGGCAGTGCCCCCGCCAAGACGAGCCGAAGGCAGGAAGGGCACAACGTACCTTTTCTGGAGGTGTTTCGTCGTATTTTCGAACCCTCATACCTTCGGCCTGGATAATACTAGAGAGCTCAAATTTTCAGGATATGATGCAGTTACCATACTAATGAAATACGCTAAGTTTCATTTATTTAGCTTTTATACTTTGGATTTTATTAATACCTAAAATACGTCGATTCCGTCACTGACTCACTGACTCACTGACTCACTGACTCATGATCATTAAAACCTCTAGGGTACTTCCTGAAGTCTTAGAAAGCTGAAATTTGATATGCAGGTTAGGATTAGCACACAAACAACAACAAAATTAAGAAATCCGTAACTTTCACATTCCAACCCCTCATAAAGGGGGGGGGGGGTCTGGTTATGTATTATCGAACCCTCATAGCGTCGGCCTGGATAATACTAGAGAGCTCAAATTTTCAGGATAAGATGCAGTTACCATACTAATGAAATACGCTAAGTTTCATTTATCTAGCTTATATACTTTGGATTTTTTTAAGATCTGAAATACGTCGTACCCTCAATGCTTCGGCCTAAATAATACTGTGTAATAATGTGATTTCTTACAAAAGTGCAAACAGCTTGTATATACAAGTTGACCAACAGAAAAACAGAAAAGTAGGGTATTGAAAAAAAATCCGTTTTCTAAATAATCTTAAAACTAAATTTAGTTGTAATAGATAATCCCACCCAAAACATTTCATGTAAAATAAGTTGCCAAGACTCACATGCTCATAACGCTTTCACTGTTAAAAAGTTATCAGATCTCATCTTACAAAAAGAAATGAAATCCCACCCAAAACATCTCATGTAAAATAAGGGGTTGCCAAGACTCGCATGCTCATAACGCTTTCACTGTTAAAAAGTTATCAGATCTCATCCTACAAAAAGAAATGAAATCCCACCCAAAACACTTCGTGTAAAATAAGTTGCCAAGACTCACATGCTCATAATGCTTTCACTGTTAAAAAGATATGAGATCTCATGTAGAGCCAAGCCCCTAACTCTACGAGACCTAACTCTACAAGCCCTAACTCTAAAAACCTTATATCTTGGTCAAAAAGTATGGCTTGGCCGTTTCATGGAACTATTTCATCTCACCCAAAACATTTCATGTAAAATACGTTGCCAAGATGCTCATAACGCTTTCACTGTTAAAAGGTTATCAGATTTCATATAGTGCCAAGCCCCTCACTGTACATGCCTAACTCTAAAAACCCTACTATCTTGGTCAAAAAGTGTGCCGTGGCATCCTCCATATCCTTTACATAACTCCATGGGATTGTCTGTGCCACAGCCACGAAACGGCCAAGGCATACTTTTTGACCAAGATATAGGGTTTTTAGAGTTAGGGCTTGTAGAGTTAGGCCTCGTAGAGTTAGGGGCTTGGCTCTACATGAGATCTCATATCTTTTTAACAGTGAAAGCATTATGAGCATGTTAGTCTTGGCAACTTATTTTACACGAAGTGTTTTGGATGGGATCATTTTTTACCTGATTTACTTTAATATTCAAATTTAAAAATATTAATTTTTTCAACTACAGAATAGATCCAATTTATATACAGGATTGGCCACAGATTCGTATATATACAGTGTATATATAAACATGGATATAATCCTGTATAATACAAGTTCATATATTAAAAAAAAATCAGATAAACATCACAATAGTTTTTGTTGTAATTATATTAAATGAAGAGAAAATAAAAAGAGTAAGTTGAAAGAGTACCAATGACAGGTTGATAGAATAGCAAATCTATCCCCTCCTCCTTTTTATCAGAAAAGAAATAAATCTACGGTTCGTTTTCAAAAGGCAGATCCTCCACTGGCGGACGATTTTACTTCGCAGAGGGGTGATTTGCTGAGATGGGCACTTTCCTAAGAAATTCTTTTGAACATTTTCGCTTTTGAGAAAAAAATAACGGAGGAGCATTTTTGCAATAGTATTTATTCTTTCCATAACTCTTTCCCGAAAAGCGCAAATAGAACGCAGCTACTAGTAAACTAACACTGATCAAAAGTAAACATCCCCTCTTTATTTCTCCTCACCCCTATTTTGATTAAATCGAAGGAGACCTGACGCATGCGCAAAAGCGCTGAAGGTTCTCGTAAACAAAAACGAACAGTAGTATTTTGGACCTGTTGTTATTTTGGTTCAAAACGTTTGGAAAGTGCATCGTTTTGTTTGTAATTTCTCCATTCCGCAAAAAATAACCAATTTTTTTATTTTTGGTTGAACGGCAACGCCATCACATTCGTAATTCTTTCGGATGCCCCTGGGAGAGGACAATCATTTATTTTCGCAAAGAAACAAATTAATTTGAAATACGTTAAATCTGTAAATTCATCGTTTTTCTATACATTATTCTTATTTTCTGTTTCTTTTTTTTGTTCGTTAAGATACTAACAAATCACATTTTCTAAATTTATTTGTTTTATTACTAATTTCCTTTGTAATTTGGACTCGTCTTTTGATAAAAGTAAAATATTTTAATCATAATTATTAACATGTGTAAATTCATTAAGAATAGTTAAAATTTAGGCCAAACGCACAAACGGTTTAAAAAAGTTTTTTAAAAAAAATACAAAAGGAAACACAACGTTTCGACTTGCCTGCAAGTCATTTACCAAATTCTGTATGATACTAAAGTGCTTGGTTGATCACTTGGTCGATGACTTGCAGGCAAAACGAAACGTTATGTTTCTTTTTTGTAATTTTTTAAAAACCTTTTTTAAACCATTTGTTTGTTTGGCCTAAATTTCAACTATTCTTCGTAAATTATTTTGTACTTAAGAAATAAAAAAATATCTATAATAATAATAATAATAATAATAATTTTCCTTCATTTCTCAACAGAAAGTTTTAAAAAATATGTTTACAGAACTTCTAACATAGTAATAAAAATAAAATAAATAAAAAATAAATCAAATTAAAATATGGATTAAGTTATGATAAAATATGAAATCAGATTTATAATCACTAGAAATAAAATTAAAAATAATTATAAGAAATAACATTTAGATTTTTCTTTTTCAGGAAATCGTTGTTTACAACTAATCGTCGTTTTAAAACAAGAATCACACCTAAAAATAAATGATTTATTTTGATAAACTATTGCTTTGTTTAAAAAAAAAAGTATGTAATATTTTTATAAAATAAATGTTTTTTAAAATAATAATTGTTTTTATCATATTTTAGAAATAAAGTTTTCTTTGATGCTTTCAAAAATAAAACTTTTTATTACCGTTAATGTCCAAATCACACGATTCTAGCATTCGTCGTAATGCTGATCATTCCCATTATTATTGGAATTCTTTGATCGTAATTTGTACAATCATCACTGAACTAGCTTTTAGAAAATGAGCGTCTGTCACTCCTGGCGAAGCTGTGACGTATCGGGAACCCCCTCCCCATTCACAGGCAACAAACCATGAACATCATTCGAAAATAAATAATGTTTTTATTAAAATGAATTCGTTCTATGCATCAGAATGTAAATTTTGAATCCGTAAATGAAACTGAAACTCGAAAGTGTTATCTCTCGTCACTGACTGGTTCTTGCCATGAAAAGTCTTGAAACAGCAGCGCCAATCACATAAAGCATTGCTTCCCATTCCTAGAACCATTTGATTACAGAACAACCAATTGAAACGATTGAAGCATATCATCAAACACTTCGACTATTTCAGTGAATCAAAACAAGGGTTAAATCTAGGAATCTTAGCCATAAGCAGTCAGCAAAAAGATTTATTTAATCCTAAATCATTTTAAACGAAACCGAAACATTTTGCACAGTTTCTTGTTATAGTCAAGCCAATGAAAGTCAAGCGAGTTTCATTTTCACTTCGTTGTGGAAATGACAGGAAATAAATTGAAGATAAACGAACTGCAAGAAAAAGAGAAGTTATAGCGATTTAAGAAAGACTTCATTTCACTTAATAAATATTTAAAACTATAAAGAGAGGATTTCATTTTCGTTCGTTGACTTTTTTTATTATAATTTAATTAGTACAAACAGATAAATAAAAAAATAAATAAAAAAATAAATAAATAAATAAATAAATACAGTTTATTTCTGCAATTAGGATCATGAAAAGAAGGGCATATCTGGAGAAATGACTTAACTACAGTTTACCTTTCCCAAACTTTAAATAATGAATATTACGCTGAGAGTAAAAGGAAAATTAAAATAAGAGGAATGAGCTTTGTAATATTTAATCTTTACATCGGAAAGAAAACATTTCCTTTCATAGCCTTGTCTCCAGATTTCCCTACGAAGAGATTTATTTTTCACCTGTTATTTCGTCATCGACCGAAGAGTAGGAATTTGATGATAGAGTGATGGAGTAAGGACACTTGTCTGTCTCAGGTAGTGCGTTTTTATGACGAGGTTTTAATTGTTTGTCACGACAGACAGAAGCCGGCGCTCCATTTGGAAGACAACAGGCAACAGAAATCTGGAAAATACCAACATATGAATATCTGTTACATAATAGGAAAACAAGGTTGAAATTCAATATAAAATAATGAAGAAAAGAAAATCCTATAAGTTCAATGAAAAGCAAGATTTAACGTCCATAAAAATTCATAATTAGAGAAAAAAATCACACCTGGACAATCAATATGCCTTCCTTTGATGTTGGCTCAGTGTGTGAAGGCATATTGACTGTCCAGGTGTGATTTTTTTTTTTCTCTTATAATAGAAAATCCTCTTTAAGAGTTTTATTTTTTTTTTAAATATAAAATTTTAGAAGTATTTTATGCATGCCTTTCTTTTTGATTAGAAAATTAATTGGGATAAAATTATAAGTTTGAAGCAGATGATGAAAAGTCAAAATGTTCCATTTATATATATATGTATATTTGTATATAAATAATATATGTTCCATAATATATATACACTCATGTTTGTGAAAAATGCAACACCATGAAGGAAACATCCAAATGAAGTGAAACTTACTAAAACTATATTTTTTATCCGATAAACCTTACCTAATTAATATACACATTGTTTTATCTGAATTGATGAGTAATTGACTTAAGTCATCCATCAAGAATCCATTAAAAAATTTTTAATAAGAAATCTATAAAAACGCTAGAACACAAATACTTATTTAACATTCACCCAAACCATTTTCAGCAAAAGAAAATTGACTTTGAACACCATTAAACTTAACAATTTATAGCAAATTTATAATAATGTTTATGATAACTATAAAAATACTTATTATTTATTATTATTGATATTAATAATATCAATGCAAGTTAGTCTGACAAGATGCTAAGGATCTGTTCACGATGGGATTATATATATATAAATGTTGTGTTTATAATATCTTTATTAATTTTATAAAATTTTAAGTGAACTACATACGAAGTCTTACTTTTCCATTTGGACTTTTTTTTGTTCTCTGTTTGTCTGATTGTTTGTAAATGCATTACATTAAAACTGATGGACGGATTTCCATTCAAATCTTTATGATTTAATTTAAATATGAGCACTGTAATTTTGGACTGCACTGTATGGGGTCTAAGCAAACACCTCGACGGATTCATTTTTTAAAGAATGGGGTGGTTGGGGTGCAGATCAAATGAATCCTATTAGACCATAAACAATTGCAATAAACTCTACTGAAATCATTATTTTAAGGTGATGTTAATACAAATAGAAGAAGAATGTTCCAGTGAAAGAGTCATTAAATTAGTGTCTCTTAAAGGTTTAAGGCAAGACTTCAATTTTAACTTTAGAATCCTTTCAATGTTTCGACAACCTTTCAGCTTTTAAAATTATATAAATTTTGATTAATCTAATCTTAATGGACGGACAAACATTGTTAAAGTAAAAAGCTTTATAAACCTGTTTAGTTATACAGTACTTTAAAATAATTGCCTTTTTTTTTTAGAATTTTTATTGTCACACTTCATTTTTATTGTTTAATCCTACATTCAATTTTCTTCTTTTTCATTACGTAATTTATGTTGAAAGATTCATTTGTTTAAAAGTTGATTTTCATTCCAATGCGGAACTACTATAAATTTTAATAGTAAATTTTTTTAAAGAATTACTATTTGCGTTTGGGCACTATTTAAATGTTTGCACGTGATAATGACGTGATTAAATTTAATTCGATTTAAGCAACTTAAATAAGTAAGTAGGATGTAATTAATTTTATTGTTTTTTTTTTTATTGTTCTT
>JAFIDM010000179.1:6102208-6120588 GCA_023159025.1 Thereuonema tuberculata
TCTATCAAGTCTTGTTCATCTTATTTCCACGAACCAGGGCAACGAATAAACCACCACATATTTTGGTAGCCGAAACCCGCTTGCTCCATCGAACTCGCCGAGAAGCCCGGCTTTGCCGCCTCGAGTTAGCTGCTTCGGAGCTAACATCATCGAGCCGCCTCGGGACCGTCTTAAGCCGTGATGTTCCCTGAACGAGAATGAGTCTCCCGCCGTTGTCCACGCCCGCCCAACTACGGACCACGGAGAATGGATGATGCCTTTCCAGCCAACAGCAACGTTTGGACCACCGCTAAATTGCCCATGGAATCAGCCGCCCATCGTCCTTATCGTTCTCCCCGCCGAAACGCAGAAGCCAACGGCCATCGAACGAGTCAGCCCATTGGCCGCCCTCCGATACGAGAGCCCGCATCCATCGAGTGCATCGCCCAATTTAACGACTCAACTGCTGCCGACTAAAACACTAGCCGCACTCCGAAATCGCCATTCCGACTTCTATCGCCAGCATTGAAGGGTACAACCGCCGCTCATCTCAACAATGAAGCTGAAACGACGAAGAAACGAAGTTTCTGCCGGCCATTTTCGTGTTCCAATCTGACGCAATCCAACGGAAATCTATCTTCCAGAACCAACAGCCGAGAAACTAGCCCCAGCCATGGACAAAAAATGCCGAGCCGACTCTCCGAATCCCCGTCGTCGCTGCTTCCACGTTCGTCGTGAACCCGACAATGTGAAAGACGCCATATTTCTTTACCAGAAGCCATTATATAGCCTCGAACCGCTGCAAAGACCTGCCTACTTCCGCCAAATGAACTCTCGAACTGCCGAAATTAAAACCGTTACTTTAGTGAAATTCTGAACATTTTTAGTGAACTTTAGGATTATTAGTGAAATTATAGTCCAATTGTCAACATTTTAGTGAACTCACGAACAATTAGAATTTTTTTTTTTCTCTCAGTGCCTTCGGCACAGGATCACATGATGTATTAATGTAAATAGTTTATTATGTAAATAGTTGTTCTTGTATATATTTGTAAGTAATTTTTTTTTTCTCTCTCTCATGAAGCTCAGTATTATTATTTTTTTTATGGCCACATATATATATATTATTCCCTTATATATAGCATTTCATTCTTGTTTTCGGGACGAAAACACTTGAGGGGGGAATTATTGTGATGAGTTTTATATTTGCATTTATATATTTATTTCTATTTATGTATTTCTATGTATTTTATCTTTTACTTCTTTTGCAAGAATCACTTGTATTATTTGAAATTCCAACCGTTAACGAATATTTCTGTTTTGTTTACTTTTAAATCTCAACGGCTAGAGGTGCTCCCATCATGCACCTTAATTTAAATCTTTCCATTAGTTTCAGTTATTATTTGAACCTTCCAATCATCTGTTTCAGCCCTCTAGCCAATCAGCAACCATTGTAAATAAACTTATATAAACCCTTGCACACTTGTAAATAAAGAGAACCTAGAGAACCTGTTCAGTCTATCAAGTCTTGTTCATCTTATTTCCACGAACCAGGGCAACGAATTAATCACCACAATATTCTAGTGTGCTACAGTATTCCAGTGTTCTAGTTTTTCCAGTGTACGATTTAAATGATAAAGTATTTTAGTTAATTGGACGTTACAAGTGAGACTGACGACAAAAAGTGAAACATACAAATCGCTCAGTCTACAAACGCTATTGTGAACTGTGAAACAATAATTGAATATTCGTTCAGATGACGTTTTATTCAACGGACTATTTTTAGACATTAGTTACTTACCTATTTCCTAGTCGAGTATATCGACATTTGTATTCTCATTCAACATGAATTGTAAATAAAAACAAAAAAAAACAAACAACCACTAGTATGTACTTTCATATATATATATATACAGTATACAGTAAACATAATTCTTTATATAAACGTTGTGTTTAAAATAATATCTCCATTAATTCTATAAAATTTTAAATGAACTACATACGAAGTCTTACTTTTCCATTTGAACTTTTTTTTCTTCTTTGTTTGTCTCATTGTTTGTAAATGCATTACATTAAAACTGAAAGAGTCATTAAATTAGTGTCTCTGAAAGGTTTAAGGCAAGGCTTTAATTTTAACTTTAAAATCCTTTCAATATTTCGACAACCTTTCAGCTTTTTAAATTATGTAAATTTTGATTACGTTAATCTTAATGTCGGACAAACATTGTTAAAGTAAAGAAATTTATAAAACTGTTTAGTTATATAGTATTTTAAAATAATTTTTTTTTTTTTTTTTTTTTTGAATTTTTATTGTCACACTTCATTTTTATTGTTTAATCCTACATCCAATTTTTTTTCTTTTTCGTTTTGTAATTTATGTTGAAAGATTCATTTGTTTAAAAGTTGAATCTTCATTCCAATGCGGAACTACTATAAATTTTAATAGTAAATTTTTTTATAGAATTACTATTTGCGTTTGGGCACTATTTAAATGTTTGCACGTGATAATGACGTGATTAAATTTAATCCGATTTAAGCAACTTAAATAAGTAAGTCGGATGTAATAATTAATTTTGTTATTGTTTTTTTTATTTTTTCTAAAAATATTTATTGTTTTTATTCATTAGATTTTATAATTAGAAAATATACGTACGCTTTTAGTTTCTATCGTTTTCACGACTTCATTGTTTTCCTCTGTTTTATTCAAAGTTTAATTTAAAGAAATTTTGAATGAAAGTATGCTTTAGGTTTCTTCAGAGACTTTATTTGATGTTCAGTCATGTCTGAGAATGATAATCGGCCAAGAATAGTATATTGAAATATTGGCGACGGTTCGTTAATGGATATTGTCTATACTTTTTTATATTTTTATTAAAGAATATAAATTATTTACTTATTTTGAAAGTAAATAATTTATATTTATTTTGATAAAATGTTTTTCAAGCATGAACAGTCGTAAGGAAAAAAAAAATATGCGTAAACTTAAAATGTGCCTCCGTCGATACTTAGTTTTGGCCTAAGTTATTATTATTTTTTTTTATTTTAATGTTTACCAGTCTTATTTTAAGAATACCTGTGGTACAGGTGCAGATAGTTTAATATGAATACTTAATTAATATAGTTAAGTTAGATTAAGATTAAGACTTATTTTTTCATCAATTACATCGGATATTAACTGATCTTTTATTTGTTTAATATTTTTGAAATTTTCTAAATTATATATTTACCAATTTAATTGACTGAATAATTTGTAATTAATTTGGTTTTCCAACCTTTGACCAAAATAATTTTTAATTTAATATTGTTAAAAATTCGTAGCCAATTATAAGAACGATTATTACGATTCCCTCCTCCAGTTCTCAAAATTGCCTTTCTATTATTCCCTACTAAATTCCTATTTATCTTTTCTGACTTGTCATCTACTTGAAAATTTAGTTTTCTTACAGGGATCTTTTAAAGTCAGCACACATATAAAACGTTAAAAATAAAGTTATTTAAACAAAAATCGCTATCGGTTTCTCGATCTCATAAATGTTGTCCGCTTCGTCAGGTGATACATTCATATGTATCATGTTCCTTAAATAAACAAACCTCACATTAAGCAGCAATGGAATCAAATCTTAAACCATTCGTATTAGGTTTTGATTATCGTCATTAGAGTTGAACCATAAAGAAGTGAGAGTATATGAAGCAGTTGTGTGGATAAGGAAAAAAAAAAAATAAATAAATAATAATATATTAGGGTCTAAATTAGCGGCTTTTAAAATGCTTTTTATTGAATATAGCATTATACAATTTATTGGAATTAACCTTTTTTTTTAACATATATATTATTTTTTTTTCCTTATCCATGCAACTGTTCCGTATACTCTCACTTATTTATGGTTCAACTCTGGTGACGATAATCAAAACCTAATACGATTGATTCCATTGCTGTTGAAGGCTAGCTTTGCTTATTTAAGGAACATGATACATGTGAATGTACCACCTGACGGAGCGGACAAAATTAATGATTAACGAGAAACCGGTGGTTACTTTCATTGTAAAAAACTTTATTTTTAACCTTTAATTTGTGTGGTGGCTTTAAAGGACCCTTGTAATATGAAGAACACACGTTAAAGTATTGTACAATTTAGTTTTCTTCTTCATGATTCAATACTTTCAATAAAAATGCTGAAAAATAAAAATGAAGATTGTAGGAATGAAAAAAAATTAATAATATATTTAGAAAAGATCTGATTAATTATTTTTTTAGTCTAATTTCGTGGACAGTTGTGGTCTTCAAATCACTCATTGAACCTCTGTTAAATCGACTTGAAATTTAACATAATTTAACATAGACAATTGACTTCCCTATTTGAAATGTTTTTTTTTTATGTTAGTCCTTGGAAACAGATCAGCGCCTGAAGGTGTCAACAATTTCTAAACAAAAACAGTAGAAGCAAAACAAACACGCCCAATGATGGATGTAAATCCTGTTACGTAATCCACTAATTCTGCGAGCTTTGATTCATTAAAAGTAATCGGACTAAAGCGACTTCAGTGCGGATTGAACTAATCTTTTTCAGACAATATTTTAATAAAGCAGATTTTCAGATATTAGTGGTTAGTGACATTGAAAGACATTTATACCGGTTTCTTACGATGGTTTTCTTTTTAGCTAATTTTTATACATAATAAAAATCTATTCTGTGGATAGATTCTGTTAAAACACAAGTTACGAATTAGCAGATCTTTCAAATCCTCTTATTCTATATTCTATTCAAAATCCTATAGATATTTTTGAATTCGTTTATGTGCATTTCCAAATGTAAGAACAATCAATTTTTTTCACATTTAAGCGTTTCATTTTTAATATTTCTTTAATAATAATTATTATTGATTTTATTATTTATAGTTACATAAAGATACAATAATGTTATGTAATGATACAATAAGTCTATCGAAGGATTTAACAAAGATTTCCGTTAATTACGGGAAGAAATGCAGAAAAATTCCGATTGTATGAGTTGCAACAGGAAGAAACTTGTTTATGATGTAAAAGTAGTAGAATTAGAAATATCGTACGCAGGAGTAGAACCAGGGCCGTTTCTACCATTAGGCAAGACTAGGCATCCGCCTAGGGCGGCAAGATTTTAGGGCGGCCGAAGGATTCAGTTTTTTTTTTTTGGTTGTTAAAATAGGATTGTCGTTTTGTTTTTTTTTGGTTGTTTAATTGAAGATTCTGTTTTTTTTTGTTTGTTTTTTTATGGGGGGGCGGCATTTTTCAGTTCTCGCCTAGGGTGGCAGAACACCTAGAAACGGCTCTGAGTAGAACTGTAATTAATTGATTCCACGGCGTAGAAAAGGAAAAGGATAAGATGTTCATCAATTCGTGCTCGGATTGTGAAGAAAAGAATTAGAATTGAGAGATTTGTCGTAATGCTTCAAGCATCATTTAACACATGAACTTTAAGAAGGAAACTGTCGGAAGATTAAAGGAAGATCAAAGTTAGTTCAAAGTAGCCAGTTGGATTGTTAGACTAATAGTTTCAAGAGAAGATATTGATACTATGGATTGGCCAGAGAAATGTAGAATACGCTACAGGATTTTCACTATCTTTTATACACATCAATCATGTAATATGAAAAATGGAAAAATAAAGAAAATGTACATATTCGTTTGCTTCCACGTCTTGAGCCATATCGACAGGAATCTGGGACAGCTGTTTCGTCCTTATTAGGACTCATCAGCCAGATTAACTCTCGATGATCAAGCTCAGCCTATGCGTTTGGTTGACCTTTTATTAAACGCCTTTTGCTCACAGCGGGCTAAGGTGATTACGTTGTACTGGTGTACTGGGGTTTCAAGGGTGGGAGAAGGATCCATAGGCCTTCACGCGTTCTGAGCTTGATCATCGAGGGTAAATCTGGCTGATGAGTCCAAATAAGGACGAAACAGCTGTACCAGCTTCCCATCGATGATGGCTCAAGGCGGGAAAGCAAACGAATGTGCATTTTCATCGTTTTTCCGTTTTTCATATAACATTTAATACATGTTACATCTTATATATAAAGATAATACTGAATAATAAATAAATAAGAAGGAGAAAGCTGTAAGATTGGAAGAACGGAGAGGAGGAATTTTTTTCTATTTCTATTACATCGCCTATTAGTCATTCGTATCTTCGTATGTGGGGGAAAAGAAACAAAACAAATTTCATAGTAGTTCATGGAGAGGAGGAACTTTCGGTAGCTGTTTAATTAGACTTAATTAGTTTAATTAGACATCTACTCAATAACTTTTGAAAGAGTAGCTGAGTTATATTTTGTAGTTAAGTTGCACAATAAAATACAGCTTTAAAGACATTTTTTAAGGCAATTCTGAAAGCTGAGAATCAATACTATAATTTAGTACTATCATTACTAAAGTTGTACTACAGTTAATATTCATCTTTTCAAATTGATTTAGCCTTGATGAAACTCAATTGTCGTTTTGTTTTATTGATAAGTTTAAAAAAGAAAAATCAAGAAAAGTTGTAATGATAAGATCCGGCCTCCACTCTGCCAATTTTCCTGGAAAAGTTTTTTTCAATTGCTTTGGAATGTTTGTAAACATTGTCTGATCTGCTACTTAAGATGACCTTGCCTTTAACCAAATATTTTAGCCTTCAAACACTCAAACAAAAACAATCATTTCCTTTCGGTGTAATCTTTTTCTTTGTTACTAATTGATAAACTACGAAGATAAGCCTAGTAGTTGACGACCATGACATCATCTTTCGAAGGATAATCATTTTTGTTCTGTTGCTAAATTGGAATCTGGTTTGGGAGTTTAAAAATCTATGATCGAAGAAATGAAGGTAGCTTTGGAACTCTTAGCTACAGATTCACCGTCTCCTTGCGCCAACGAGTGATTTATTATCAACATTACGTCTATTCATGGATATATTTCTATACCAATTTTAATTTTTTCATTCCTAAAGTATTTTTTCACAACACCAAATATATACACAAAAATTTACTTTGAATTTAATTGTTTTCATTTCAAGGTTTAATCAACATAGAATTAAATATTTAGTTTTTTTTAATAGTATAATTTTGATAGTTTCATTATTAGCTGACAAAAAGTAAAGAATTTTTCATGTTCAGAATATTATAAAGATATTTAGTTTTTAATATTTTACAAGAGGCTGATTTTTTTTAATTTTTTTAATTTTAAATTCTGCCGTTCTGCAGTGATTTGGGGGAATCAGTGATAGAGATTCGCAAATACCCACAGGATCCGCGTGACTGTGGGAGGGACCGTTTACGTCCTCAGTATTTATTATCTGGAGGACTCCAGAAACTATAAATGACTTCATTTTTAGAATGAAACTCATGCATTTTTTGTCAATCCAAGAAACATCAACATGATGATCCTTGTTGAAGTGGCTTCGACCGTTGTAAATAGATTAACGTCAGATTAACAAAGAACTTTCTTCATACGAAAGATGACAAACATTAGAACCCCGTCACCTAGTTTAGTTTTGTGTCAAACAGATGAGTTTACGAGTGGTTTTATTATTATTATTAATAGTATCGAAATAAACAATCCTCTTAGTGGGCAATTAATTTATAACTGTTGATTCTTTATTTGGAAAGAAGATGCTTTTCACTAAATGCTGCTTTACTTTTGAAAAGCATTGATTTATCAATAAAATTTACATTGGATAAACAAATCAATCAACTGATTCGATCAATTACTTCGATTTAAAATATGTTTGTTTTTTACACTAAGAATTTTTATGGACCAGAAGTTCCTGCAACAACTTAAAACTTACTTTCTTGAAAGGTTGTTTTTTAGAATTCTTTCTTTTTTTAAAAAAAAAATTCCATTTATTTTTAAATTATACTAATAATAGAAAACTAATAACAGAATTTTTTAATAATATCTACAAAAATATTTCCTTAAGTTGGGTAAATCCAAATAGTTATGTTGCATAATTTAAATCATATCAAAACCCGGGAAATTAATGGATTAATATCGTTGCTGATAACGTGTTTCGTTTCTAATGATATCCTATGGGAGTGTTTGGAAGTTTCTCGTGTTAATTTTTCAACAAGAACCCTCATAAAGTTTTTCTACTGTAAAAAGCCGTTTGTTCTCAAAATATGCATGTCAAGTTTGAAGACGATCGTTGCAGCGATTGAAGACATGAAGACTGATTTGATGTCTCCTCCTTTCCTACAAATAGAATTTTTCCTGAAATTTGTGTAATATTTCCGACCAGAAAATGTAATCAACCTTATAATAGTGAAAAGAATTTAACATGCTGAAAAATAATATAAAACAAGAAATAAGTTCAGCATAAATCTAACCAAATTGCCTTTCTGGTTCGATTTGTGCTGAACTAATTTCTTGTTTTATGTTATAATAGTAATTTAGAAATATCGATATTAATTTCAGTATTGTTAAAAATGATTTTAAGTTACTTTCCTGCCAGTTTTCTATGGTTTTTTTTTTCCTTTGTTTTATCTCAAGTTATCTGTAAATAATTTTTTTAATTTTGCATTGACTCCTCAAACTTTTATCTTTAGATAGTCATTACAAGTAAAAAGCGTTCCAAAAAAAAAAAAGGAAAAAGACTTGTTTTATAATTTCTTTTTCTTGCTTTCGTTTTTTCCATTGATTTTCAGAATCCCACGATGTCTCAAATATCATTTTTTTAATAATACATTACTTAATATAAATACTGATAAAATTCTTTTTGTAAATAAAGTAATAGTTTCTAGATAAGGTACTACAGAATTGTTGTAATATTTGTAGTGTTCAGCTTTATTTTCCAGATAGAAATTGAATTTTTTTTTTGTCTGAATGGTTCCATTGAGTTCGAGATGGAATCATTACAACCACAAATGAAACTGATTTCGAAGTGAAACGTGTCAACTAAAAATAAACCAGTTTCGCAAACCAGTTTGCATTCATAAACTGCTCTAGTAACTTCCATTGCTTATGACTAATCCAAGTCTCTCAAGCTTACAAAAGCTAAACTTCAAAGGAAATTTAACCAGAAATTGCTGAAGAAGTTGAAGCATACTTTCTTCAAATATTGTCCCGCTCATTTTTTTTTTTTTGTTAAATAAAAATATAAGTGAACACAGTAGCTGTTTCCATTTCTAAAGAAAAAAATTCAATCCCCCAACACTTCCATTAGTTGATGGAATCCATTGAAATTTTCTTCACTTAGAAATTCAGTTACGATATCATTTTTTTATTATTTAAAATTTCTGAAACTATCAAATCAGCTTTATTTCAGTCTACTGTTATAATTAAGCTCAGAGGATTTTGAGTACAAAAGTTTGTTTATATGTAAAAATACAGGGCTTTTTTTTTCCCTAGAAGAAAGGTACAGGAATTCTCGTCATTTTCCACAGAAGCATTTTCATAGTCACTTTTTAGAAAGCACAAAGTGCACAAAGCTAAAAACCAATTATCTTAGAAATTCGAAAATACTAAAAAAAAATTTGTCTGCAATTTTTATAATATTTTTAAACTTTTGATGTATCTCCAGTTTCCTTTTCGCTTATTACGAGTTTTAGGTTGGGTGTTTGCAGCTGAATGCAGTCCTTGTAGCAACCCTGACTTCCCATATTTAAAAGATGTCAGTGGTGGTTCTACTATCCTGAGGAAAGCAGACTTTGAAGTGTTTCCGTTAGTACAGCTGCCCTCTGTGGTGCTACAGTTAGGTTCATTGTGGAAAGACTCGCTCACACTCATTTGAAGATTTAGGAATGGTATTGAGAATACTTTTTAAATGTACAGTAATGGCCACAATTATTAAAAAAACAAAAACCCAATTTTACGTGTGCAGATAATAATGTTTAAAAATAAATTATAGCCAACACACAGGATTATGCTAAAAAGGTTTAACACATTAAAAAATACAAAACCACGTCCGGTTTCGCCTTTTGTTCAAGGCATTGACGAGTGAGAATACTTTTTTACTTCCCAAGTTTTTCAGAAACAACTTTTGGTGCGCTAGAATCGCAATCGGGAAGTTCAATCAGGCGAAACTCGAAATACTAAAGCAAACATTAGAAAGTGTTTTGTGACAAAATTAACTGTTTTGAGAGAAAGTATTAATTTACTGTCCAAAAAAGGTACCGGAACGCCGTATTGATGCGTTCTGGCCGGAAAATTTATTGCATGTATATTTCTTTCTTTTTTTTTTTTGATGTAACTATAGTACTTTATTGTAAACTTCATTAGGAATTTAAACTAATGTGTAAGACGTAGTTTTTAGCAACTGGTATCTTCCACAGTTGGCATGAAAGGGAAAAATGCCACCTACTGTAGCTATAATGGTACCAATCCTATACTTGAATACTGCGACTAACTATGGTATCGTCACAGTACGATCCCCAACATAATAATATCTATTCACTTTTTAAAAAAAATCATCTGACGTCAGATCTTGACTCCGATTTGCGAATCATTAGAAACAGGGCCAAAAGAGGCTGACTCAGCCCAGGGCCCCATAAGGACTAGGGGGGCGTCAATCTTTTTTTTTTTTGCTAAGGCGCTGTTATCTGCGCCCTCAAAAGGAGACGTACTATTGTCTAGTACCTACTGTACCAGGATCAGGCTATCGCTGTAGTGGGGTGAAAGATGGAAGTGTCGGAGGGGCCCAGAAATACCAAAAAGCCTAGGGTTCCGGCCAGATTTTAATATTAGAAAGGATGTTGTCGCTGAAATTAAAACCATAGAATTTAATTCTAATTTCGATGAAGCATTTTAAAATGCAATGTGTTGATAGCATCGTATTTTAGTCAGGATATTTTCCAATGGACAGTGACCCAAGTATAATTCTTCTCCAAGTACTCACTTTGCCGAATTTTTCTTAAAGTTGTATTTAAATGAGACTTGCGAGGTTCCTCCCAAATATTTAATTAATACGAATAATTATGTCAACAATCTTGGAATATTAAAAGAAAATCGTAAGTGAAAGGCAAGATAATTCCAAACAGGTTTGTAGGAAGGGGAAAATTCGGTTCAAGAGAGAATCCATTCAGCTCGTGTTAATAACGATTGCTGCTGAATTTGCTCAGAATTTAAAAACGGCATCTATTTTTTTTTAGTAGGGTTTTCAGGGTTGTTTGAAATCCAGTATCATAGACAGCGATAGTTTATTACAAGGGTTTACAGATTCTAATTTATAAACTGAATATTAGTTTATTTCCTAGATGATTTTAGGATATATCCAGCTTTCTCTTTCATAACAATTTATCTTGGATTAAGTTTATCTATAATTGACTTTCTCTAAATTTTTTTAATAAAAGATTTAGAAGATAAATATTTGATTGGTTTTTGTAGAGCACATAATAAGCCTAACTACTACAAGATGCTAAAATAGCTTATATTAGTAAAGTTTAATAGTGAATTAGATTTATAATATAGAAGGGCTTATACGGGAGGTGTCTAGAATGAGGGAGGGGCTTTTTGCCTTCGAAAAATATAAAGTGTAGTCTTTTTCTTTAGTTGTTTTTGATTAGTCAATTGAAATACTTTGTCCATCCCCTTCCACAAAATCCTAATATGAATAGATATAAGATATTTTGGGCATCGGAAAGTACAAAGATTCGAATAATGAAAAGTTGAAGAGTGTAATTTGAAGTCAGAAAACTGTATTCTGTCCGTCTGTTTGTCTGTGATTAAGAATAACTCAAAATTTATTTATCCAAAGGAGCTGAAACTTAGTGGCAACTTTAGCTTGATAACAGCAAGAATTTTAAATAAGAAACCAGTAAGAAAAGGATGTTTTCTTACATCCAATTTTCAATAGAGTTAAAAAGCCAAACACAAAGTGAGTTGATAGGTGTTGAAAGACGTAGGTTTTTTTTGCCCCAATCAATTTATGTTATTTTTTTATTTATCTTTCTTAGTTAAGAGAGATTCATCAAGTCACTCGATTCACAGGAATGTTATTTTATTTTGAGGGTCTGAAGGTGACAGACAATGAAAACAATAGAAGCCCAACAATTGGTGTTAATCCTTTTGCCTAATCCACTAATTCTGTGTGCTTTGATATGATTACATTAAACGGATTTTAAACAAGCGAAGTAAGTAATGCAGATTGAATTAATGTTTTTCCGAAATAAAAATCATTATTTCAACAGATATTATAATGCATACGAAGATTTACCTATTTTTTTTTGGTTTAGTCGACTTTCAATAAAATAAAAAAAAATTAAAAAAGAAGAAGAAAGAAAGATAGAAAGAAAGAAAAAACAATAAAAAAATAAATTCTGAAAATATTTCAAGAAACGTGGACTTTAATTTCTTTGAAGCTGAGAAGTATTTACACTAATCAACAAAACTTCCTTATGAAAAGACAGAATAAACAAGTAAAAGTGTATTCTTTTTTTATGGGTTTTTAATCACAATTTTAGTTAAAATAAACTGATAAAAATCTTCAAATCTACCCCTGAATTACCTTCATTCTTGTAAATATATGTATAAATATAAATCTAGATCTTATTTAACTTAAAAAACCAATTTTTGAGTTTTTTTTTTTTTTTTTTTTTTGAAATTTACTTTATTCGGACACAATTTTGATATTTTTCTTCCATATTAATTGCAACTCACATCAACAAAAGGACAAATAATAACTTAAAACAAGAAAAATAACTATAACAACGCACACATTCAAAGGATTCACTAAAGAGCAAATTTTGGAGATTTCGTATTGAGACCCCCTCCCCCCCAAAAAAAACAAAAAAAAAAACCAACCTATATCGGGTTCCTGGTATGAAATTTCCAAAACTACAGTAAACTCCCGATTATCCACGGACCTCTTCTGTTTCCATTTTTTTTACTATACAATAAATTACGAATTAACAAAAAAAATTAAATCTAGAATAAGGTAAACAATAAAAGAGGCACATTTAGCGACCTCCAAGTAGGGGTTTTCGTATTTCGACACGAAAAAAGCAAAGACAGTTAACCGATTTTTTTTTTTTTTATTAAAAAGTAAGAAAATAAACTAAAATAAAATAAAATAATTGTTTTTAATGGATGTATTGCGATTTTAATGTAAATAAAACACGTTAAAAGCATTTTTGTGTCGATTTTCGTCCTGTTTCGTAAGCGGAATTCGCTTATCAGTGGTTGCCGTGCCACCCAATTCCGCGGATAATCGGGAGTTTACTGTAGTTCAAACGAATCCTTTTATGCCTATTTTTATTCTTATATATATTATTAGGCACGTAAAAGTTTACAAATACTAACTTTAATTCGAGTTCAATTGTTTGTTTACAAAAGATGCTACTAAGAAATTGCTGTCCGTCCATCTGTCTGTATTCTCAAGACAATTCAATCCATTGGTTGGATTTCGATGAAACATTATATTTATCTGTTTAATGTAATTTATCGTCAAAATTCAATATTGGTTAAAAAAAAGAGGGGGCCGGGAAAATTAAATAAATATTTTTCTAATGAACTAATAACTTTGTATGATTAAACTTCCAGTTAATTAAAAAAAAAAAATCATTAATACTTTTTAATTCATTAAAACTGAAAATTAGTTATACTCTGAAGATTATTCTTACCCTCAAATTAAAGATAGTTATTCTTAAGTCTCAATTGTTGTGTTTTATTTGCATTTACTAATAACATAAGTTTTTTTTGTTTTTTTTTAAATTTATTTACTAATAAAATGTAATGAAATTTGTAAGTAAAGCAGTCATGTTTCACGTTTTCGAAGAGAGTACTTTTTCAAATGAGCGTCAGATAGTAATGGAAACTCCCCTCTTTCGGAACTCCGGTATTCTTATTACCTATCGCTATTTAATTGAAACACCTTTTTGATTTTAATTCTGCTTCTTTACCTTTCTAACCAATAAATAAAGAGAACTTACCAGAGCACAGAGAACGAGCCAACGCAGCATTGTTGATAGCAGGTGTTGTTGGGCCTCAATCTCGTACCGGCCCTCGACTTCAGGTTTTGCAAGGAGGTCATTTGCTTTTTATATTGTGGGTCAGGAAGACATTGCCGTCGGTGCTACCACTGCGCAGAGCCATAAAAATAGGAAAGGAACACTTCTTCTTCAGTTTGCTACAGTTTTAAGACAAGGGCTTTAATAAGCCTTTCAAGTCAATTTCAAATGTATGTTCTTAAAGTTTTTTTTAAGAAAGTATCAATTAGGAATAAAATGAAAAGTACAAATTCAATAAATAAACAATTTTACTATAACAATGTTTTTAAATGTTGAATAAGTACGTTTTTAAAATGATATTAAATTTCAAACATCCAAATATTAAAATTAACATTTTAGTAAAAATTGAAAAAGTAAAAATTTGAATTATATAAAAAAATTTAATTTAAGTAAAAATTATTTTTTTATGTATAATATATATAATTATTATTTAATATATTAATATTTAATATATTAATTATTATATTTACTGTATTTTATAATGTTTATAGCTTTATAAAATAATAAATTTTAATGATTGTATTTTTAATGTATTTCTTTGTAATTTTATTAGCAATAACAAACTTTGTAGCAATTTGTAAAGATTTTAAGAACTGTTCTGAAAGCAGAATAGTTATAAGTGAATTATTATTAATATAAAGGACCAAACACACAAAGACAAAAAAAAACATTCTATTTATTTATGATCATCTGACGACGAAGGATAGAACCTTTGCAACATGTAATGTTATTTATTATGAAATTATTTATTTATATCTATTTTGTCTTTGTGTGCTTGGTCCTTTATATTAATATTTACACACACAACATGGATAATATGAATTATTATTATTAATTTATTTTTAACCAGAGTGCTTTCTCTTTTTTTTTATTCGTTTTCGTTTCTTTATTTTAGTTTGAATTTTAGAAATTTTAAATTTTACAACTGTTTTCTAAATACAAAAATATTCGCTCTCTTATTCTACGACAGGACTTTCTCCAAATTAAATTTCTTGAAAAATAATTCTCACTGTGTCCAAAAGTGTAGCTTCTCAACTGTTCAAAGTGACCTACAAAACCTATCCAGGTCTAGACGTTAGCTCTTCAATATGATGTGAAGCTACACATATTCACTGTATCAGAGGAATTTAAGATAGAAAGGGTTAAATCGATTCTCACCAATCAATGGAAAAACAAAAAACAAAAAGGAACATTCTTCTATAGGATGAAGAAAAGTCTCTGCAACCAAAGATAAAAAAGAAATTCCGATCGAAGGGCTCTATTTCATTTTGGGATGCAATTGAAATCCTACCAAACTTTCCTTCGCTGACCGATTGCAAATGAAATCGATCGAAAATAACGTATTGTCGTCCACGTGGACTCCCAAAACATGATTGTTTACTTCTGTTTATACCCAGAGGCGAAATTTGAAACATAGTAGATACGTAGTGACGATGAAACAAACATCATTTTTGTTTTTTGTTTTTTAACAAAAAAAAAAACACTTATTTTTTTTTATCTTTTTCTGTAAACTTTTTTTGCCTATTCATATTGACTATGAATTCAGAAACAAACACATTAAAAATTCTTAAATACAGAAATGTATTGCAATTACACCAGGTGATTCAAAAAGTACTGGAAAGTATTGATGGTTTTCACCGAACTATATCTTTTAAACTACTGCTCATAAAATCTGAAACTTTTTATATAAAATCGTCAAACATATAAGAGTTATATTTTCATGTTATTATTTATTCATTAATATTGAAATTCATTTTATTTGCGTTCTAACACCTCCAATATATCGAAATTATTATCCAAAAAAATTATTCGATTGTCTCCCAAAAAAGTCATTTGTCAGAATGCATTTTCAAAAAAATACAGTTTTTTTAAAAAAAAATTAAACAAAGGAATTAATGACAAAAGTGTTTAGATTAAGTTTTCCTAATTAGCTTTCTGTATCATTTGAATATTGGATCCAGACTTTTAGAGTTTAAACAACATCACAACAGTTATTTAAATATACGATATATTGAGGATGTTTGAACGCAAATAAAATGAATTTCAGTAATAATGAATAAATAATAACATGAAAATATAAGTCTTGACGATTTTATATAAAAAGTTTCAGATTTTTATGAACAGTAGTTTAAAAGATATGGGGCGGTGAAAACCACCAGTACTTTCCAGTATTTTATGAATCACCCGATATATACCTGTATATTAGTAATATCACTGATGATGATAACTGTATATTGAGAATTACATAAAATTCAAATTCAGTTTATGAGAAAAGAAAAATAATTCAATTAGTAAAAGTAAAAAATTGAAATCGGAGCAAAGAAATAATATTTCGTTTTTTAATTTTTCTCTTTCGTATTTATCCTTTTCGCCGTATTTTTTCCGTGCTTCTTGATTATTCCCTGAACTTTGTAGAGTCGTCTGTTCCCATTGGGGTCTAGATATTTCCCAGGCACCCTCAGGGGCTTTTTGTTAACCCTATCTGTACCATCTTGCTCTTCCAAGATCTTTATCTACTTTTGACCAGAGCCAGAATAGGATTTTACTTTGGGGAACAAGAAATTAGGGACCGGTCTCTAACAACAAAATAAGTAAAAAAAAATCAAGGTAGGAAGTACAGAGGAAAACGCGACTGACCATCCAACCAATGAAAAAAGAAGAAAAGAAAATAGGACCTACTCTATTAAATTCGAGGCTTAGGGAGGAATTTGGCCTTCTATTCTTAAAATTTTAATATTTTTTTTATTCAATCTAACATTTGTTTCAAAATTTCTTACAACATAGATTGAGCCTACGTAATCGAGATCACTTTATTGAACTTTCTTTCTTTACGTTTTCATTTTCAACTTATCCTTTCTCTTTTTACAAACAACTCAGACTATTCCAAAACCCAATGACGTAGTTAGAGGGTAGGTAGTTAGAGTTTTGGAATATGGGTGAAAAATTAAAATATCACCGTAATGTCAAAGTTTTCTCTGCCCACATGAGGGGATTGTACCTTCCAATTGAAAATAATCGGATTCATTTGTTGCCATCCCCTCTCTGCTACTAGAACCTGATTTTTTTTCTCTTCCTCCTTCCTCTTGAATCCAGTCACTATAAATCCTCAACAAAGATTTTTCCCTTTATTTCCTACTTTGTTTTTCGAAGATGATTCTTAACAGTCTCTCTCTTCTTCCTATTTCCCACCCAGTCTCACCTGTGTCATTAATGTCACTACGTAGGTAGAAAGTGTTTTCAATCTGCGTGAAGCCTTTATTTCCGCTGATTGTCTGAAACATGTTTTTCTTCCCTTATCTACACTTTGTCTTCTTTTCATAATTGGACAGATCCCTCTTAAATACATCCTCCTTTATCCTAATATCTGGTTCATCAACGGATATTGGCTTTTTAAGCGCTTAAATAAAAAGATTTTGAAGGGAAAAGAATGGTACCTCCAAATATAAACTAAAAAACAAGAAATACACAATAAAAAGAAAAAAATAGAAATTCATGTGCCAGTCTCCGCTGGCCTCTATGAATTTTTTATGCGCATCAGTTAAAAAAAAAGGACTTAAAAATGCTTAAACACATTAAATAACAGCTGTTTGGAGATGTCACTATTGCACTTATAAAAAAAAAAAAAAAAAGATTTAATGTGTTTAAGCATTTTTAGGCGCTTTTTATTTAATTGATGCGCAAAGAAAATTCATGGAGGCCGGCGGAGACTGGGCATGAATTTCTATTCTTTTATTTTTATTAGGTATTTCTTTTTTTTTAGTTTAGATTTGGAGGATCCATTCTTTTCCCTGCCTTTCCTTATATTAACCTCCATACTTGGACCTAGGGGTTTTGTAGTGAGTATTCTCCACTGATGTGGGCCCGCTAGCCGGGTAGGTAAGAGCGCATGGCTGCGGGTTGGAGGTGACGGGTTCGATTCCAGGCCTTGGCGGAGGCCGGGAATTTTTCCACGCTCATTTCTCCTCCAAACAGGTCCTAGGGTCTACCCAGCCCTCTGTAGAGTGGGTATCGGGTTTCTTTCCCGGGAGTTAAGGCGGGCGGGCGTCGGGCTGACTTCCGATTTCAATTTCGTCCCGTTGGTCACGAAACGCTGGGAGCCTTACCCCCCGCGCTCCCGTAGGCCTGCAGGGCCTGTTTATGGAATTACTTAATTTAACTTATTCATCCACTGATGATCGGCAACTGACCGAGAAACAGCTGTTTGGAGATGTCACTACTGCAGTTATAAACACTAGGTCCACTTTTTAATGTGTTGAAGGAAAAGATTTTATTCAATATCCATCGAAATAAATCTCAACGACAAATAAGTCAGGCAAATCTTAGATGACCAAAACAAAATCCAACAATAAGAACTTTAAGAGCTACTTTCCACAGAATTCTGTTTCTTTTCTTTTTCTATAGCCTAATTGCAGAAATAAAGAAGCCAACGCATATAAATTATTAAA
>JAFIDM010000179.1:6130057-6154684 GCA_023159025.1 Thereuonema tuberculata
GACTCATCAGCCAGATTTAGCTTCGATGATCCAGCTCAGAACGCGTGAATACCTATGGTTCCTTCTCCCGCTCTCGGGTTACTTCTCCCGCTTCACGCGTTCTGAGCTTGATCATCGAAGCTAAATCGGGCTGATGAGTCTTAATAAGGACGAAACAGCTGTCCCAGATTGCTGTCGATGATGGCTCAAGGCGTGAAAGCAAACAAATTTACGAATTTGTGCATTCCCTTGTTTTTTTCCGTTTTTATTTTACATTTAATGCACGTTAAACCTTCTTACTTATAGTTGGCATATCATTATCCTTTTCAATCGTTCTCATAGTGACATAATTATCTCAGTTCCGGTTCCTATATTAACTGTGATTTTTGATAAATATCTTTGAGTATATTTCCAACTAATACGTATTTTGGTAACCCCAAAGATATTATTTAAAAAACGCAACAGAGATTTTGATTAGATATTGAAAATAAATCTTTGTTTTTCAATAAACACATTAAAAAAATGAAAATAACCGATAAACGATACAAAACCTCTTTTTTTATAAATATTTTGTTCGACAACATTTGACTTATGCTCCATTCGATAACGGCATTATCTTGGCATTTCAAATAGATAATTATTATAAATTACGTAAAATATCTAATTTTTTTCAAAAAAAATCAAGATCTACGAAAGTAAATAACATTATCAGTCCTGTGTTCCCCTTCTCCTCCAGCATACTTAGGCTAAATGTTTAGGTTAAATGTTGGGCTTCTCTAAAGAGGTCCTAGAATTGAGCAAAACATTTTACCTATTTTTTCAAGATTTCAATAAAATCCGAAATTCCAAGAGCCGTAATCCTCCATCATTCAATAAAAAAAGAAACCAATTAACAGCCAACAACAATAATAATGATCAGTGACAAATATAACTTCAACTGAATTTAAAATACAGACTTGAAAAAGCAAAACATTAAACGGAAACATCTGTATCAACTCTCACAGCTTCGCAATGATAAACAAGCTTCTAATAAATGGCTTGAAAAATATCAACTCTTTGTGAAACAGAAGGTTTTATTATTGCAATTAGCAAAATATCCGTGCTTCACTCGGGTTACATGAAAGAGGTGTCCTCATGGATGATGCAAAAAAGGTAATTGTATGATCACTTTGAAACTTTTCCAGTTGGTAAAAAAGGCACCTGATAGTCACAAATCCCGCTTGGTTTGGGAGATACACATATCCTACAGGAATGTTTCGCCCTCCCTCATCCCCTTTCCACCCGTTAGGATCCGATTATTGGAAATTGGTTGAATACGTATATTTTAGATTTTGACAAAGCACATTACTGTGTTTGCAAATCAGGCTGTTTTGGAGAGACGCATACCTTTGAAGAAAGATTGCCCCTTCGCCCCGTTTACATCCCTTAGGATCCGAATATCGAAAATTCGTTAAATACGTATATTTTAGATTGGGATAAAGAACACTCATAAAAATTTCACGTATCCAACTAAAGAGGTTTCAGAAATATAGGTGCCCTTCGAGATGTTTGCCCCTCATTTTCGATCCTCCGTGACAAATTTGGTAAAGATCCGTTGAGAAATGACGACGTTGTTTCAAACCAAACCAATCAACCAAACAAACAAACACTTGCACTTACTATATACAATAGATACAGGATCAGATAATAAAAACTAAGAATTTCATGAAACATATCTTCAAAGACATGATAAATGCCCATGAGACCACACTCAAAAAAAGACAATAGATCTGAATATACACTGAATATACTCAAAGACAAGATAATATCTTCAAACAGATATGCCCAGCCGACGCTCTAAATACATCCCAGAAGGAAAAACTGTATCATGGTGTATTGTATATACTGTTCAAACCTAACACAATTCTAGAAAATAGCCACTGTATTGGTCTAGAGATGTAATAAAGGACAGAATGATACCTTTCAATAGACTGACATTACATTCAGTAACAAATTCAACACAAACAACATATCTTACAGATATAGCTATCCCTAACACTGCCAACATAGATAAAACGGATTCTGAAAAAAATCAGAAGTATTTACAACTCTCTAAAAAAAATCAAAGAAATGTGTCATCAGAAGTGAAAATAATACTCAACATTATTTCATCAATTGATTTGATACCACACACGTTTCTTAATAGCTTAGAAACAAAAACATTTATTTAAAATTATAAACGACAGTCATCATTAATACTTGCTTTATAAGCCGATGTTTCCTTACTAGCACCTAACAGTATACCAATATTAATTATTAATAATAATATTATTATAATAATAATAACTACCGACCCAATCAGGTAGCGTCTATCGTTCATCAACAGTTAGCACACAAACACTCACTTATTAAGAACACGGTCCCATACTACAAGTACACACCACAAAGCGTACTAGAATCACCCTCACATAAGCTGTACTGGGACCGTCCCATTCACACAGACAAAACTATACATCACAACAGACCTGACATCACACTTGTTGATAAGGTCAATAAACAGACCTATCTCATTGATATTGCAGTTCCCATCAGCAAGAACATGCAGAAAAACACGCTGACAAGATAAGTAAATAACAGACCTAGCACACGAGCTCCAGAAGCAGTGGAGGCAGGATCGAGTACGTGTTGTGCCCATCGTTCTGTCCATCACTTGTCTGGTGCCTCACCCATTGCACCACAGCCTCAGCACACTAGGACTTCATAAAAACACTTATGCGCAACTGCAGAAGGCTGTGGTACTCAACACATGACGCATAGTTAAGAAATTCATGGACACAACCCTCACCGTTCTTCCACACTTTTTTTACACTTGGCAATATGTGCTTTGGTCCTTGACCCGCCATATTGTCATTGCTGGGAAACCCAAGGTTTGAAACTTTTACATAGTAATAATACATGTTTAGCTTGAGTAATTCCGCTATAAATCTTAAAACCGGATATTTAATCCGAGAAGAGACAGGCAATGCTACTACTAATAATAATAATAACAGCAACTTAATTTAAACTCTGATCATCCGTCAGTGGTCTTTTTATTAGAACTAGGTACGTACTGAAACTATGTTGAGGTATTTAATACTAAGGTAACGCACCTAAAAGTAATTCTAATATATTCTTTTATATACTTATATATATTACTATGCGGTTATAATTCAAATGTTACAAATACTAAAATAATTAATCTCATTTTATGTCAACGTCATAATGAGATTCTGTAATAATAAAAAAAATACGTCATTTTTCATCATTTCTCAACTTTTCTCTGTAAGCAATAAAAAAAATCATATCTGGCTCATTACCAATACGAAAGTAATGACCTCTTAGTATTAAAAAAACTTTCTTGTTTTTGGCGCCTTTTTCTTATGTTTTCCGTTGTAAAAACATAATACTTTATCAATTTAATTTTTTTCATTTTCGCGTGGGATTGAATAAACAATTTTTTTCAATTTCTTCTTGTGTTCTTTTATTTCCAAATTAATAAAATTCTTGCACTAATTAACGATTTCATTGATATGATGCCTTTATATTATGAGTAGATTATCTATTACTATAAGGTATTTTTTTATAGTGAAGTCATCCTAGTTTTTCATTCTATCATTTGTTTAGATTTTCTCGTGTTTTATTTTTTTTATATGAATTTTGTGGATATTTTATTTTATATTTGAACTTTGAACTGATTTCAATGTTCAATTTGTTTTCGTTTGAGCATAAGGTGAAGGCTCCTGTAGACGCTTCAGATTGTGTTCTTTTTTATTGTTTTGGAGGAGTTACTGTCAACTGATTTCAAAAGCACCTAACATCAAGTAAATATTTCACGTAAAAAACAAAAAACAAATAAGAAAGACACATGGAAACAAGAAAGGTTCCACACCCTTTCTTGTTCCTATGTGCCTTCCGTATTTGTATTTTTTATGTTAATCTAGGCATGTTAAATCTTTTTAGTCTTTTGATAACGATCAGAAGACTTATATTCCCGTTTTGTCTGTCTGTGAGCAAGTATCATTAAAATATCATTAGCAACAATCAGAATAATCACAACAATCGCAACGATTGCGTCTTTTGCATGCGCAACAATCACATTTATAATAATAAGGAAATTAAAGCAACATCAATTTATTGTCTTATACGTATCATACGTTGCGAAACATTGCGATTGGTTTACTAATCGCTATCCCTACTTTGTTTGTTTAAATATTTAACACTCCAATCTTCTGGTATTTAAATAATCTTACATTTGAATTTCATTGTCCCTATACTAAACAACTTACATTGTTTTGTAAGAGAAGTTAAATTGCAACCCGTTACATCCTGACATTAAAAAAATTGTTAAATAAAACAATGTTCAGGTTTCAAGGTGTTCTATTTCTTACTTGAAACTTGAGGTTTTTACTTAAAATCTGTCCTGAAATTAAACTCCTAATATAGCTCTAATAAGCTCTGAACGCCACAGCTATTTAGAAAATTTATCGCTATTTTTTTATAAATGATAATATTGAAGATAAGCTATTATTTTCCAAAATTAATAGCTTCCAACTTAAATCCTGGAATCTCAAGAATGAACTTTATTTAAAGCCTTTTCGTTATATGTATATATAAAAAAACTAATCTACAAATAATCAAGGCTAAACAATTAGATTAATAACAACGGTTATCTGGATTTTTTTTAAAAAGTTCTAGATAACATCCAATACAAAAAGATCTTGCAGTGATTTTTCGTTCATTTCGTGCCTCGGAGTTACATTTATCAACATGAAGGTTTTTTTGGCAGTTCTCGTCATCATCTCTTTTACCCTCGCAAATTCTAATCCTACCCTGAGAAGGCAAACATCCGTTGAACAATATGGTCTTTTCAGTGAGTATTTATTAATCATCTATTTCAGTTGATTGCCTTAAATTGTTCATCTAGATTTCATTGAAATTTTCTTCCATTCCTCAAACGTTTCTTTTCATTAGGTTTGGTTTAAATTAGTGAAAAAACCCCATTTCATAAAATAGTTAATCATATATTTATTTCATTACTTCCTTACACGTTTCGTATGAAAGTATGTACAGGTTCACAAACATTAAAAGCAAATGTTCTTAGCAATAATAGTACTATTGTTTTCGAATTATGTAATCTTGTGCTAATTCTAATGGAAAGAAAAATCAGTAAATAAAAATGTAAGAGATGTTATCTAATTCTACTCAAAAACGCTGTTCTCCAACTTGAAATGATTTCCTCTGTATATTCATCTGTAACTGCTTTGATCCCAGAGTGTTGCCCATTAGTAATTTTTTTGGATCAGTGAAATCAGATAGTAATAATTCATGAGACACCTTCCACACTATAATTAAGCTATATTTTTACGTTATCTTGTGTCGAAATAGACTTGTGTTGTTGCTTTCTTACAATGAACTAGACCTTGGTGTAAATATAGCTAAGGTTAAACATAAACAGAATAAAATAAGAATCACCCAAAGTTAAGGTTTCTATTCTGATAATTATGTGTATGGATTAAAGGAGGTGTATATTTGTTGAAAGAAATATAAGATATTTTTGACAAATTGTAAGCTTAAATGCTTTACCAGTCTAACATATCAAATAAGACTGGTTTCTTGTAAACAGAAGAACCAAACCTAGCAAAGACCAAATTATGAACAAAAATATAATAGATATTGCAAAGTTGATTTTTTTTTAGATTAGGGTTTCCCAATTAAATAATGATCTAATGATAAAATCAGACGATTCTGAATATTCAATTAGGACCAAATATGTTCAGTTCCATTTAGATCTAGTCGTTCTACTCCATTAAAGATAAATTTTAAATGAGAATTTTAGATTGTCTGAGGAAAAGAATTAGTTTCTTTTTCGCAAGATTGAAGAATTGGATAAAAAAAAGATGATTGTGAGTCAAAGCAATTTTTACTAATTTTATTTTGATAGATTTAATATTTTGTATTTTATTGTGAGAATATCTCGTGTGTGTTTTTATTGATTCCTTCATTAATGGGATTTAAATTCAAAATGCAAATCTCGTAGCTGCTTTTCATTAGGAATTTTTAGATCTAACAATAGGTGACTCCAAAACGAAACTCCGATCTCCTCGGGTGAAGCCACACTGCTTTTCAATTTTTAAAAAGCTTTTTCTTCTACTAAAACAGACTATCCCTAAAAGAAACAACGTAGACGAGATCAGCAGAAATGATTGGCTGAAGCCTATATGATGTCTTCATTCTGAGAATGCGTTACATTAACTTCCATTGAACTCAACTAAAAATACAGGCACTGAGATACTAAATGAAAGACGTAAAAATCAGGAAAAGATTCTAGGAAGGTCGCTATTTTAGAGTTTAATAATCGGAATGAAGGTGCTAGATGAGGCATGTTTTTAGCACTCATAATTTTGTTCTAACCTAATAGCTTATAACTAAACAAAATGATCTGTTTCAAATGAAATTAAAGAAAAAAAATGACTTGAAAGAGCATTTTACTCAGGGAAATCTAATTGTTTTATAAAAATCCTTTTATTATAAAAAAAACGTTTGATGAAATGGCGAAAGTGACTCCTCAAAAATTTAATTACAATTTCATTGATTTGTATTGAAATTCCTTTTGCAACAAAGGAAAGAGAGGCTAAAGATTTTGATTGAAGCTAATATTTTTACTTATCTAGTTTCTGTTATCGGTTAAAACCTTTGAGAAATTATTTTAACCTTCTTTTTATCAAATGTCATCAACCCTTGAGTCGCTGAGGAGAATGAAAGTAAGGTACAAGTTTAAGAAAGACGAAACAGCCATCCCAGGTTTCCTTATCCATGACTCAATAATTATTTTTATTGCTTTATTCTTATTTATTTCGTTTGTTTGTTTGTCAATATTGTGTTTACTTAAAATAATTTTTCATTAATTGATTCAATATTTAAGTGAACAAACTTTAGTTTTATGGTAAATTTTTGACTTTTTTTTTTCTTTCGGTGGAGTACATTTTCACTTGATCTCTGTAAGGTCGTAATAAAACTAATCACCAATTTTAAAATGTGGCCATAAGAAAACTGAATATAATTAGAGTTTAAATTACAATTGAATCCATGTTGTTGGGATCATTAGAGTTAGATTTTGGGAATGAAAAAAACATCATCAACGTTTTAGAGGTTGGTGTTTTCTTTAAAACCTGATCCATTTGTTTTGTACTAATTTGTTCTTACTCTATTTCCGTTTCAGGCAAAACCAAGTGTTTTGATGAACTCGGTTGCTACAACACCAACGACTTCTTCGACATCTCCTACCGCCCCATAAACACTGTCCCAGATGACCGGAAGGACATCAATGTCCGGTTTGCTTTGTACACAAGAAAAACTCGTCCTCTCGAACCACCGAAACCGCATTTCCTTAAACTGTACGACACTGAATCAGTGAAGAAAAGCCCCTTCGATCCCAAAAAACCCATCAAATTCATCGTCCATGGATTTCTGGACACAGGGTTCCTCAAATGGGTTAACGTAAGTCATTCAAATAAGGAAACCTTTTCATGACTTTTTAAAGATTATGTATGTCATAGCGTATTTCGAATTATAACAGCATTCAAAATTATTCTTTTTTTCTCTGTAATTCATACTACGGGGCCTATAAACATGGGACCAAACCTATATTATTAAGTTATAATTAGCTTCAATACGGTCTGAAAAGACTGTAAAAACTAAAAACTCATGCTAATTTAAGTGTAAATACGTTAGATCTAGAGTTAACACTGTCATCAAGTTGGTCGTTGTTGGCAGACATGTGAAATCAAAGATAGAAGACCAAAATGAAATATATAAGCTGGAAAACTTGAAGCTTGAAAATTATCTTTCAAGTTTGGAATTAAAAGAAATTTTAATTGAACATTATTATTATTTATAAACGGAATATATCATTAAACAACAAAAGTTGAAACCAAGTGCTTACTGGGTGACGTCCCAGGGCAGCTGTTCTCGCTCATTAGCAGGAATACATCATTTCTACTTTTGTTGAACATAAAAAAATGGTTAGATCAGTATTTTTTGGGGAAAAAAATTGGGATTAGAATGGATTTGCTCCGAAATTTTCACTCTTCCCTTGGTGATTAACTTGTCAATTGGTTGATCTGCATCATCTAAGAAAGTTTTCTTCCAAACAAGTTGCAAAGCTTCAGTCCAAGAGCTACAGCTTAGATACATTGCTAGTACCGTAATTCAAGTACCGTAATTCAGATAATTCAAATAAATACTAATATCAGAAAGCAAAAAATCGAATGGCAATAGTTATTATAATCAAATTGAGATCTAATTGATGTTTTTCCTACCAGATGGACACAAGTGTGGAGCTTAGGACTACAACCCTATGTCTGCTGTAGTAACCAATATCAGGAAAAGTTGAATGTTTATGTCAGATCTAGATATGAGATACTAACTATGGATTAGAGTAATTGGAAGAAGGAACTCCTGTTTTAATTACCTTTATGTTAATTATCAATTTGCTGAATACAAATTACATTTAATAACTGTTGGTCATCCTCTACTTCAGTAATTCCTTCAGTAAATGCGGGAAAAGAAAGATATTACAATACTTCTATACCCAGAGTGTCAGAGAACATGTTTTAAAACAGATTTCGTTGAAAAATTATTTCTGTATTAATTTCTTTCTTTTTCTCTTAAATTACAGCTCTTAAAAACTACAGCTCTTAAATTACAGCTCTCTTAAAAAACTTTCACCTGTACTCTACTTATTAGATAGTTTTTAAAATGGACAAAATGATAACTCGTTACTAGACTGCACTGAGTGAATTTTGGTTGGGAATCTGTGGTTTAATAATAAAATTGCAAACATCTTGCTTCCAATTAAGAAGTAACCAGCCCTCCCTTACATTTGTCCACCTGTTGCAATAGACAGACTTCACATAGAAAAGTAGGTAGAGGACTGGGTGATTAATTAAAGTTCCTTTCTGGAATAATTTTTCGTTGGCTTAATCCAAAGATTCATCAAAATGTAGACATCACTATGGTCGCTAGATTGCAACAATAAATTCTCCTTCACTCTACAAAAACGACAAACTTGAAAGACAAAATTCAGCCGCCCTCCCACCCGTTACTGTCCTTCTGCTCGATGTTGAAGTAACCAATACAGTTTTGCTATATTTCTAACGTCATTACTCCCTTTCCTGGCTAATCTCAATGCTAGCATTTGCTTGTGTAAAGGAAGCGCTGTAATCACTTCAGCCATGAGCAAAAACCTTTAAAAACAAATATTTACTATTTCAAATTTCAGTACGTTCTGTTACCTTATTTTGGTAGCTGTTGTGTTGCATGATTTCTCTTATTGTATTTACAAATATTAAAAGCACTTCGAAATGCTAGGAGAACGTAGTAAAATCCTCCGCCATCTTGAAACAAAATGGCTACCACAGCATTAAAAAAAGTAGCATAGATTTCGGAATCGTTTTATTACAGAAGAAAATTTGAACAAATAATACTGTTTATAAAGCTTATCGGAATAAAGTCATTTCATAGAAATAAAAATTGAGATTCCTTACGATAGAATGAGGAAATGATTGCAATCAATCTCTATTACTCTCCAATTTAAAACGACATCTGCTGATAATAAAAATGTTTCAATTGCTGTTATCACTTCAGATAACTGTTTTTTATTATCATCATTATTTAGATAATAAAAACTCTCTTATCAGTTTAACCTTGAGAATTTTCTTTTTTCTATGTATTCTTTATACGAGATGGAAAATACATTTAATTAACGACAATTAACTCCAGAAAACAAATTTTAGGAAGATTTGTAATGTGTATACCTTCATAATGTGTGTTTTTCACAGAACTTCCGGAAAACAGGAATTGCAGAAGACGGAATGAAAATTCCGCAGTTTTAACTGGAATCATATCAATGATAGCCACAGTATTATAAGGATTTGATTAGTTTGCAATTGATTGATAATAATTTAATCTGCAAAAAAGCAATTAAAACAGTTATTACAGGTATTACGTCAAATTATGCGCTTTAAACCCTTTTAAAACTTTTTAAGAGATATAAAAAAAAGATAATAATGTAAATTCACAGAAATTATTCAACAAGATTGAAAGAGATTTCGGGAACAAAGATTAGATTATGAAATTGAACTCTTTAGTTCCTGTGAGTCTCCGTATTTGTAAGGAACAGCTGTTTCGATCTGAATTGTTCTCCTTAGCCGCAGTTACTCAGATACAGTAAAAGAATAGATACTGTTTTAAACAGCGTTTCTTAATACTTAGAATAAAGTAGCCTTGCCATTAAATACGTGACAAGGTATTATACATTAACAGTTTCTAGACTGACAATGAAATACACCTCAATTCTCTTACTGTCAAAAAGAAGACAATGAAATGTTCGGTTGAGAACTGTTAATGAGGAGAAAGAAACACAGATCTTTCTTTGGTCGATTAAATAATAAATATTTGTTAATTGCAGCATCCTGTTTATAGAAATTGAAAGTTTCTTTGAATTTTCTTTTGACATGTACAGCAAAGTTTCCAATTCTCACCTCGGATAAAATTTAAATAAATATATTGATCTATAGGGTGATTCTAAATTTATTGGATAAACTTTAAGTGGTGGTAGGTCACACTAAAACAAACATTTTTTGTCAAACAATGTATGTCAGCAACTGTCGCGTTTACGTGGTAGAGGCCACTGTTTGGTCGTTGACGATATCCACCAAAGATTGAGAGAGAATTGTTGCTGGTAACATGCTGGCAATATAGCATGTGGATTTGCGTTTGTCCATGATGAGCATTGTGCACATTAAACACTCCCTCACGTGTAAACAATGATTCATCTGTGAAGAGCACATGTGCTGGAAAATAAACTGCCCTCTGTTGCATAAACCAGCAGAAGAAGTCTATGCGCCGAGGATAATCCTCAGCTTTCAATGCGTGAATTCTCTGTCAATGGAATGGTTGCAAAATTCTCCATATGGTGATTTGGCTCACATCTACGCTACGTGTAACACTCTCTGGTGCTTTTGTCGGGACGTTCCTCTGTCATAGAATGTAAATGCGACAGTGGCGGACATACATCGTTTAAAAATGTTTGTTTTAGTGTGTCCTACCACCACTGTAAGTTTTGTCCTATGAATTTAGAATCAACTTGTATATTTAATGCTATCCTTTACGCATGTCATCTATTCATGAAACCTATTTATACCTTAGTGGACCTTGTTATCCATAAAGGAACCACTTCATACAAATCTTTATAAGATTACCTTATAATTACTCGTTCATGTAGGTTTAATTCAAGAGTGTAGAATCTATGATATATTATTAAATTATATATAACATATAATTTAATAAAATTTTGTAATCAATAGTAGTTTCTTTAGTTTTTCCGAGAATTTCCTTAAGTGATCTATTAATTGCTACTTTCTCCCAATACAAAGTTTTAAGATGATGCAGAAGATAAATTGGATCAAAGGAGCATCAGCGAAAAACACCCAACATAATAGGAATATTAGTCAGTAATCCCAACAACGCATGCAGTTATTGTTACTTGTAATTTAACTCCATAAATTTTTTTAACATGATTTAAAATTCATTAAATTTTTATTTCTCATTATAAAATGATGAAAATTTACTGTTAGTATTTGGAATGTAATGTTTTTAATGTTTTTCTTTCAGGAAATGGGTAACGCCATTTTGGATGTGGAAGATGTGAATGTTATCTCCGTTGATTGGTCGATGGGAGGTGGACTTCCCTACCTCAAGGCAACAGCTAATACATGGGTAGTAGGAGGAGAATTGGCCTTCTTTATCAAGTTTCTTGGGGTATTTATTGTTTTTAAGATATATCTAATATTTCAAATTAAAAATCAATTTTATATATATAGATCAAATAAAGAAAATGCTTTATTCAATATATTTACATTCCTTTGGCCTACAACTATGTCAATCGGTTTTGTTTCGTATGTATTTTACTGAAACAACCCCTCCCTAATCACACAATTTTCATGAACAGAGCAGACATATTTAAATTCAAGTACTAACTCTAAATTTCACTGAGATGCCTTGAAATTATGGTCCTATCTGTCCTTTTTAAATTGGCCATTTTTAAAAAATTATATCTCAGGTGCTAAAGGATAGATTTTTTTAGACGATTTCATATTTTCTATTTGAAATTTATCATTGAGATATTCATAAATCAATGAAAACTATAAAAAAAATAAACAAAAAAGACAGTTATTAAAAATAGTTAAGCTGCCAGACGAAATATCGAGTTAAAAGAAAGTATTCACTTGATGTCTTCTGTGGCGTGGATTTCCATTTTCCAAGTAGATCGTATCATATACAGAGATACAGCAGATTATAAAGGCATCTCTTAAATCTAAAACATTATAAGTATATATAAAAAAATTATAAGTAATAAAATGTATATACAGTATATATAAATGTAAGTGCTAGATGCGCGCCATCAAGTTCTTCTAAGATATAGCTTCAGCTTTTTAGCTTTAGCCTTAACTTTTAACCCTAACTCAGCAACGTGTAGTTATTTACTTTTATTTACATGATGCAAAGTACAACTTTTTATTAAATTTGGATGGGATTCTGAAACAGCTGTTTCGAATATACTAGCTCTCTTCAGCAAGTGTTACCCTTTGATGCGGATGCAGAAGACAGAATACAGTTTTTACAAATCAAGTGAAGCCAGAAATTCCATAAATTAAAATAATATAAAAGTAATTCCCTCACTCTCTTCATCTGTATTTCAAAGGAAATCAACACTAACATTAAAGCTTAAAAATTTTTTTAACATTTACCATGATTTGCAAAACAAGAATAAGTGTTTTGTTTGCTAAGAAATTCCCATGCTTTTAGTCTTTGCTGTCTTTATTTACGATTTAGGATAAGCTATTTATTTAAAAAATTGGCAGAATTATTATTGTAATTTTACGAAACTATTCTTTTTTGAAAATTTTTTTATTTTTTTAAATATTCTCATTTTTATAATATTTTTTTATTATTTTTTATTATAGGATAAATTCGGTGTTAGACCTCAAGACTGCCACGTCATTGGACACAGCCTTGGTTCCCATGTGGCCGGATATGCAGGTGCTAGATTGAATGGAACCCTGGGAAGAATATCAGGTAATTTAGGCGTTACTAGAAGCTGTTACTTCGACAGTTCGTGGTACAGTTACTGTTATGTACTAATATTAACTGGGGAACTGCATCTGCAAAGAAAACGGTAAAAATAATAAAATTTAAGTAGAATTAACCTTATATTACAAGAAAGTATAGAAACAAACTAATTTGTGTGGCTTTTGTGGTTAAGATCAACTAATATAATATCTGTAAGACAAAACTTGTCTAATTGAAATGTACTCTGTTTATAAATACCTGAAATACTAAACTATAATTTCGCAGAAAAAGAATTCTGCTTTATTGATGTAACTATGTATTTATTTATAGCTCTTGATGCTGCTGAGCCCTATTTCCAGTATATGCCTGAGAACGTCCGTTTAGATCCAAGTGACGCCATGTTTGTTGATGCGATTCATACTGACGGGAAAACTATCTTGTTATTAGGTAAGGTTGAGATGAAATTTAAAAATTAAATAAATAAATGAAGAAAGTTCAATTTAAATCTCAGTATAAGGCAGAATACCAAATAAATGCACAGTAAAATGTAATAATACAGCTACTAACAAAATAGCTGTGAATCCAAACTGCAGCGACAACTTATTCTCTAAGATAAAGTGAAAAACAAGATATGGCGCACTTCGCAAATTCAGGATTATTGTAAGATCCACAATTCAAACCTATGTATAAATTAGGTGATAAATTTGCCTTGGTATCATTAAATAATTAAGCATCCTACCAGTGAAATGATTAACTATTACGGAGATATTTTGTATTTCCAATATACCCATCATTAATAATGAATTTTGCCTTCAAAAAACATAATTGATTATTCCTAAGTTTTCAGTCGGCAATGAAAGTATGATCATACACAATATAATATCATGATAGTATCGTAGTAGAATTAAATATAATTTTAAAACAATAATTATCTTTACAGTATTGTGTTAGCAAATTCATAAATGTTTATCTCTTGATATGTAAATTGGCTATGTTTATATAAAAATATTGAAATAAAGGTAGTTGCAAAATCATTCTGCTACTTTTTGTAGGCTTTGGGATGAGTCAGCCTGTCGGCCATCTTGATTTTTACCCAAACGACGGAAAAGAGCAGCCAGGCTGTAGCCCCGGAGAAAACATCATCTCATTGGTTACTGAAGGATTACAGGACGGTAAGAAAAGATTCTCCCTTTGTCACTTTAGTAACAGCTACGTCACAAGTTTTAATGGTAAACAAAAGGTAGTAGATTCCGTAATGGCAATAGCGGGTTTATAAGTCTGTTCATTCTTCTAATGAAGCTTTATTTCGGGCAATTTTAAATCATAGTTTCATGAAAACTAAAAAAGAATGCTTAAAAAAAATCTCTCAATTAAAAAATTCACTCAAAAACTTTACGAAAGACTGAAGAAATTTCTCCTCAATCATAGAAAAAGTTTTAAGCGTTCAGGATTTTCTTAAAAATAAAATGAAGTTAAAAAAACATAGAAGCAACTGACCTTCGAAACGGTTTTTAACATATTTTTCTTCAATTAAACAATTCATTCATTATTATTCATATTGGTTGAATGGAATTTATCAAATCACTTGTTCAAGTGGCTCCAAAATTAGAAAATTCATTCTCTTTGGTTGAAGTTCTCTGTTTCTCTTAGTTAATGGGAAGTAAGCTTCCAAAGTTGTAAAGTAGTAAACTGAAAAATACAATAATTCATCTTAATCACGTGATACCCATAGACATAAATATTGGTTTTAAGTTATTTCATTTTTTACAGAAGAAGGATTTTTAAAAAATCAAGGTATCAGACTTCTAATATGGAAAATGAAATTCAAACAATTAACAAAGCTAAGAAGAAGAAAAAATATTCTGTCTCTAAATCTCTTCTGTTGAACGCACACAGCTGGCCCAAATTGGCAGCTATATTAGTAAATTTTCTTGTTATTGTATTTGTATCGCAAGTGTTCCATAACTCCCACAGACATTTCGCTTGTCATTAATTAACTAACTCTGGCTGATGAGTAGTAATAACACGAAACAGCTGTTCCAGATTCCTGTTAATAATAGCTGAGATGTGTACTTGTCTTTCTTTTTCTGCTCGTGATTAATCAATGTTAGTTGCAGTTAAGCCTTTTTATTTATTTTAAAGAACTTATTTTGGCGTTATGTTTAAAATGTGTACATTTGTATTGAATTAACTTTTTTGATTTTAAACCATTTGTAAAGAATAATTTATTATTGCAGGAATCCGTAAGTTCGCAGCCTGCAATCATTTGCGAGTGCTGCCTTTGTACACAGAAACCATCAAGAACCCAAACAGCTTTCTTTCTCATGAATGTAAAGATTATGAGCTGTTCTTAGATGGTAAATGCAGATCTTGTGGCAATGATGGCTCCAAATGCGCAAGAATGGGCTACTTCTCAGAGAAATACGTCAACAAAAGTGCAGTGGTTAACAAGAAATTCTATCTTACAACAGACAAAGAAGCTCCTTTTGGAAGTAAATATCCTTTTTCAAACTTTTGATAATAAAATTAGTTGTTTTTATCCTTGAAAGTATTTGGACATTAGGATCACAAGATACGATTGTAATATTTTGTATATTTTATTCTAGTGTATCACTACGTTGTAAGAGTATCAATTGAAGATGATTCCAAACAGAAAGAAGAAAAAGGACATTTGAAAGTCAGTCTTTATGGTGACAAAAACCAACTGACCTCAATTCCACTCAATACAGAGTAAATAGTTTACTTTATTTTATAGTAATATTGTATTTTATACTCTCTGTAAACAGTTCCCAGATTTGATTTTATGTTCTTAAAATATATGGGCGCAAGAGTGAAAGGGATAATAGCATAACATATAAGGGATTTCTTTGTACATATTAAGCCTAAAAGTTCACAACGACTCTTATCAAAGTTTTGCATATTAAAAGCAACGTACAAGCCTGTAGATTTCGGTGACAGATCACTTCCTGTGGAAAGTGTAGCTGACAGTTGAACAGGCAGTAGTTGTTCTGGCGTTTAGCAGCCTTGAGGAACTTCATAAAACTCGAAGACATGTAAGATGCTCCCCTGCCTTAGGTTTTTCTTTTAAATAAATTGCAATGATTTTTTTAATTTTTTTTTAATGATTGCGGTGAAATCAAAGTTTTATAAAAGATATATATTGCTTTTAAGGTCATATCAAAAATATTCAGATTTAAAATACGAAAAGTATCTGCAGTAGCTTGTTCTTATTCGTAATTTGAGTCTGCAGTTCATGTTAGTGTAACATTATAGGTCATTAGTAATATCGCAAGAGTGTCTTCAAATCCTTGTATAATCTGGATATGAAGGCCATACTAATCGATTTGTAGTAAAATAGAAAACTGAATTGTCTTATTGTAGGTAAGATTGCTCGGGCTGGGAACCTTGAGCCGTCTTCAAAACTACGTTAATAATAATCCATGCCATTAATATACACTTGTTGTTCTTATAATTGCATAGTGAAGATTTATCATTAGATCTTTGATAATGGCGTTGTTACCTCAAAGTTCATTACCCCTTTTTTGAGTTGATCGTAGCTATTTTTGATGAAGACTTGAAGATAATAAAACTTCAATATCAAGAATAATAGTCTTCAATAGGAAATCCTTTCTTTATAGATGTTAAGATACTGGCCATCTTTACTGTTACGATAACTCGTAATTAAACACATTGAATCGGACCAAAAACGATTTATAAAAAAGAAAAAGTTACTTTACAAAATAAAAGGATATAATATGGATAAACCTTGTATAATTCCTATTACTGAATGTTTCTCATTTCAATTATTTGTATAAGAATTAAAGTTTATTTAATTCTTGGACTGACTTAATTCTTGCACTGACTTTACTCAAATTTACTTCCTATTCGGTTTTAGGACCTTCTTTGAAATATTGATTAACTATATTTGCTTTAATTCTTTTTTTTAAGTTTTTTGCTTTACGGAACAATGCCTGTTGTTGATGCTTTCTTTTCTCTTGAGTTTGTCTTTTGTTTTCTGTAAATTGATCTAGAATATTCTGTGGTTTTCTTCTGTAGTTCAATGACTTTAAGACGAGGCCACAGCTACCAATTCCTTGTGAAACATCGCAAAGACGTCGGTGAAGTTCAAAGAATTGACTTTAGTTGGAAGTTCGACAGGAGCTTTTTGGATGTCACTTCCTGGTTCCACAAACCAAATTTATACATCAGCTCAATCCAAGTGGAACCATTGGATAAAATGCCTGAAAAGTAAGTGAAAAGTAAATGAGAAATTTATGAAGGACTGGAGAATAAACGCTTTCTTATAATTAAAATGAGAATTTTAAGTAAAATGGTAGATTATTTATTGAAATATTTTTAAAGTAAAAAAAACCTAGAAAGGGGCTACTGCCAGGTGTGTCGGTGACCTCCACATAGGATCCTGCCTTTCTGGTTTTTTTATCGGGAAGGCGGGATTGGGCTGATGAGTCCGTTGAAGGACAAAACGGCCGTTCCCAATTCCTCCCCATAATTGAATCAGAAAGGCAATTCTATTCAGGTGCTGATTTATTTTCGTTTTTCAAATAAATTAAAAATTGTTTTAAATTTAAAATATTTTTAGTTTACTTTCATGTTTGTTATAGTAATACGGATAGCTGTATCTGTTCGTAAATCCTAAAATTATATTCAATAATTTATAAGAATCTTAACTTTTCCAATTATTTATAATGTTAAATTGAGATAACAAAATTTCAGGTAACTACAATTGTCTTAAAATAGTTAATTATTTCTATAATTTCTTATTAGCTAAATAAAAATAACAAAAAACAAAACAAAAACAACATCTCAATAAAGGAAAGTTTCTTAAAAACTTTAATTTAAAGTAATCATTTTAAATTAGATAAGTAATCTAAAAAAGTTTAAAAGTGCATGATTAAGGATTATTTCAATCTTAATCTGAATAGTTATAATCTAATAAATCCGATCCGAATTTGGGAACTTTTTATAACTTTCAATATATGTATTTAATGTCACTGTTTGAATTTTATAATTTGTAAAACTTATTTTAAAATGTATTTTGAATTTAGTAATTTTCTATGAACAATTAATTATTATTATTTTCAAATCCCTGGGAATGATTCTTCGTCTAACCGCTCATAATTCTCGTCCCTTATCGTGGCCAAAGGCAAACGTGTCGAGGGAGTATGAAATAATAATAATTGTCAAATTACTTAGAATTAAAACAAACGCTCACAATTTACAAGAATAAAATAGCAAAAAAAAATTACCCAACCTTATCATTGTTACTTTTTTCCCACTAATCTACTATATCAAATGATATATTAAAAATACAATTTATCTGCAAAGTTTTGAAATGATCACATATTATCAGATTACATCAAATTATCTTTGATTAAAATAACTCCTTCGACAACAGAATACAAGAAATTTTGTGTAATACAACTATTACATAATCACTGATATAGATTTTCTGAAATTAATCATGTAATTTATATCAGTTATTGTTAAACACTTAAAAAAGTTTCACTTGTGTAAAAAGATAAACAAAAAGATAAATAAATTCCTGAAGTTCCTGAGAGAACTTATTGCTACTTTTCGTAAAATGTTGGCTTAATTAGGTTTCATTGTTTTAAGGAGTAAAACAATACAAAGAGATTGTTATTGTAAATTATAATAAAATAGCTTAACATCAAATTTCTACTTGTCTCAAAGTCACTGAATCCTCAAATTAACACTAAATAAATCTTTTTATTTTATTGCTGTAATATCAGCAAGAACAGGTTATCACTAAGCCATGATGCATCACTCTCTACCACTTACCAATTCTGAGATTATTGTAACCTTGGAAAAGTGCGTTTCTTGAAAATCTTGAACTTATCGAATGGAGCGACACCTATACTTGAAACTTTGAACTAACTAACAGACCTGAAAGTCAGCAAAAGTTGCTTCCAGGTTTTTCACATTTTAAATTATCCATGATGTTTCTTCATAGTTTCCAATTAATGTTTCTTCCTTAATTCCAATTAATTTTTAATCCAAATTAAATCAGTTGTAAGTTTAAAAGGAATTATACAAATGTACACTTACACACACGCACACAGAAAGCACACACACATTGATAAGAACTAAAAAATAAAATAAAAAAAAACAGGACACAATTTTTTTTTAAAGAGATTTATAAAAACATTTAAAAAATACTTAGGAGCCTTTCGAGTTCCTCCGCGGAACTCCTCTTCAACACCCTCTTCATGTTGAAGAAGAGTTCAGCTCCTAAGTATTTTTTAAATGTTTTTATAAATCTCTTTTTAAAAAAAAAATTATGTGCTGTTTTTTTTATTCTATTTTTTTTAGTTAAGTTATTTTCGCACACGTTAAAAGTATTTTAAACACATTGATATAATGAACATTCCTTAGGAAAATGGTTAAAATTGATTGTTTCTCGCATGTGAAAGATTTTTTTTTACACAAAAGATTTAATATTAATTAATTAAGAATGTATCAAAAATGAAATCCTTTTTTTATAGTTTCATTTTTAATGCTTTCATTACTATGAAGCAACATTATGGATAATTTAAATGTGAAAAACCTGGAAGCAACTTTTGCTGACTTTAGGTCTGTTAGTTAATTCAAAGTTTCAAGTATAGGTGTCGCTCCAATCAATAAGTTCATGATTTCCAAGAAACACACTTTTCCAAGGTTACAATGATCTGAGAATTGGTAAATGTTAGCGAGTGATTCATCATAGTGATAACCTGTTCTTGCTGATATTACAGAAATAAAATAAAAAAAATATATTTAGTATTAAATAAAATATTAGCCTAAGGATTTTTTTCCATTTACAACGCATTTTAGTTCAATTTGAGACCCAGGAAAAAAAGATGGCAGGAGAATTCTTTTATTTTTTTACTGGGAGTTTGTTTACTTCATGAGGCATAAGATGTGTCCTCAATTAAGGATTTTTCTATGCATGTGTGATGGACTATCAGAATTGAAAATGCCACCTACATTACATTTTCTAATTATAATATTTGCTGAATATTAAAAAACAAACACACAGACATTATTAAATTCGCATTATTCAGCTTAATTGTTAATTTGATTAATTTTAATCATGTCAAACTTCACGCATTGGTTTAACCCTTTACAGCATTTTTTTATTTGGTTCTAAAGGCCAACGCGTTGTCGCAAGGCGCTACCCAACTCTGAGTCGCCCTTTACTAGGGAACAGATACTGGGGTGGTTTCCCGTTGCTTGCCCCAGGACGCCATTAAGAAATGACGTCAGACCGAAGAGAAAGCGAAGAAGAGGCTGACAAACACAGGAAAGGAAATTGAAACAGCCAAGTCCTCGTCCGGGAACCGATCCCAGATGCGACACACGGCCTCACGGCAGACCGCCGCCCAGACCGATTTAGACATTTGCTATTCATTATCTCTCGTTTTAAGGCTTGGAGGAGCCCCAGTTCAATTCCTAATGGTGGTCGGGCATTTTTTCCATTGTTATTTCTCCTGCAGACGGATCGTAGTGTCCACCCAGCCTTCTCTCAAATAGGCATCGGGTTTCTTACTCGGTGGTTAAATGCGGGCGAGCGTCGGACTGACCATCCGACCTCAATTAGTCCTGTTGGTCGAGAATCGCTGGAGCCTTAACCTCTCGCGTATCCAGGGCCTGCTCCTCGTATTACGGAACAGTTAACTTAATATTCATTGTTTAAGACAGTGAGATATTAATAGAAATAAGAGAGAAATCTATATCAATGCTTCTCAATGGAATTTTTGTCGCCTTCTCGCACTAATTTCTTGTCAAGTTCCCTTTTGGGAAAGATTTTAAATTTAAAGTTAGGTCATCCTAAATCCTTGAATGTACATATCATATTAGAAAACCACCATCCAATGGTTCAAAAGTTATTCAGTAGGACACATACACACAGACTGAATTATTTGATAAGCCTCACTTGAAAAACAAGCTAAAAACATTTCTCTGGCCACTGAACTTCTAATGTAGAAATATATAATATCTAAGTCTATACGCTGAGTCATTAGAGCAACCTTAGATAAAGATCAAAGGTTAAATGGCTACTAATTAATTAAAGTTTCTTCTCAAAGTTCAAGCGGTAAGGTCATATTTAATGGATATGCCATAATTTTTTAGTCAAATTTGTCAACTTATTTTTGCCAAAAAATAAAACAATGTATGGCTGATGATCATTTATTCTCTAGTGGAAGTAGTTCTTCATAAGAATAGTATTCGTTGAATATTTGTTTTAGAGTTAATTTAGAATAGCAGTTCTTTCTTATTAAACTTTATAAATATGCTAATAACTTTTCTATTTATTTTTAGGGACCGTCTGAAATCTCTATCAACCCTTTGTCAGACTAAGATCAGCGCCATTAAACCAGACTCAGCGACGGCCATGTTTGTGTCACCAAAATGTAAACTTCCGCCATATTGATTAGTTTTGTAATAATGTTTATTTCGATTACGGGTAAAAGATGATTGTATTATTTTTATAAATAAAAAAACAAAAAACAAATATTTGTTGAATAATTAATTAAGAATTTATTAATTATATATTAGATAATCTGTATCAGGATAACACAATATATCTGTCTTAGAAAGCTAAAATTTTAATGATATTATAAAATGTGATCTTGATTTTCATTAAAATTGGATCCATAGGAGCTATCAATACACTTAAACTCTGTATATAAATAAATACACTTTTCATAGAAATTTCATAGAAGTTCAGAAGTTGCCTCAGCAGCTACTTTTTCTAATATTGCCAAGATAGTCCAGTCGACAGGTTGGAAAAAGTGGGGTTAGGTGGAAAAAGTGGGGTTAGGTGGAAAAAGGTCGGAAGTTAATGAAACTTTTGGATGTTGTTCAGGGATGGTTATTTAACATTTTCTCGATTTTTGGACCTCGAGGACCCTGTGCGAAAAGAGGAGGGGGGGAGGGGGTAAACAGCAAAAGTTTCGACCTTCCTCCGGTTGTTCCTCAATAACTTTTTTCCCTTACGTCCTACGGCAAAGGCATCCCTATACTTTTTAATAGAGCGTTAAATTTCCTACAATCTTTACTAATCAAAAATGTTTGTATGTCAATTCGTTACCGAGATAGTGCGCTTCGGAAAAAATGTCATTTTTCAAAATTCGCTAAAAAATGCCCCAAAATGCAGAATTCCACCTTATTTCTTCTGTTATACCCGAATTATGATGAAATGTTGTAATTATGGTTCCTGTTTACAATCACCAACTTTGGACACCCCACCCCAACTTGAGAAAATGTTAATTAACCATCCCTGAACAACATCCCAAAGTTTCATTAACTTCCGACTTTTTTCTATCTGAAACTACCTGTCGACTGGACTAAGATTTTAACGACAATTGTCTTGAATATTTCCATCAAATCTATAGAATAATTTTGTGAAGTAGTTTTGAAATTATAAAACAATCATTCATGGGTAATCAATTATGTTTTAGGATGTTTAAATGAATAAATGAATAAATGAAAAGTAAAACAAACAAGGAAAAGAACTGGTTTTATATTGTATACGAAACCATAATGTTTCGTTTTCTGTCGGTTCCTATCAGGAAGTAATCACAGACCGGAATTGCTATTTTCCTCCACCACTAGATGTCGTAATGGTTCCAATAAGGCAGTGCTTCACGATTTTCGCTTCACGACGCATTTTTATATTTGTAGAAAACTCGCGTACATTAAACCTTATCCTAAAATCCCGCGGCACTCGAAACTTTTTCATTATATTTCTATCTATCAGTGCCTTTGGAAAACTCCTATGATTTATGTATGAATTTAACATTCTCCATTTAAACATTCAAAAATGTTTTAAGATGATTTGAAAAGTGAATTAACCTTCATTGTTGGAATGTAATTTACATTTTTCATGCTTTCATTATTTGATGTCTAGCCTTAGTCGACATTAAAACTATTGGCTAAGTGTGAACATTACAGATTGATCTCAGAATTTTCTTGCCGCGCACCAAGGGTATTCTCAAGGCACACTGAGTGGGAAGCTTGCAATAAGATATAAGAGAAGAATTTCCAACTTGTATTTTGGACTATAGAAATGCTGATATGTTACATTTTTGGCCACTTTTTGTGAGACATCACAGACCTGAACTCATATTTAACCATAATTCAATACGTCATTACCTTTTTGATATTGGAAACACTCAGGTCTGTACGACTTAATATTTTGGACGATAGACGCACGGATACAGCCTTCGTAATAAGCTCTCGCCTCTTTACAACTTTGTGTACGAGGTCACTAAATATCTGAAAATACTACAAGATCATTATACATATATATCGTTAGGATCTCGATAAATATTACAATATTAAATATAATATTTATTCTACACCAGGCCGCGTGGTTGGCGTTGTCGCTATGACATAGGCCTCTCACCTCTGAGTACCGGGGTTCGGTTCTCATGTGGGTTTCGTGATGGTGGACGATCCGCGCTGGGCAGGTTTTCTCGGGGTTATCCCGTTTCCCCTGCACTTCTCCCACCATATTATCTCAGTCTTTCTCTCCATCTGTCCATATTTCCGTGGGTTAGTACAATAGATCCCCGGGTCGCAGTGCTTGGCTTCTCTGCCACCCACATTCACTACATAAACATGAACATATTCTACACCAGGAGTGCACAACCTTGGGAAGTGTGAGGGCCAATAATTTTATGAAAGTTCTGATGAAGGGCCACAGCGTCCCATCCTCCAACCCTTACTCTATCTTAGTAATTAATGTTTTGATAATGACATTTATAATAATATTAGTTGTAAATAATAAATATAATTTAGATAAATATCTTACTAATTAATGATTTGGCATTGCCATTTATAATTTATAATAATAATTAATAATAAATATAAAGTACATAAATTTCAAATTATTAAATAATGCTCTAGTTGGAATTCCAACATTTCAATAGTAAAGTCTGAGACAGTTACTTTTGCAAGTTATGACATATTTCAATCTATCTGTTGGCAGCAATGGAAAGGATAAAATTGAAGTTTAAGATCTAACTGGTCTACATCCTCACACGAGGATTAAATGGGCTATAAAAGTCGGAAAAATGTTTTTGACTCCAATTCCGATTCTGGCTCCAATAATTATAAGAAGTCCACATTGACTCGGACTCCACAATCATTTAGTTACAGAAAAAATTGTTGTATTTTAGCAAAAAGGAATCTAACTCCACTTACCGACATCAGGATTTCGATTCTGACTTCAGGGGAAAAGAGAGGTTGAAGGTGAAACCAGCCTCAACCTCTGAGGGGACAGAAACACTTCAGCCAGATACAGAATAAGAAAAACACCCTACCTTTTGTTAGCTAGTGTTTCCTTAAAAACAACCGATATTATATGTTTTACATTGGCTCTATATCATCATTAATAAATGAAAATGGAGAATTCAAATACCTTCTCAAATTCATATCGTAACAAAATCATAAATTGCGTTTAATAGCAAGAAA
>JAFIDM010000179.1:6154694-6172364 GCA_023159025.1 Thereuonema tuberculata
ATATCGTAACAAAATCATAAATTGCGTTTAATAGCAAGAAATGTGAAAACTATTCTAAAAAACACTGATATGTTTCGGATGTGATGAATGGGTTTCTTTCACTACTTGAAATTCATATCGTACTACTTCCGTACATTTATTTTAATTAATGTTTCAAGTAAATTATATCAAACCATTGAAATCGTATTTATTAATTGCAAACCATTGTCACGATTTTTTTTAGTCTTTTGTTTATTTTTGTCCTTTCAAGTTTCGTCCCTTTATTTTTCGCCATCTTTCACTGTTTTACTCTTATTTTTAATTTTTGCGAATTCCTTTGGCATTAGACTTATCGTTTCATCATTTTTGTTTATCTTTCTCCGGTGGTTTTGCTTTTCGTCTCCTTTTGTTAACCTTTTGCCCCCTTGTTACTCTTTGCTGCTCTGTTTATCTGAGAACTTCATTTGCTTCCTTTTACATTGTCTTTGGGCCTGTCAATCACTTCTTCTTTCGTGGGTTACCCGTCTCTTCGTCGCCTATCCCGTTATTGGTTAATTTTTGTGTGTTTTGGTGACGTATTCAGCTATTCTTTTCAATTATTTTATTTCCAGAAAAATAATTAGTTGGTATCGGAATCGCTGAGCCGAAAAGTTGAATAAGATGTAGTGTCCACACTTATTTAAGCTATTTTAATTTTTACCCTTTACTTTTAATTTCTGCCTTTCATTATGAATAAGGACTAAGATTGGTTACATAGGAGAGTTATGGTGACGGATAAGAAACATCGATCATGTAAGTGTACCTTCAACTGCCGAAACCCTCAGCAGTTTGCCGCGGGAACTGATGGTTTTGCGAACTTGGTGAACAGGACGGAGCCGTACAAAAACCCACAGCAGAGACTGACGGGATAACGTCGGTTAACCGCCACAGCCAACTTATTTTGCAGCCCGCTAACCCGTAACGATTGCTGGGAAGGCAGCGATTGTAGTACTTTGCTGGACGCCGAATTACCCTGCGGAGAAGTATCAAACCCACCTCCGCGATTTGACCGCCGCGTCAGAATCCATGAACTGGAATAAGCGCCAGTGATATGTATTTTAAAAGTGTTACAATGAGTCATTACAGTGAAGTGTTTTCATCCGTCCGACGACGGTACCTGTGTAATGTGTATCTGCGTGTGAATTAGATGACTTAATTCAAACCTGGGATCCCATGGTGTATTGAAAGCAGCAATGATGTGCGTAAGTGACTGTTTGATTAGGCCTATTCGTTTTGCTAGCAAATATCTTCTTCATTTTTAATAAGTGTGAAACTGTTCGTTCAATCAACACTACTTCTGCACTACTTCTGACTTTTGAAGTTTTTCGTTTAATTGACATTTAATTTAACTTGAACATTTTCACAAAGAAAGACTATCGAGAAGACACCTTCTATGTTCATTTAAGTTAACTTTGTGCTTTCTCAGTGAGCCTTAAGCCCATTGTTTTGATTGTTTGCTATGTGTACTCACATTTAGCCTTACACTTAAAGTCATGCTATTAATCTTTACTTATCTTGGCTTTTATTTACTATTCATCTTTAGCTTATTATTATTATCTTTCGGTTGCTCGTAAACCCAAACGAGATGGTAGCACAGCTGTTTTCATTCATTTTTACCTTGATTCATGGAATTATTTTAAATAAAGTTCCCTAATGATTAATTAAAGAAACATTTAACATTTAATAATTTTTTTTTGTGACACCATACATTCCTTTTTTTTAATATATGTATAAAGGTCTTTATTGTTTTAGATCTTTCTCGAAGGTCTTTTCATTTTCAAAACGCTTATAGGAGAAGTTAAGTTCAATTCCCGATGAAGGTTCCCTGTTAATTTCACCTTCTAGAAGCCTTCTACAAATGGTTCAGTGTTTTTCACTCAGACGGGTAAGCGTCGGACTGATCTCACTTGGTCCCGTTTGGCTTTGTTCGCAGAAGTCTGATCTCTGCCGCTGTCTCACTAAGAATGCTCCGTGTGTGGGGCTTTAATCTTAAATGAAGACTTTTCAGCGCAAAGTCTTTGAAATGTAAAAAATAAAAATAAAAATTACAATCTGATAATTGTCTAACTGTTACATTCTCTTAAACTAAATAGCGAATTTAGACGAAATAATTAATAAACCGAAATCAGTAGTTTAGGCTAGAACAGAAAAGAAATTAATCGAGGCTGCGGCAATTATCTAAAATTGCCAAAATCCCAATGGATGCCAATCAATGGAAAAATGACCCCCAAACCCAATTTTAATTTTCTTATCTTCTTTTGTTTATTTTTAAGCTAAAAACCCTAAGAAATCTGTTTAAGGGGAATACAAATCTTTATTAATGAATTTTTAGTTGTCAATTGAAACACAAGAGGGAGCTAACGTCTTTTTAAGATTTAATCAAAACAGGAATTAGTTTGCGACGCTATGTTAAGGGCGCTATTTCTTCTGGCTGTTTCAAACCTTCTTAAGGACATCGGGAATATTAGAGTCCTGTCGGAACAACGACTTGTTTCCTGTCCTGTCAGGACAGGAAAATAAAACTGATAAAAGAGTTGGTTGAAACAAGAAGTAATTTAGAATAACTAACCTTCGTTTAAGAACCTTTTGTGACATGAAAGTTAGTTACGTCACATCCAATAGGCACCTGTTTTCGAATACTGTTCCATGGGTTTCTTGAATGCAGTATGAGAGAAGGTACTTGAAATTCATCCTACTTGGAGGACTGGAGATCTACGAATTAAACACCATGTTCTATATTTGGCTTATGACTGAATGCAGAAGCACGGGATAAGGCTTCAAAAAACTTCAAAAAAAAAGAAATAAAAAAATAAATACATAAAAAATAAAGTAGAAGAAATAAAAAGACAAATAAAAATAAGACAAAAACTGCTTTCACAGTGTGAATGAACCATTGCGTACATACTTCATTTTAGGCTACTTGTGAGAGAGAAAATTCGCTTAGAATTCGTGTTTTTTCATAGTTTCAAATTGAAGGATTGCAATCAGGTATGGCTCATGTCTGTCCAACTTATGGGCTACAGATGTGGTGATTGACGGACGGACAGAACGTAAGAAATTCCTCCGTCTTCATGCAATCGTTCATTAAAAAAAAATTGAGTAAATAAAAAGTTGTTTTAAAAAATAAAATCAAACATCTTTTATTTTATTTGTTAATGAACATTAAATACTCCAAAATGGGTTATGAATTGTTTTCCTAGTTTCGTTTGAAAGGGAAAGGAAGAAATCAAGTTCTTTCTTGCAGAAGGGGTGTTCACTACTTAGAAACTTTCATAACTTTCATATTAAATTTAGTTTTATTTGAGTACAAGGCAGAATAAGATATGATAAGTTAATAAATTTAGCTTTTAAAAACTTCTTCCTGTATCTTTAAATTATTTTCTTTTATTTTTGAGATTAATAATTATGATTGCAGTTTCTTGTAATTAATAAAAGAATTGAACCTTTATAAGATACTTTCAAACTATCTGTTTTCCTTAAGCAAAATAATTAATTTAAAAGAATTTTGTAATTTTAACTACAGCAAATAAGGTGATAAGAAGATAGAGAATTAAAAGAAGTGTGAGAAGAAAGTTCTGGATATAATATTTGTTAATAATAACATTACTATCAAAGTTTTGATGAATAATTGCAGAGAAGTTTACTGTTTTAGAATTATATAATACAAAAAGGAAACTGTTAAAAAGGATAACAGCTTTTTTTATTTTAAGTTACTAAATAATCCTTTTAACCTTTCTGAAAAATCTATGATCGATAGAACATTGGAAATCTCATTATTCTATAACTTAATAAACAAACCAGCACATATCTAAATAAAAATGAATATTGCCTCTCTGTTTTAGTTAAGGTAGGGGTTCTCAACCGGGGTCCATATGGACCCTGGGGGTCCATGTAATATTCTTCGGGGTCCACAGGGATCTCAGTTGAATCACACTTATTTTAAAATGGTTTATTATGAATTATTTATCAGTGTATAGAATATGTATTATTTACCACTGTAGAATAATTTATTTGCATTTAATTAGTTTTCATTCAAACTAAATCATAATCATTTACTATTTCATTGATTATTAATATAATCCTTTACTTTTTAGCTATGGGGGGGGGGTCCACCAAAAAAAAAAAAGAAGGGAAAAGGGGTCCATGGGTAAAAAAAGATTGAGAATCCCTGAGTTAAGGGGAAGGAATTGGGAACGGCCGTTCCGTCAGTCCAATCCCGCCTTCCCCCGATAAAACAGAGGGGCAATATTCATTTTTATTTAGATATGTGCTGGTTTGTGTATTAAGTTATATGATTTTACAGCACTTTAAATAATTTAGATTATTCATCTTCGCCAGGTTTTTAGTTGGTTAAATGCCTTCATAGCCTACGCTCCGGAGACATGTGGTATCATGTGTGGGATTTTACCCACTTTTTAATTTTCTTGCTTTTCTTGCTCTGGGGGGTCGCAGCCAGGTTGGTTGTTGACCACCAGAAAAGAATCTTTTTTCTTGCAGAAGTAGCTTCCATTTAACTTCATAATGTCAATCACTGGCTGTCCAGTTTGAGGTTTATGCACCTTACTTGCACTCTGCAGGGAAGCCTCTCCTGGAACCTCTTGAATTGGAAGATTCGATTCCTGATCCTTCAGAGGAGTCGCTTGCCATTGTGATGATAGACTTATTTGGATGATTCCGATTCTAAATCATACTGAGTTAAGTAATGAAAACTTTTTAAAATCAAAATTAATTTTCAAATGGAAAATTATAAGATCATTTCTAATAATTCAACATAAAATATATTAATTTTCAATTTAGAAAAACTCCAGTCTTATCGAAATGATCCTTTTGCATCAGCTACTTCAAACTGAACAGCGATTGTCTAAGATCGGTGAGTTAGTAAATGGCGCCATTGTGCAACAGAAGAAACGTAAAGGTTCCACCTTGGATGAGATCCAAACTGACATCGTGAACAAAAGTCAGATGGAAGCCACTTCTGCAAGAAAAAATATACGAGGATATTTGAAGGGAGCGGTGGATAAAGGGATATTGCCTCTCTGGTTGGGTTATCGGGGGAAGGCGGGATTGGGATGACGAGTCCGTAGAAGGAGGAAACGGTCGTTACCAATTCCTTCCCCATAACTAAAACAGAGAGGCAATATTCATTTTTATTTAGATATGTGCTGGTTTGTTTATTAAGTTATATGATTTTACAGCACATTAAATAATTTTGATTTCTCATTATTCTACTTGAACATTTTCCTTCTTCGTTTGTAAGCGTACCACGCTAAAACGGCTGATCGGATTTTCATAAAATTTGCCTTGATGCTCATTTACGGTTCACTTTAAAACATAAGCATTTTGGTCTCCATCTGCCCACTCACATAAAAAGTGATTTCGAAATCCGTCGCTAAAGCGTATGTATTGATTTCTTAAATATTTGTTAGGTGTTTGTTACTGGTCCATCTGAAATGGCCAGCATCATTATTTTGGCTTTAAGCACAGAATTGATCGCCAGAGAGACCCTAATATGCGATAGATAACTGAGAGTAAACTGTAATAAAATAAGAAGTTTCGTGAGGGGATTGAAACTGTCTTTAGGTTTTTAATTTTTTCTTGAAATTCTTAATTCTAAATGGTCAAAATAATTTGTTTAAAATGTATGTGTTTTTTGTTTAAGTGAATATGAAACAGCTTTTCCCACTTTAAATTAAGATCTATCAAAAGTTAAATTTATAAAAATAATCGGCAAAACGTGTAAGGAAATTTATCTAAATATTTATTTGTAATAAGGACCTCATGTACACAGAATGATTAACGTATGTTTTATGAGCAATCAGATTTTATGTTTTTTATTGTCTTTCAGAGAGAAGTTTCAGACATGTTGAATTTTGAGTTCCTAAAACGTATCCTTATTGACTGTTTACACAGCTGTCAAAGCCCATCCTTCTTTCATGACCCTTTTTTTTTTCATTCTTTTCAATCATTGGTAGAAAACGTTGCAAAATAACGGAATGATTTTTGTTTAATGTAACGAAAACCGTTACCGAATTTTTTCAAATATAGCAACATAACAAAAACGAGAAAATAAATTTCGTTTTTTCGTTAAAAGATGAGACATTATTTCTTTTTAGTGAAAAAAGCCATGTCAAAGAAAAGTAGCTGAACCCCTCCCACTCACTCTTTCACCTTTTATCACTTTCCCGAACATGACACTGTCCGGGTTCCTACAATTGTTATTCTACAACTAGACCATCCCCCTGGTAAGTATGAGATAATCCAAGAAGAATCGATTCCAAGCGGTTATAACAAAAAGTGATATTTTATTCCTTTTTGAATGAATTCATTATTTGATAGCGCGCTAACAAATAGAATAAAAGTAGGATTGGTTATTGAGGGACCAGAAGTAGTGCATTGGTTAGCGTCCCTGACTGCGAGGGCGAAGGTCCTTCGAATCCCATGCAAAGCGAAAAAAAAATAAAAAAAAGGACATTTTGTAATCTGACTTTCTCAGCAAGGGAAACTAATAATTAACAATTGCGCCGGACAGACTGACAGAAAAAAAAGATTTTAGTAATATAGATTCTAGGGGAATAGGATTTGGACGGAAAAAAAAAAGATAAAACAATTTTAGTAAATTATTTGTGAATTGTCAACATTAATTGAATTAAAGTACTGTTATTACAATAATAGTATTAATGTTAATTAATATAATTATTTATATAATGCTTTTAAAACAACTCTTTCTTTCTCCCTCAAATCATGACCGTGTTCCAAAATATCTGTAAAGGGGCCTGTTTAAGACAGATGCGTATTTTCCAATACGAATAAGAAAATGTATTTCTTTTTTATTAAAATAATAATAATATTAAAACTTTTAATATTTTTAATTTATTAATTCATATTTTTAATATATAGATAAATATATTTTTATATTCAGTAAATTCTTTTAGTACCCTGTTATTTCAGGTCTAATTATTGTATAATTTTCTCTTTATTAGCGCTGTTCTATTGATGACTTTAGATCAATAGAATCTTTATAAGATTCTTTTTAAGAATCTTTATAAGAAGAGAAAAATCATCACCAAAAAGCTATTTCATTTTAGATTGAAACGACAATTAATTAAATATTTTTTATTTGTTTGACTTTCAATTTGAATACAACAAAATTTTAAATTGGAATTTTTTTGAATCGCATTAGATGTAGGTAGGTATAGCTGTATCCCTCGGAGGGTGGGGGACACTGGCTCATGGGGGAGCTGGAGATAAGGCTCCAAACGTTTCTATGACCCGGGGCTGAGATGAAGTTGGGTGATCAGTCCAACGCTCGCCCGCTTGTAACCTAAGGAAAGAAATCGGGTAGCAATTCTACAAAGGGACCCTAGGATCTGTCTGGAGACGAATTCAACGTAGAAAAAATTGGCGACCTCCACTGGGTCGGGTATTGAATCCGTTCCCTTAACCCAAAGAAGAGCACTTGATCACTTTGAGTCGCTATAACAAAGTAAAATTGTACATTGAGTTGATTAGTAGGTATTTAAATTAAGATTACTAATGATATAAAAAGCCTTCATCACGAATTGCAGAGGTATGGGGTGGATTTTAAAATAAAAACGAAAGTTAAAACGATAAAATTTTGTAGAGCATTGTTGAGTCACAATAGTCTCAAAGCTGTCTTGATCAAAAAGCTTACGTGTCTTACGAAGCTGAAAGTTGTATATGTTAAAAACAAGAAGGTGTCTTATTAATTTTGATACATATTTAACTATAGAGGAAGGATAAATAGATAAGAAAAGCTGGTGAAAATTAACATAATCTTGATAGATCCTAACCTTCTGTCTTATAAGGGAAGTGCGTGACCTCGAACGCTGAGAACCGCGGGAAACTGTGCTTAGAATATAAATCGCTCATGCCTAAAACAGTGGTATGAGTCATTCTCATGCAAAACTTCACGTCTTAACACGAGAGACATTTGAATAATCACCTATTGAAGGTCCAAGGGAGGAGCTTTGGTAACGCGAAGAAACAAAATATCGATATAATAGGACCAAAAATGTCGTGACTATATTGCTATATTTCCCTCTGCTTAAAATAATTACGCTATCTGAACAACAAACTTTTCCTACTGACCTGATAGTGTTGCACAGCTATTCAGTCTTCAAAGTGCTCTAGCTGACAACAGCTGAGTTTTCCATGGGAATGACTCATACCACTGTTTTTGGGATGAGCGATTTATAGTCTAAGCACATTTTCGTGCGATTCTCAGCGTTCGAGGTCCCTTGTTAAAAACTTCGTTAGCTTTCGACCGAAAAGAATTGATTATACGAATCTTATATAAAATAATTAAATAATCTCGTATTAAATAAATTAAATTAAATAAATTAAATAAAAATCTTAATAAAAGTATAATAAATTTAATAATATTCATAGATTTCACTAAAGCATTTGATAGTATTGATCACAAATTATTAATACAGAAACTTAATAACATTGGTATTAGAGGTAATTTTTTAAAATTAATGGAAAACTATCTTCAAAATAGAAAATTTAGAATTAAAATTGAAAATAATTACAGTAAGCTCTTTAATTTAAACAGTGGGGTTCCACAGGGATCAAATTTAGGACCGCTGCTTTTTATTTTATATACAAATTCAATGTTTGACAACATATCCCATTCTAAAATCTATTCTTACGCGGATGATGTATTATTGCTTAATGATAATGAAAATTTAACAAATGCACGAAACCAAATACATACTGATTTAAACTCTTATTATTTCTTGGTCGATTGCAAACAAAATGACAATAAATCTTAAAAAAACAAAACTGATAATAGTCAAAACAAAAAATAAACCGTTAATTGAAAATGTAGAAATATTCTGCATGATACAAAATGTAAAGGAATATATAATTCCAATCTACTATGTAATTGCAAAAAAATTGAAAAAGTACAGGTAAAAAAATATTTAGGTATCTATCTTGATGAATACTTAAGTTGGAACAGTCATTATCAAGCAATAGTAAAAAAGATGAATTCATTTTTATTTATGTTGAACCATATTAAATATATTTTTCCTGTCAAACAAAAAATTATGATTTATAAAGCTTTTATTGAATCTTTTCTTTGCAATGGAATTGAATGTTGGATATATTAAGCAAAATACAATTAGAAAATATAAATAGATTAATCGAAAAAATACTAAATCAAATTTTCACTAATTATAAGTCTTATACTGATAAACAAAGAAAAGATATTAGAATTTTTTATAACATTTTGTTACCTAATGAAAAAATTATATACATTATTATTTTAAAGAACTTCTATTATTTGTCAAATAAGTTAAAAAATAATGTAAATGTATAAAATACTAGAAATGTTTGGAATAATCTAATTCGTTTTGATCCTCCAAAAAATAATTTTGATATGAGAGACAAAAATAGATTGTTATTTAAAATTTTTAAACAATTAGACTCAGAAGTTTTCTGAAATTTAAAATCCCAATACAAATCTCAAAAAACTGTTTCTATGAATGCAAAAGTTCGAATAACATTCACGTCATCAGCAGCATCTGGTGTTAAATTTTGAAACTAGACTAAAATTTAGAAATATTAAAACGCATTATAAAAAGAAAATGAGCTTTTTTTTATTGTAAATATTCTTTTTTAAGTTTTTTATTTTTTATCTTTTTTTAATTTCTTTTATATAATACTTTTTTGCTTTTTTTATATTGTTTTTTATATACTTTTTTATACTTATTTTATATACATAGAAATAAAAATAAAAATAAATAAAATAATAAAAATAATAAATTTGCTATCATTTGAAAACAATTTTATTTTAACAAAATTAAAGAATTATTAAATGATCAATCTGTTTTTTTAAAAATTAAAAAAATTAAAGAATTTATTTTAAACAATTTAGATAAAAGTTTTTCTAAATTTCAATTGCAATTTAAAACACTTAAATATAAAAAAATTAAAATCAACAGAAATTTAAATTATTTATTTCTAAATCCAAAAATGCACAAAATAGGCAAATTTAGAATGATTTTTAGCACAACTAATTCTGTATTAAAGCAATCAAATATTATTTTGCAAATTTTTCTTAACAAATTACATGAAATTATTAAAAATAAAATTAATCCTGATTTTTATTGGCTTATTAATAACCATGATGATGTTATTAAATATGTAAATAATAACAAAATTTTTAATATAATTACAGCAGATTTTGAAAATTTATTTACAAATATACCTTTAGATTCTTTACTACAAAAAATAAAATTTTTAATTTCAGAATTCAATATAACTAGTCTATTTAATATTCCTATCAAAACATTTCTTAATTTTCTTCAATTTAATTTATATAATAATTATATTGAATTTGATGATGAAATATATTCCCAAATTAAAGGTATTGGAATGGGAGTAAATTATAGTAGCATTCTTGCTAATTTATTTTTATTGGCCTATGAATATCAATTTTGTATTAATTCCCCTTTCCAATTTCAAATTTATAGATATATAGATGATTTGATTATTTTTAATACTAATTTTAAAATTGATTATATAGAAGAAAAATTTATAACAATATCATCAACTTACAACAAACTAATATTAATATTGAATTTGTAGATTTTTTAGATTTGAGAATATATTATCATCAACAGATTCCTTATGTACAACTATTTAACAAAACATTTTTATTCCCTTTCAAAATAAACAGGTTTCACAAATTCACAAGTAATGTTAGTTTTAATTTATTTACAAACATCTTCATACAAGAATTAAAAAGATATCTTACTATTAATTCCAAATTAGAAGATTTTTTAATTAATTTGAATTATCTTATCAATGAATTTACAAATAATAATTTTCCAAATAAAGTTTTAAATACTTATATTACACAATTTCAGAAAAAATTTAAATTTCAAATTTACAAAAAATATAAAATTAAATATATTCATAATTTTATTTAATCATTTTTTCTTCAAAACAGGACTTGTTAGACGTTAATCATTTAAGTTATCTAATGACAATTCAAAATTAAATCCTTTTATTTAAGGAAGTTTTGTGTTTGATATGATAACTGTCATCTTTTTATTTTTAATTTTTATTTTTTATTTTTAATTTTTATTTTTTATTTTTAATTTTATTATTTTATTTATTTTTATTTTTATTTCTATGTATATAAAATAAGTATAAAAAAGTATATAAAAAACAATATAAAAAAAGCAAAAAAGTATTATATAAAAGAAATTAAAAAAAGATAAAAAATAAAAAACTTAAAAAAGAATATTTACAATAAAAAAGAGCAAATTTTCTTTTTATAATGCGTTTTAATATTTCTAAATTTTAGTCTAGTTTCAAAATTTAACACCAGATGCTGCTGATGATGTGAATGTTATTCGAACTTTTGCATTCATAGAAACAGTTTTTTGAGATTTGTATTGGGATTTTAAATTTCAGAAAACTGTCCAGCTTAACTATATGTTTAGCAATATAAGTTAATTTTATTCTTATATTCTTTACGCTCTAAATTACTAAATTGCAAATTATTAATTGAAATCTTTGTATCGCTAAACTCGAAAATATGCATCATTCGAGTTTGGCCATTATATATATATATATATATATATATATATATATATAATTGTTAATATTTGTATTTTCAGCACCTGCACCACAGGAAAACCTTTGAAAACCTAGCAGGACTGTATTGTTTAAAAAAAAAGTTAAAAATAAATAATAAAAAAAAAATTGTGAAAGAGATTACGATAAATAAAAGGTTTTTTATTTATTTCTAGAAATACAAAGAGTTTACTAATAAGAGTTTAGACTATTCACTGTTTGAACAATAAATTTTTAGATCTTATCATGCGAAGCTGGTACTTCAACTATAATTTTCTTTTTTAATCTTATTTTGTGAAGGACTGCTTCAGATTCTCGCGGAAAAAGTACTGCTGTTCTTAATCGATAAAAAATAAAATTAAAACAAACTATTTCGAAGAAAAACGACGATAAGAAGGGAAAAAAACCTTTGTGACTGGGTTCAGGAAATCGGTTCCAAAAGACGTGAGAACTGAACACTTTTTTATTTGTAGTGATCTAATTTCGTAGGTGACATTTATTCTCCTTTAATCTGTGGGTAAAAGAGTTTTTTATGTTACAGATAAAAATCACTTCGGGATAAAGGTAAGTCTTCACTTTCATTAAGTCTCTGTTAAACGCACTGTATCTGAAATTTAGTTTTGTTTTGCTAACTGGTTTACTCTTATAGACATAATTGTTCTACGAAATAAATAAATGCAAATCATATTTATTACGTTTTTTTTTTCTATTTTTAATTACAAATACACCTAACACCGAAGAACACGGTACTTGAAGAACACGAGTTTCGAAGAACCCGGATGCCTTCCCCTGAATTACACGGTTTCAAACTACACGATTTTCGAGTAATTCTTTTGAAAAAGAATAAAATACATATATTATTTGATATAAAATTACATGATATATAAGTAGTTAAGAAATTAGAGTAATATTCTCATCAATTACGTCAGCGATTAATGAAGTTTTAACCTTTTTAATATCTTTAGTGTTTTAGAATTATATTTTTTCCAATTAATTTGACTGAATAATTTATATTTTATATAGTTTTCCAATCTTAAACCAAAATTATTATTCAATTTATTGATTTGAAAGATTTTTAACCAATTGTATCTAGTTATTTTTCTCTTATTTTGATTATTTTTGATTTTCACAGTTGAAACGGAAAATTTTTTATAGTCTCGAGCAACGCGATTTCAAAGAACACGGAACCAATTATTCGTGTTCTTCGGGGGTTAGGTGTATAGTTTAATTAATGGTCATACATGTGATGTTGATTTCAACATCGAGGAAGATTATAATATTCAAAAAGATAATGTATTGTAGAGACAGTTTTCAACAGAGACATTATAAACATTTCACAATTAATGAGCTAGTAAAGTTTGAACTGAAATAGGAACAGGTAAGTTAAAATGATGAAGTAAAAATAACGATATAACAAAATATCATCGTAAAACAAGTCTGTAATAATTTATCGAAAACACACCAAATGGATATAAACCTGTCGTGTAAAATACCTGTAATGATGTTTGGGTTCTTGTTTTTAAAGCTGCATTACTAGAAAAATACCAAAAAAGAATAAGAAGTAGAGGCATATCATAAAAAAATAGATGAAATCTTTTAAACTACAACTGTTTCGAACTTATTAGGCTTTCATGAATCCTGACTTTCAGAGTTTAAAAGTTCAAAGTCGATGTAGGGGAAGGATAATAAAGAAATTGACGCCTCCTAAAATTAAGACAAGGAATATAAAGAAAAGATGGAATAATAGTAACTATTTCTTACTAAGTTTAATGATATATTCAACTATTTAGGAATAAAAAAGACTAAAAAAGCAAATAAAAGGAATCTTATGAATTAATAACTGAGACGATCATTTTTAAATAAAGATCTCTGAAATTTAATCAATTTTCTTTACTCCGCTACTATTTTATTGTTTTTCACGTTTGATTTTTTGTAAAATAACTTATAATAATAGTAATAATAGAAATAAGTTAATTCTCAGAAGCTGTAAATTCTCAGAAGTTCGCTTTTATGTTTTAACAGAAGATCTTGTAGCCAACTTATTATTTTCCTCTAATCTCTTAATGGGAGCAAATTATTTACTACTTTTGCTAATAATGCTATTTATATATATATATATAAATATATATCTTTTTTTAGTTTATACAAACATTTTTATAGTTCTAAATAAGATTTTTAAATTTTTTTTCATCTTTATCAATGATTTCAAAAAATTGTTAATTTTATCTTTTATTTTATACCTCTTATCTTCTTAGCAAAATTGGTATGTTTTAGAATTTTTTAGTTGGTAGATAATTAGAAAGAGATAATTAGTTGGATGACAGAAGTGATAAATTAAGCATCTAAATTTTTTCTGAAATGTAAGTTTTGAAAAACCCCTCCACAATTTAAAGTATATTTTTTCTTTTATTTATTTTTGCTTCCTTCGTGAGTTAGAATCATCTACTTTAAGAATGTCTTAAGATAAACAATATAGAAGCGAATGTTTTGAAATAAGCTATAACTGTAGTCCTAAATTTTTTCGTTTGGTAAATGCGTCATTTCGATTATAATTATTGATTACAGATTGATTACCATAATAGTAATCTTGTATCTGTCATTCACTTATTAGGCACTAGTTGGTTAAAGAAGACTGTATTTTCTTTATTTTAAACTTTTTTTTTTCCTTTCTAGAATGAATTTTTTAAAATTGTTATTAACAGTTTTGTTACTGGTTTTTGTAACATCGGATGTGATATGTTCACCAGCGCAGAACCTGCAATACGGCATTTTGAGTAAGTACATTGCATAAGCTACGATAATTCATGGGGATTCATAGGGTAAGGCTGCAGTCTTCACTACCTAATGATCATTTCAAGTCATCAGATCTTTTTTATTGATACAGATAAAAATCTCAAATCATAAATTTGAAAGCGTTAACTATAGACCAATTGTAAGTCCTGATTATTATTTATCCATGATAGTTGAAATTCCATTTATATAATTTCAAAAAGTCAAAATTTCAATATGGGCTCATAACGGGCTTTATAAAATCTGGGGACTTCCAATCATAAAGAAATGTAATTAAAATATCTGATTTTTTTTATTATTGCCTTTTTTAAATTTTTAACATTTAAAAGCTGTAAATTACTGAAAATCCTATCAATATTTCTTTTCTAATAGTCAAAAGATTTTTCTTTGATTTCAATTAAGTTTAAAACATTCTTTACATAATGAGACTTTAATAGCTTTATTATTATCATTATTAATTATACGGTTTTTATATAAGTCTATAAAAGTCTGTATTAAAAAAAAATTGTCAATAGATTATTCTACAAATAATTTTTTTCTTCAAACAATTGTTTCTTTTAACAATCATATTCTTATCATAGATTTGGAATTATAAATGTTAAAAGCTTCAAAACCAAATCTTAATTCATTTTGAAAATTGAAACTACAATTCTTTTCAGATTTTCACTATATTAGTTTTCAGGGTAAAATAAGTTGTCAATGACATGAATTTCGAAGGAAACGAAAAGCACAGTATTTGTATTGAGCAGCACTTATTTTTAAATTTAAATTTAAATTAAATAAAATTATTTAATTATGAAATATATAAGCTTGAAATCAAGTTAACATTAACAACACATAAGACTTCATAACTTCAACGAAGCATTACAGAGGTCATTACAAATTGTTGACGGAAGAGAGCTACGGAAATTTAAAGGAAACAAATACATTATAGTAATGCACAAGAAATGTACTTTGTTTGTATCGCCATACGAAAGTCTTGTGCTAGCAAATTCACCAAATGAGGAACCAAGAAATCATGAAGCCAGGCTCTAAATGAACGACTCTACTACGTACTTCAGATTATCTACAATTCCTGTCTCGAGTTCTGAGACTTGTCTTGATACAGGTATTCCAATACTTATTACCATTAAAGTTTTCGTGTTTTAAGCTGTAAGGAAACCTTTTCTTGTCTTTCATTTGCATTGGTGTATTTCCTTTAATATTCCCTAGACCTCTTCCTCCAACGATTTAGACATATACTGAAAAGAGGTTTTGATTTGTAATGATCCATGTAATGTAATGTAATCCATGTAATGTTGTTAGGATGATGTTATGGCATCTCATTTTCAATCATCTTGCAAATAAAGACATTTTATTGCTGAAAACTGTTCTTGAACTAAGCGTGGACTTTAAAACCATTAAAAGCATTTAAAAACAATGTTATCGATTATCGAATGTTATCGAATGTCTTACATTCAGAAAAACTGACAAATCAGAACTTAATTTTGTGACCTTTTTTGTTACCAATCAAGAAGTGTAAATAGCTGTGGATGTTGATAATTGTTTAATGTTGTTGATTTTAGGTAAAGAGAAATGCTACGATGGTCTGGGCTGCTTCAACACCGCAGATTTCTTCGACATCGTTAATCGTCCCATCAATGTACTTCCTTTTGAGAGGAAAGCTATCAACACTCGCTTTGCTTTGTACACGAGACAAAACAGACCCCACGAACCACCTAAACCAGAATGGCTGAAACTGGATGACGTCACGTCAGTCAAGAAATCGCATTTTGATCCAAAGAAATCAGTGAAATTCATTGTCCATGGGTTCTTAGACACAGGATTTCTCAAATGGGTTAATGTAAGAAAATGATAGTTAAAATATTAACTTTATATATTGGTAATACTATGCTGATATTTATTTATGCACTCTTATGTTTTTCCCTAATTATTAATACAACTAAATATCTCAATATAATTTAATAATTAAAATACAGACTACTTGTATCAAGAAAATTCTAAGAAAATTAGAAATGATTTGCAGCCACTGTTAATTCACAGATTCAATTTTCAGTTGGTTTTTTTTTCTTTTCTGAAAATAAGATTTTTTTTTTATATTGCATTTAATATCTATAACAAATTTCATTTAACTTTAACTTATTTTTCCTAATAACAGTTCTGATAAAATTAGTTTATTTCCATAAACTTCAGTGAAAAATGGTTTAGGAAATGGACTGGGAAATGGAGGAGCCCGGATTCAATCCCTGGCGGTGGTCAAGGATTTTTTTACCAGTTGTTTTTCCTCCAGACGGATCCTATGGTTTAATATAGCCCTATATCAAATGGGTATCGAGTTTCTTACTCGAGGGTTAAAGGCGGGAGAGCGTCGGAATGGCAACTAGTATCGTTGGTCGAGAATCGTTGTGAACCTAAACCTCTCGCGCACCCTTAGTAGTACATCTAAACCTAAAAAATAGTTCATCTCAGATATCGGAGGCCTATTTTTAGGTGGTTATCAATGTATTTAGTTGCTTTCTTTATATTAGACAACAATGAATAATGATAAATTTACTGTACAATTGAAGTTTATGATACAGAAGTATTTGTAAATTTACTGAACAGATTTAAATCAACATTATTATTAACCATCCACCAATGGTCCACGGATTGTAATTATCTATGTATGCATTTGTGGTATACACCTTCTCAAACTTGTTTTTATTTTAATTCTTAACTTGTTTTGATTCGTAATAATTTGTACAGATCTTTGTTGAGGCAATTATTCCAGAAATGCAATCTATATATATAAATCATGACTATTGACGTTATAGTCGAAAATACGTTTGTTATTTGAGATTTTAACATTAAAAAAAGAAATACAGTAGCCTAATTAATCATTATTTTTATTTTATTTCAGCTGTTGGCTAATGCTTTACTAGATAAAGAAGACTTAAATATTATTGTAATTGACTGGTCTCATGGCAACAATATTGAAGGCTTACCTTATACACAGGCTTCAGCTAATACATGGATCGTGGGAGGAGAAATAGCTCTGTTTATCAAGTTTTTGCAGGTAAACCATTACACTTACTTCAAAAACCAAAAAACTTACAATCGGCAGTTATTCATCATAAAGTTGAAGTATCCGGTAACGTTTGATATAAATAATCCAGAAACATTTTTGACAACACACTTGACGAAATACTAAAACAAAATTTCGTGAAATTTCCTGAATTTTTGAGCAGAAAATTTGTATATGAAAATTCAGAT
>JAFIDM010000179.1:6172764-6191753 GCA_023159025.1 Thereuonema tuberculata
CGATTCCCATGTAGGCAATTCGATCACAGTATGTTTTATTTCTTTACTATCCGGTCTGAAAACCAAATTCAATGTGGTATAAATAATAAACTAGATACATAAACAACGCAAGACCAGTTACTAATTAATATGAAAAAATAATTTCATTTTGTTTTCAAATATTATTGGAAGTTTAAGCAACATCCATGAATATTTATAGCATTGTGGTTTAGGAAAGTTTCACAAGTCGATCATTAATATTCCCAAAGCAATTTTGCTTTTACTTACTCTAGAGCTAACTTTTAAAGTAAATGGACAATATAGCGTTAACTTTTATCTAAAGCTGCTAATATTTCATAATTTAGAAAGAATTTGGTGTCAAACCCCAGGACTGTCATATCATAGGACACAGCTTAGGATCTCATGTTGCAGGATATGCAGGGGCTCGACTGAAAGGAACTCTGGGAAGGATAACAGGTAATTTAAAACAAATCATTATTATTGTGTTCTGTTACCTTTAATTATGGCTACTTCATTACTAACTTAATCTCTAATTTAGCCTTAGATGCTGCGGAGCCTTATTTTCAACGCATGCCTGAACATGTTCGTCTAGATCCAAGCGACGCCATCTTTGTTGACGCAATTCACACAGATGGTAAAACAATCTTACTGCTTGGTAAGTTTCTTTTTTTCCCCGTATATAAAAACAACCACCAGAAATTCTAAATTATATTAATTTCTTGTGAAAACATTATTTCGATTTTTTTTTTAAATTTCTCTTAATTCATGATAAACTATTTTTATTGAGTATTAAATATTAATATTAAAAATTCCAAAAGAGAAGAAATTCGAAAGAAATATGGTGTGAAACTACAACATTGACAAATATCCTTCTTTATTCATTAAAAAAATCAAATCTTTTATTTTTTTCTAAAAGGCTTTTGATTTCTAGACTTATCTTTCTTTGAAAATTCAGATATTATGGAACCTAGATTTTAACAAAACTTATAAAGCCTGTATTTCTAAGTTCAGTCAGTAAGATGTAGATATGTTAACAAATTGACAATAACCCGAAAAAGGTATTGATAAAGACATGTTGAAAATTGAATCTACAGATTTTTTTTTTAAACTCTTAAGAAAAATTCAAATTTGACTATGATAAAATCAAAACAATTCATTTAGTGGTTATGATCTGAATATTTTGTAAAACCTCTAAGTTATAATGTCTAACTTTATAGTCATTTACTTTTTTACATTAAAATGCTTTTCCATATCATATTGAAGAACAACCTGAGTAATTTGTAAGTTTATATTATGTAAACAACCCATGTATAACAAATGCCTCATTAAGCTTCCAGTATTCTTTTAATGCCATACTCATATATGTGAGACTTAGCAATAATGACTTTTCATTAAGTGCTGGTTGAAATATAAGTGATATACCTGAAAATTCAAAAATAAAATATCGTAGCTTCTCTGAATTTGTCCGTTTTTTGTATTTTTTGATGAAGAGGCTCTGATACAAAAATCTCATTGAAATTCGATAACAAACGAAACTTAATTGATGATAATTTACTGATCCCCGTTAAATTATCCAGATGTAACGTTTCTACAATGTTGGATTATCGATGACAATATGAATTTAAGTTTCAGTTTCCAATCCTGACTTGAAGTAATCAATAAGTCAAATATTTCCTATTTCCTATCACTGAAAAGCTTGCTTGTAGTTCAGTTATTCAATCCAACAATGCCAGCAATCAGAACATACCAAGTCAAACATAAGGCTAACAATCGAACGGCCAGCCTCTAGATCACGGTACTACATCCAACCACAGATCTCTTTTAAATTAGCACGTTTCGTTAATAAGAATTTTAGCCGTTTAGTAAAAATAACGTGTGATTAATGATATTTAGGACAAGGAATTAACATTATATTCCAAGAAGAGAATTATGACTGTTTTGTTTCTTTCGTGAAGTACAAGCTCATGTGAAATACCTAGACAAAAGAGCAAGCAGAAGTCTGAGATCGAAGAACAATGTCTCACTAATTACTGTAAAATATTCGTTTTTACTTCAATTGAAATCATTAAATTATTTTGAAACTTTGTATCGCCTGGATAAATAGACGATTAAACCATTTTATTTATATTTTGATACATTACATGTGGTTGAAATTCTTTATCAATGTTGCTGCAATATTGTCCGGAGAGATATCCTGTTCGAATGAGAGGGATTTTGATTTTGGGAGGTTTCCATTCCAAAAGGAAAAGAATCCTTTTCCGGATGAGGTGGATGAGTTAATAAAAGAACAGATTTAAAATCCTAGTTTTTTTTTTCCATTTTCGGAGCCAGGGGACACATTTAGAGATGTGGCTGATCAATGAAGGCTTTGAATTACTTGAAGGCATTACATGGAAACAGGTGTAGTCTGTGCATATGCATTATCTTGCTGGAAAATTGCTCCTGGAAACCACGAAGTGCAAAACACGTGGTTGTAGAATTTTCTGCACGGATCTTCTATTTCAAGATCCTCGAATCACTACAGGAGAGGATCTGTTGTCATAAGAAATGGCTCTCCAACCATTACACCAGCTATGTCTCTAGCAATAGTGCAAGGATTTGAGCTCTTGCCAGTTCTTCTGCGGATGCGATGATCATTTGTTGAAAGACAGAAGAGGGATTCATCGCTAAACACAATACGAGACCATTCGAGAGCAAACTATGTCTCTCGGGCACAGCACCACTCTAAATGGAGTCTACGTTGTTGGATTGTTACACGTAGGCCTCGTTTGCAAGTCCAGCGTTTGCAATTCGTCTAGCAATGGTACGGAATGATACTGATTGCTGTGTATCATCTCTCTGGAGGGTAGAGACTGAAGGTGTCATAGGAATTAGGGATTGCTTCACAACGATTGTCTCTAGCAGTGGTGCTGTTGGGCCTACTAGAGGCTTAAGGTACCGTTCCGCTCACTTGCTGCAGCAGCAGATAGGGGAGGTGCTTCAGGAGGGGATGTGCTTGACTGCGCAGTAGCTACGCTACAGTTCACTGGCTGCCGCCCTCTGCCGGGAGGTATTTCCTCCCTTCTTCGACCAAGTAGGGGTTGCAAAACTGCTCAATTCAGTCCATCTGGACAAAACTCAATCAGGACAAGACAATACGTAGCAATTTTAGGAATGTGATTAAAAACCATTATTTCTTTAAAATAAAATCTATAAAGTTATTTTAACTTGAAATCTGATGATTGAAGTTTATAGTTCAAAGTATAAAGAATAAACAAAAAAAAATTAAAAAAACTAAATTTTGATTTATGTTACATTTGCTATTTATAAATATTTTTTTTTCCTATAATAGGAACAAGCATTTCGCTGATATTATTCCTTTCAGGGTTGAAAAAAAGCTAAATCCGGAGGAATGTTATAATCCGCTGAGAGGGGAGAGGAAAGACAATTAAAATTTTCCAAACCACAGTTGCAGCAATCCAAACGTTGCAAACATAATAAGAGATGGACAAAAAATTCGTAAATTACGAAAGGATTTTTTGAAAATAAATAAATAAATAAATAAAATGTTATTTTGATTTAATATAATCCATTAAAATAAAAAGGTGACAATATGTGAAAACCTTATTAAATTTTCTCATATACATCATTTAACATTTATTTTTAAATGTAACTGTAAATGCATTTGTTTTGATTTTTAGACGCTTTTTATTTTTGGAGAAATCTTTTAGTGAGTTTTTAATTTTTATAGAGCTAGTTAGTTGGGCATTAGATCTTAAGTAACTTTTTAACTTGATTACAAACGATTTTTTTTCATCAGGAAACACATTCATCAGTGAATACATAAATAATTAAATGTTATTTTTATTTAATATAATCGATTGAAATAAAAAAAATATATATATAGATTATTAAAGAAATATCATATTCATTAACTGAACGTTTTTTTTTTAATTTTGAAATATTAAAAATGCATTTGTTTTCATCCATAAACTCTTTCTTCTGACCACTTGCTGCATGCAGCAGCCAAGATGGTTGCTATTTTTTCCTTCCTTTTCGACTGCAGCCCTACTGCTGCTCTGACGTCACGTGCAGCAGCAGTGAACGGAACCGTTTGCATTGAAAATAGAAGGGACAAAAGAGCTGCAGTCGCTGCTCTGCAGCAAGTGAGCGGAACGGTACCTTTAGCAACATGAATATGTGCCTTCGCGCAATCATAGATGGCGAGCGATCGTCTGCATGATCAGTCGGCTTCTCGTAGTTTTACGATGCGAATTCTCTCGAAGTCCGGCAGTAGGGTAGGGTTTTCCAGTGCGTCGTCGAGGCATTATTGAGGGTAAACTGGTGTGAATACAATAATTCCACGAAGCAGATTCTGAGGACCCTTAAATGGACCACAAGATAGACAGTTGAGTCATGGGAGTAATGGTAACGTTTCTTGATAACTAAATTTTAGTCATTGGCATAAATAATGGGAAGGTAGTTGTAAATGGACTTTCATTTAAATTGATGCTTCCTTCATTGTGCTTCAGTTCTATGCATTTCAAAGCTTTTGTCTAACTGTTGGTTTTTGTTTTAGGTTTTGGAATGATGGATCCTGTCGGCCATATTGACTTTTATCCTAATAATGGAAGGGACCAACCAGGATGTAATTTGGCAGAAAACACAATCTCAATTGCAACGGAAGGTTTGGAACAAGGTATTAATATCCTAACAACAAATTTAAGCAATCAAACTACAAACTACAAATTTATAAAATTGGAAGTAAGATTGTTGCTCATAACGATTCTTGGTCACATTTTTTTGTTTTCTATTTGGGTTACGTTTATTAAAATTCAGAAATCGTTTTTTTAATTTTTAAAGACAAATACGCAGTGTATTATTCCATTTCAGAAGGTTGGTGGTTCATTTTTTTTTCTTTTGTATTTCAATTCTCGAATTCAGAAATGTCTGGGAAATTCTAAAAGAAAGACTTGCAACTAAACCGCTACTGACTCCAGAAGATTCTACGATGTCTGAGTTTTATTACTTCTTTTTTCTATCTACACCCAGATCTTGTTTAATGCGAAAAATGAATCTAAACTGAAATAGCTTTAATTCGAAGTTATAATTAAATATAAAAGAGGTTCGTCTTATATTTAAATATTTATTAAGTAAGTTTTTATCCATTTATTAACGTAATATAACAACCAAAGATAAGAAAAATGCAATTCTGTTTTAAATTTAATAACAGACAAAGTGCAGTTGCGTAATAGAGTAGTTATAGAAGCTAAATTAGGAAAAAAATAACAAAATTAGTAATTACTCAATATCGTACTAAAAATAAGCCTAAACTGACAATAAGAAGAAAAAGTCCACAGTGTAATTTAAGTTATATAGTATCGTCGATTGAACTGTCTTTTTTTTTCTATAAATCTTTAAATTATTGAGGAATTTTAGGCCACCACAAATCTCAATTAAAAATAAAAATATATGTACAATTAAAACCCAAGTATTTTCGAAATGTTCGACATTTCTTTGTCAAGTGGCTGGAATACAATAAATTTCTGAATATAAGTTTATATTCAGAAATTTATATTCAGAAACTTATTGTATTCCAGCCACTTGACAAAGAAATTTCGAACATTTCGAAAGTACTTGTGTTTTAATTGTACATATGTTTTTATTTTTAATTGAGGTTTGTGGTGGCCTAAAATTCCTCAATAACTCCACTTACACACGTTAATTACTTGAAAGAAAATCTTTGAATCTTAATAAAAACCCTGGTAGGCGCTGCTTTATCACAGTTCGACGAATATGTTTGCTTCGAGTCACTTTAAGGTCAAACATCCGTAGTTTTTGCTTCACGTAGACTGCTGTAGCGGCGTATTAAACTTTAGTTGATAACATCGGTAACTTTGTCATGCTTTTGACATGAAGTTGATAGTTTTATTAAGTTAAATATTACAGTCCGACCACGATATTTTGACGATCAGAGAACCCCACGTGATTATGACGCATCTATTTTTCAGCCAATCACAAACAAGCCTGCCTCAAAGCACAGAACTTTAAAAATACAAAATATTTAAAAGAAATACATAAAACTTAAATATAAGAGTTAAATCTTATATTGAAAGCAGTCAACCAATAACTAATAGTATAGCATTTTTCTTAAGCATCATAAAAATTAAATTTTTGTTTTTGTTCTATAGCTGTAACGTAATATTCTTGGGAACCTTTGAGTGAGGTTCCCTAGAACTAGTGCTGACTTGATTATTGTTTTCAACAATTGATAGTATTGCTAAAAAATATTATAAATGTTTTTAATTCAAATAGTTACACCGTGTAACTCGATTCAAACAATTATTTTTGAAATATGAAATTTATAAAGTTAGAAAAAATTTTAAATTAAATTATTTTATAGTAGAATATTTATTGAACTAACTATTTTCTGTTATAGTTGATCTAATTTTTTTTAATAGAGAAATTTTAAGAAAACCAACCTCAATTTATTTTCATGAATATCTAAAATTAATCTTTTATAATTAATATTATAAATTTTACAGGTAATAATTGTCTTTGTATTAAAGAATGTTGTACATATTAATTAGTTATAAATTAAAGTAATTAAATGAAATAGGATAATTTTGTATGCTTAAGGTTTAAATATCACCTAAATGTTTTTGTAATTATTTTGGAAATATTATCAAATTCGAATATATTTTAACTCCTGCACCAATACTCAACTAGATTAAAATTCTTATTGTTAATGTATTAAAATCGTTAGACTAACGAGAATTTTTTTTTCATTAATGGTATCTATTTTAGTATCAAAATGTTAACCAACACTATAATCAGAGGCGTCACTAGGGTTGGTGTCACCCAGTGCGGTAGCTCATGGTGTCACCCCCTCCCAAAAAAAAAAAAAAAAAAAAAAAAAACTTCTAAAACTATTGTATTTGTTTCATTATATAAAATCTTTACTTCATTGTATCAATTGTGAAGTAAAGATTTTATATAATGAAACAAATACAAAAATTAGAAGGACAATAGAAAGCCTATGTATCCGAAATTCGAAAGAAAAAAAAATCTCAATAGATATGATGGAGTTAAAGTTAGTGAAAAGTTGGTAAAATTGGCTAGAGAAATGATTAACAAAAAATTTGTAACCTCTAACAAAAAGGTAATAATCGAAAAATTAAAGTGTTAATAGTCTTTATATGTAAGAATAATCATATATTGTTTTCGATAAGAATTTGTGATTATTAATAATGTGTGATTATTATATTGTAGATTATGATCTTTTATTAATATTGTAATAACTTTTTTTAATTGTTAATATCAATATTTTAAGGTCGTTGTCGTAAAAGAATTTCGTCTATTTATTATTATAATGTAAAAGGCTTGAAAAAGAGGAGACGGTGAATTTTATCTCTTTGAAAATTCGTTTTTTTCAGTTAATAAATGTAGTTTATGACATTTATTTTCTGGTGGATGATGTTTAATAATATTTATTATAAAAGATAAACTTCTATTTAAAGGAGAAAGATTTCTTTAATAATATACGATTTACCATCGATATTAATGAAAGGATGAAAAAACTGGGACTTTTTTATGTTATATTTTGTGTCCTTAACCCCCTCCCCCTTTTTTTAGTGACCCCTCAGTACACAAAGTGTAAGCTTATAAGACGGTTCTGTCCGTTCATACGTCCATCGCAACCTCTGGTCATTTCTAATTTCACAGAAAGTAGTAATGACCGAAAATGAAACACATAGTCACTTCCACAGCCCAAACTATAAGTCCTACAGACATAAATATTATCTTATTAGAAAGCTTATGACCTTTAAGGGTGAGGAAACATACGAGTTCCGGTCTGTGATTGGACGAAAATGAAACATGTGCATTTTTGGTTTCATGTACAATATGAAAACTGTTTTTTCCTTGTTTATCGTTTTACTGGTAACTTATCCAAAGTAAAACCTTTCATTTGAGGTTGTATAAAAGATCAAATTACGTCTTCGGCGTTGTTTTTTGGAACTATTTGATAAGATTAATTTCTCATTATTCACTATTAATTTAAAACTATTTGGACTGATAATTTAAGTTTTTGCATGAGCAAAAAACATAAGAAAAGTTGTTCAGGAAGATCTTTTACAATAAAAAATTATAGATCAATATGAAAGTCACTATTAAATATAGCTATTAAATGTAGTGTAATATAATATTCATTATAGTATTTCATTATATAAGACAATCTTTCTATCTGATATTAAATTCCATTAGTCGAATAAAGGAATATTAAAAATAATTCTCAAGCTGGAAATTACCTTAAACTTGCTGAATGTACAATTTTAGGTTTCTATGTTCGTAACAAATGTCTTGTTTCTTTCTCGTTTTTCTTCTAATAAATTTTCCCAGATACTTACCTTCTCAACCCCAGTCCTCTTCCGATTTAGAAAATTCAGCGTTACTGAAAACTCTTGATGTATATATCGCTGAATGTATTTCTGACACTCCTATCATAAGAAAAGATGTTTCTTAATTAATAACTTATTATTCCTTTGGTATTCTTTCAGGGATAAGGAATTTTGCTGCCTGCAATCACCAGCGAGCAATTGATTTATACACGGCTTCTATTTTGTCCTCGGATTGTCAGTTCGTGGCTCATGAATGTCAGGATTATGACCTGTATCTGCAAGGGAAATGCCGTTCCTGTGGCAAAGACGGTCAGAAGTGTGCAATGATGGGTTACAACATCTGGAATTACTCAAATCCTACGAATAACTTCAATAAGAAATTCTATCTGACAACCTTTAATAAGGATCCATTTTGCAGTAAGTCTCAATCATAAATTATAAGTAAATTCAATTGTCAAAAAGATATCATGTTTAAAGACATTTGATGGATACTAGCGATTAATGGAGTGTACTTTTATGTTTACTGAATTTGTAAGCTAATACTATTTGCCTAATACTGTTAATGTAGAAGATTGACATACTGATAAATCTTTTAATTGTTTGCTCATAAATCCCGTGATAAAGTCACAATTTAAACAACCTGTTGCTAGAAACGTTTAAAAAAAAGACAAGTATTACAACAAGATCTTGTTGTTTGTGGTTTTTCATTCAGAAGATAAAAAAAAAATATCTGAAAGCACTTTTTTCGGATATTAGGGAAATACATCCTAGTGTCTGTTTTTGCTTACTTAATTTTAGGGAAAATATCAATTGGAAACAAATTTTACTTTTTTATATTTTTCAGGTTTATACTGCCTTACCACATTGTACAGATTACGAGAGCTGTTGATTAGTTTATTAGGGAATAAAAATTACTTCAAATCCTGCAGTCTAATTTAAAAAATGGTTTTCAGAACGTGAAATTAGATCTTTGCTATTTAAGAAACATCAATGCACAGATCAATAGCTTTCGTGATTTGATCACGTACGGCAGTACCAGGTATGGAATACAAATCTTAAATAAGAGGAAAAAAGCCTACTAAAGTAGGCTTTCTTGAAATCTTCCGTTCAGATATCTTTTTTGTCTTCTTCTTAAAGAAAAACCACGACAAACAAGTAGAAGGCTATTCTAAACCTGTTGTTGAATTGCGAAGTCATATCACGTGGTTTGTGACGACATCACTTAAACGGACTATTAGTTAAGAGCATTTTATGCCAAATGCAGAAATATAATGCTTTCTTGTTAAAATAATGCTGAGAGACATGTTCTCTCAAAATAGAATTTTACAATTTCGAGATTTTCCAATTTTATTTATGAGCATTTATTAAAAAAAAATAGCTTGCTTTCCTAAGAAGACAACAGATCAATCAATGTATGTGTGAGTGTGTCCGTTTGCGTGTTCTGAATGGCTGAATGACTCTTCCTGAAACTTGGCCTCCCAATTATGGACAAGACATAATCTATCTTTTGTATTTGACATATTTTTGCATGTTGTTCTTGACGAGAAATTATCCTGCGAACGACACAAAAATTCCAACCGATACCCTTTGAAACCCAAACATTGGCTTCTCTGTGTGTCCTTAACAAAAGGATAGCAATCCAGTTTTAATCGTTTTAATATATGCCTCAGCTTAAATATAATTAAAAGTATTTGGAATCAAATTAAGTTCTTTCAGGAACCTTTTTTTTAGCGACCCCGTAGGAGGGAGCTACCAGATTCCTGTGTGTTTGGAAGCTTCACAGCCCAAACCGGAAGTCGTAGCATCATGAGTTGGATTTCCCAAGATTTTCGATCAGTTGGCTTTTGACTAAGTTAGGAAATCATTTATATTGAATTGAGTTTGCAGAGAAGGAATATGATACAAAGTGGCCTCTTACTCAGAAAGGTGCAGGATGGGTCTAAATGTACTAAATGAACTCAAGGCGGATATCGCTTGAAATTGTACTTGACCCTTGATCTTTGCGCGGCAAACAGTAGTAATTTAAACAACCAAGTGTTTGATGGATTACAAATTGTAAGGCTGACTTGTTTGTACTGGAATATTCCATGTTCCATGCATGATAGTAAAGTTATATTTCGTTGATATTAAAGAAAGCTTATTTCTTTTGCATAGAAAGCAACGCCTTTATATCATCAGAAGAATGAATTTTTATTGCAGATTCTTCCTCTTCTTTATACGTAATTGCATTAATTATCTTCAGCACTAACTTATAATTAGGATTATAGAGTAGATATATTGGGTGAAATTATAAATTTTGGCTTATCTTAAATGACTTTTGGAAGAAAAAAAAAACTAGAAGAGTCCAGTTAAAAAATGGTCATTTACTTCGATTATACGAAATAAACACATTTAGCTAATAGCTTTTTTCAAGCCTTGAACCTTTTGACGCTTCTTGAATTTCAAGAAACTTCAGACAAAGACGAAAAATAAAAATATCAATAAATTTCATTAGCTATTTTTTTTTATCTTTGGGGAAAACAAAAGTCGAGATGCAGTTCAATCAAAGCAAAAGTTTTCCAGATTATTTATATCCAGAAGTGGCTGGATACCGCAGCTCTATTGTGAATCCACTTTATTTCGTGCAATTCACTCTAGAGCATCTTATTGGTCAACATAAAATCTTAAATTGTTTTAGTTTCCATTTCATTTCTTACTTAAATACTGTTTCCATTAAATTTAGAAATAAATACTTTTGTTTTTTTTAATTTTTCTTTACAATCTAACAATAATCTTCATTATTGTTTTTTTTTGTGTTTTAATGTTTTGTGTTTAATGTTTTTTTTTGATTAAACATTTGCTTTTACATCAGATTTTTTTTCCCTCCACGGGTCGTTTCACACACATTGTTTTGACAATTAAGTTCCTGAATTTTATATTTTTGTTTTCTTTTTCTTTGGGAAATTGTTTTTCTCATTGATTAAATAATTATCCAGTTTCAATTTATGAATTATCCAGTTTCGGATCAGTTAACGTTTTAAACAAATGCCAAATATCCTAGCTAAAACTCATCGAAGCTACGACAGGATATTACGACCAGCGTCGGTCCGTCCGTCAGTACATCGATCTTCAAAATAATAAAAACAAAACTATCTGTCCTTTAAACGTGAAAGTTAATACAAAGTTTAGATTCTTTTAAGGGAAAAAAATCCCCATTTATTTTGATTGTTCTCGGAGCAAAAAGTAAAAGCACGATTAAAAGTCATTGAATTCCGATTATTTAACCAAATAATGCAGATTTAATTTCAGAAAAAAAAAAATTACTATTTATATTTAAAGAATGCTTTTTGTGTTAAAAAAAAAAGCTTTTCTACTTCCTGAACGTATTTTGAAAAAAAAGCAGAGGCTAGAAAAGTGAGCTTTAAGTTCTTTGAGGATGTTGTTAAATCATGACTTCCGCTGAATACCAACACCAGAGGGTTTTTTTTTCTTTTCATTTCCTGAAAAGAGACATTAAATCCATTTTGCCTCGATGAGTTCTCTGAAATAATTTTAATCCTATTAAAGATTGTGCTAATCTTACTGTATTTATTAGGATCGTATGGATTAATCATAAAAATCCATTTCTGTTTTCTTTTCTTTGGATATTTTTGGTAATTTTGCTCAAAGTTTGTTTTTGGTGCTTTTCCTCTTAAGTCCTGTAAGGACATATTCGGACATATTTATTTTAAAAGTTCTATAATTTTCTGATATTAAATATGTTTGACTCAAGAAGATTCCTCCGGAAGTTATTGGAGAGGCGACAAACATACGCACAGACTGACTGATCTCATGAGACTAGGAAGGAGGTTAAAAAATACATAGTAAATGCAAGGAATACCTGCCAAGAAAATGGGACTTCTCAAAAAGGAATTGAATTTCACAAAAAAGACGTTATTAAAACAAGATGACACACTTATCTTAGCTATCAAACTCTATTGTTTTAGTAGTAAATTTAGATCCTAATAAGCTGCCTATTTAACGACCCCCTCCTCCACCAACACAAAGCTTAAAGAGCTTGGGGTCGGGGAGCTCTTCAGAAGGTTCTGTCTGTCTGTTAGCACCTCCAGAGCCCAACAAGTCGAACAAACATGAGTGATACCTTATTGGGAAGCTAATGACTTATTGAAGTGGGACAAATATGAGTGCCCATCCATGATCACTTCCTGCCTCACAGGAAGTAGTCGAAAATAAAACATTTGAGGAGTCACTGTGGTTCTGTACTCATCAGAGGAAGCCAATGTTTGTCTTGTTTAGAGTAATGGAATTTGAGTCTACTCGTGCTCCTATTATAAAGAAGTGTATTCGCTGTGCTCACAATTAGTAATACCGTGTACAGTTCAAAACTACACTGAAATAGAACTAGGTGTATCTTCAGCTAAATATCTTCTAGTGACTGCTATTACATCGCGTTTTGAAATCACCTTTTTTTCGGGTGTTGCAAAGCTTTTAAATCAAAACTTTTTAAGATCAACAAATTATCCTGATTATGATTAAAATCCAAAATTTAATTATCTTTGGTTATCTTTGATTTTTTTTTTAATTTTAGAAATTATTTTTCTAAAACTGAAATCAACTTGTAATAAATCTCCAATTTTTCATTTTAAATTCTAAAATAATAAATTGTTGAATATGTATGCAGATCGTGGGATTTCAATTTTATATTTCAAGGACTTCAGTTGTAGAATTTTTAATGTCCAACTTTTTTAAATGCAGATCTTAACAGCTTAAAAAATAAAAAATAAATGACTTTGTTCCAATACAACATATCCACGGAACATTAATAACAATAGCAAATACTTATTTAAATTCTTAAAACTTTGTAAAATACCTTCTTTGCGACTCAAGGAACACATTATCTGTAAAGGCTGTGGTATTATTAAAAAAAATTATTGGATAGATGTTTAAAATATAATAAGACGCTTGTTTTAATGTTAATTATCTCAAAACATTAAAACAAGATATGTGAACGACAAATAAGTAATATCAATTTAATCGAGAACAGTCGAATGAAGAAATAGCTTTGCCTCTTTCCCTGTGGGCGAGTTTGCCTGTGACTAGTAGTGGGCCTTACTTGGAACAGGGGCTCCAAATAAGGCCCTTCAGTTATATTTTCAAAACTGTGCTATTACAGAATTATTATTAAATTATTTCAAATGCCACTAATTCTAAATTCACTTTTTCATAACAGCACACCTTAAACTACCTTTTAAGATAGTTTTCAGAATTTTCACTCTTGCAGTAGAAATGTAAAAAATCCTTAAACGTTAGGTGGGCCTTATTTGGGCAACGTACCTTATTAAGTATTTTCCTAACAAATATATAATATTCTTATCTTTTTTAATTCTTGCAGTGCATCATTACATCGTCAAAGTTACTTTCCAAGACATAAAAGATCAAAAAGATGAAAAAGGAATCATGAAAGTAACTCTACATGGAGAAAGAGCAGAATTAGGTCCCTACACCCTCAATGAAGAGTAAGAAAAACTTAAAATCTATTTAGTTCTAAAAGGAACCATAAAATTCTCATCATTTTTTCTGAATTCATTTTAGAAGTGAACTACTTTCCCTAACTATATACAGTGTTACCTCCTTTAACGGACACCCTGAATAGCGGACACCTCTAATTAGCGGACATTATTGCGGGTCCCAATCCCTTACAATAGGACATTCCATGTTATCCACTCCGAATAGCGGACACTCTGAATAGCGGACAGATATTTAACTGTAAAAAAAAAGAAAAAAAAAATTTTTTCGATGAACATTTCGACAAACACATCATGGTTGTATTTACATCGGTGTCCCATACATTGATACATTGTATCGGTGTCCCACCATACATTGATATGTTGTATCTGTGTCCCATGATTCAATGCACGAATCTGAGGCCCTTTTTTCACTGCAGTTGCTTTGTAAATGTCAATACCTCATAAAGCTATCCTATAAACGTGTTGATTAAATTTAGTGCGAATTAAAATGGCGTCAAAAAAGAAGAGATTGACACTGAAAGAAAAAACTGTTCACTGTTCTTGAAGTTTCTGTAAAAGGAAAGCTGAGTGTGCGTTGTCTTGCTAAACGTTTTAAAGTTGGAAAAACTCAGATAAGTGAACTTTTGAAGGACAACGATGAGATTAGAAAAATGTGATGGTGAATTCAAACGAAAATTCGAAGAATTTGAAGTTTCGTAAAACTGAAACAAGCAAAATCGACGAAGTGGTCATAAAATGGTTCCGCTCGACTCGTGCAAAGAGCATTTCTTTATGCGGTATTTTGCTTCAAGAAAAAGCCAGAGAATTCGGTTAAACTTTAGGATTGGACACGTTTAAGGCATCAAATGGATGGCTAGAAATTAATTTTCTACATACTGTAATTAATTTTGTCATTATTTTAAGTGAGACAAACGGATTAGCACTCATTTAAAAAGGAATATAGTAAATAATTTGCAATTGTTCATATTCTCTCATATCGCAATGGTATTTGTAGAAATTTAATTAAAATTGTACGTAATTTTTCATTAAATGGCATGCTAAAAGCTAAAAAATTAAAAAAAGATAGTCCTCCCCAATAGCGGACACCTCCCAATAACGGACGAAACTTTCGGTCCCGTGACTGTCCGTTATTCGGAGGTAACACTGTATATAACTTACATATTTAATAAATAATTAATTACATCAAGCTAAAATAAGAATAAAATATTATTATTTATTTGCAATATATTACACAACATAATATATTATTTTAAAATTATTATAACATTACTCACAATCGACTGAACTGCTACTAGAAGTCGAAATTTTTTAAATTATTTCCATGATTTGAATATCAAAATTCATAAAGATAATAACTAAAAAAAAATCTTATTTATTTATATATCAGAATCTTTTTTTTTCTTTTTTTTTATTTCCTTAAAGTGATTACAATTTCAGTCCTGTTAGGAACCATTAGTTCATATCCACAGGTGCTGTTTTATTACATTGATAAATATTGAATAATTTGTTTTTAATATAAACATTTTTCTATTTCTTTATAAAACATTTCTTTATATAAACATTTTGTATTTCATTTTTGCCAATTGTGTTGACTTTGTTTTAGATTTTTCCTTTTTTGTCCTCTTAACTTTTGTTTATAGATACTATGAAATTTTACCTGCTTTTAAATTCTAATTTACAAATGATTGTAAATTTAAAAAACAGTAAACTATATAGTACACAGATTAGCAGGTGATTACCAGCGGTCGGCATACCATCATCAGAAGTACTTTAATTATATTCTATTGATATAATTTAATGTTATAAATTACAGGATTCCATTAATTGCAGAACTAAATGTACAGTTATATAACTTAGACAAATACATAAAGTAGTACAAATTTTGTAACCTTTTCTGTGTTATACATTCAACAGCATAATCTATTATCATCAAACATCATTACAAGTACTAGTTAATACATGGTATTGCTAATTAGTCTTCTACATTGAAATTAACCTTTTTTCATTTTGTCATTTGTTTATAAATGCCAAAACATAAAAGGCAATGAAACAATATTAACAAGTTTTCAGTATTGAACTTCTCCTTTTGTTTCGATAAATAGAACAATGGAACTCAGAAGAGGTCACAGTTATGGGTTTCTTGTGAAGAATCGTATTTCCCTGGGGAAAGTTCAACGAGTAGATTTTCAGTGGGTCAGCAAAGGCATACCATCCATCTTCCATCGACCGAAGCTTCATCTCAGTTCAATTCAAGTAGAAGCAATGGACATCATTTCAGAAGAGTAAGTTTTCAAATAGTATTTTTATAAAGTCTTTCCAGTTTATCTTTAATAATCAGTTAGGAAATGTACGTCGAAAGTAATAACTGCTTTGTACAGGTACACCCCGGTTATCCGACAGATGAGGAACTAGAGCAGCATCGATTAACGAAAATCGTCGAATAGAGAAAAATAGTCTTTATTTGGCTTTCAAATCCCTTTCAAAAAGCATAAATAACGCACTACATATCACTATTATTGCGAATGAGTCCGAAAGCTAAATAACCCACTATACATATATATACCAAGTGATTCATAAAGTACTGGAAAGTACCAGTGGTTTTCACCGCCCCATATCTTTTAAACTACTGCTCTTAAAAATCTGAAATTTTTTATATAAAATCGCCAAACAGTTACATATTCATGTTATTATTTAACATGAACAAACAATATATCGTATATTTAAAAAACTGTTATGATGTTTCTAAACTCTAAAAGTCTGGATCCAATATTCAAATGATACAAAACCTAATTAGGAAAATTTAATCTAAACACTTTTGTCATTAATTACTTTGTTTAAATTTAAAAAAAAAAAACTGTATTTTTTTGAAAATGCATTCTGACAAATGACTTTTTTGGAAGACAGTCGAATAATTTTTTTTGAATAATAATTTCGAAATAATAGGGGTGTTTGAACGCAAATAAAATAAATTTCAGTAATAATAATGAATAAATAATATATATATATATATATATATATATATATATATGATGGCAATGATATAAGTGCTGTCCAGCGAACAATTTCTATAAACAGACTTGAACGAATTAAAAGCTTGTTTACGAGCTTGTTTTTCCACAAGGACCAACATGGGAAAAATTGCAAATAGAACAGTGATCATCTTTAAATAAGTAGCCTATGTCAAGTTGCAAGAAGATCCTTGCATCGATTCCAAAGCTTTGAAGTGGTCACGTGTATGTGTATGTGTTTCCCACTAAAACATTACTCACAGAGAATCATTTGATGAACCTATCCAGAGAAAATAGTTAAAAAAAAATACAAGAAATCTCATGGTTATTTGTTATTTAATATATTAATTATTTTAGAATATTATGTCTAAATTTCATTATTATTTAATAATTTTAAATTCCAATCGTGCATTATTTAATCTTTTTTATTAGATCACGGAAGGAAGTTACAACAACAATGTGCCAGCTTTCACCAGAACCAGCGAAACCTGATAAATTGTTCACCTTATACACTCTGGACTCTTGTAAACAACCTCCCTATTTGATGTGAATCAATAAAAAAAAATGATATTTTCCATTGAAATTCATTGAGACACCATCTGGACCAGTCACGAAGGCGAAAGTTTTCTCACACTAGTGGAATTCGGAAATTTACAGTGTAATGGACAGCATTTTACTGAATAATGGTTTCTAGTAGAGACTTTTATTTGGTGTAATAATACATAATAAATTCATTATAGAAAAGAAACGTTATTTTCTGTTTAACACAATAATAAACACTTACACAAAGTAAACTACAGCAATTAAGATAATGTACAAGATATATATATACCAATCTTCATTCATATATTAATAGCATGTGGAATCTATACGAAGTTCTAATTCACCGTTTATATTGTATATGTATAAAGAAATCGAAATGGTAATCGTATTTTCCAACGTTCAAAGTTTTTATAGTTTGCTTCTGGGATTATTTATAAACCCGATAGCAAATGTCTTACTTGCCTCAATGATTGTACCTTTTCTTAAAATCCCCGTGAATGATCTTAATATTGACTTCTTTAATCATACTACTCTGTTATCAAAGTCTCACCAATTCGTTTAGTCTGTCTCAATTTATAATTGATTCTACCCGTATTCCAAATACACTACATAGTCAAAAGTATCCGGATACCTCTCTGGAGAAGTGGATGTAACTGCTATCGCGTGCTATGACGTTGTAGAACGAGATAAAAGTGGTGACCGCAGCATCGGGCTGTTATAAACGGGCATTAGACAGACAATGAGTAATTTAGCAGAGCTGAATGATTTCGAACGTGGCAGGATCATTGGATGCCATCGGTTCAACAAATCGGTTCATGCAATATCACCTTCTTAGAGGTAGCGCGACTAACTGCAATTGATGTCATTATAAAATGGAAAGATAATGGCAAGAAATCCCAATGTTAGACCAAAGAAAGTCACATATCGCAGCCGTCGAACCCTGAAGAGTGTAGAGCAGAATAAACGCCAATTTTCCGTTGGCAGCGATCACTAGTGAATTCCAAACAGCTTCAGGCGTCGTCGCTAGAACCAGGACTGTTCGTCCGGAGCTGAATACATAGGTTTTCACGGTCGCAAACCCAACATATGCAAGGTGAATACTAAATGGCGGTTGCAGTGATGGCGATCGCTCTCGTGGACGAATGGAAAAAAAATCCTACTCACATAGTATTTCAAAGTCTTCCCAGACAAGTGCAGGCTGTGGGGGGTACGAACGCACCAAAGTGCGAGCTTCATAATCGAAGCATCCGTATGCCCTGGAGCGCTAGTGTTAATTGATGCTAAAAATGGCGTGACATCGTATTACAAGATAATATATGCCACAAGACTTTCTGATTGTTCAACAGTTGATGTTGGATACTTTTGGCTGTAATGTACCATATCTTTGGGTTTTTTTCGTCATTCACTTTATCGTCTTCAGATAATTATGGTTTTACTTTCTTTTTCTTTTGTACTGTGAATTCAGTGGGCTGCCTGGAATCTGATTTTTGGTCGACATATGGTGGAAAAAGTAGTTGGATAAGACCAAGTGGATAAACAAATAAGACTTAAAC
>JAFIDM010000179.1:6213546-6224825 GCA_023159025.1 Thereuonema tuberculata
ATCTTTAGATAAGAAGAAATGTTTCACTGAACTTGGATGCTTCAACACCGAGGATTTTTATGATTTTGTGAATCGACCCATTCTCACTATTCCTGCTGATAGAGAAGATATTTACACTCGGTTCTCTCTCTACACAAGGAAAAATCGACCAACAGATAAACCTAAACCTCATTTCCTGAAGTTGTATGATGTCCAGTCAGTCCAAGACTCAACATTCGACGCCAACAATCCAGTCAAATTCATCGTTCATGGATTCGTAGATACAGGATTCTTAAAGTGGGTTAATGTAAGTGATAAACACCATTAATCTTAATATGCATAAATATTGTTGAGATCATCCTACCTTGCGTCTCACTGGTTGCCGGATCAAAATTGCTTTTGATTGATGCTTGTATTTTCCATCTGACAGCCAATCACCTAATTTATTCTTCTGGGCGAAAGGTAATGAATAACAAATTAAGTTGAAGATCAGAAATTGCTACTTTGAAATTTGCGTTCCAGTACAGTCTTATGGTCAAGAGAGGCGCCCGCCTTTCATGAGACAGACGTCCTGAAATCCTGGCGACGGCATGGATCTTATTTCCGTTCCTGTATTTTCTGCTTCTTCTTTTGTAAGGCAAATGAGAAACCACCTCAGTATCTTTCTCAGGATATTAAAAACGGAGGGAGAACAGTCTCCATCAGGCGCGCCCTCGCATGGCGACAGAGGGAGACCCAAAGGATTGCTCTGAATTCGGAATAAGGAGCCATGAACCAAAGGGTGCAGCAGAGAAGTGGCTGCACTATTTGCTCATTATTCTCCTCATGGACAATATTGCCCGAGAAAGTCTCAACCCGATAAAGTACGGATGAGAATAAGTGAGTGAGTGATTTGAAATCACTTTAATAGTAACTTCAATCGGTGGCAAACATTTTATTTGGTGAATTAATCTTATTTTAAAGTAGATGAAAATGTGTTTATTTACTTCAACGATCTAATATTAATAATGATTAATAAAAACGAGAAATAATGAAATGAAACTAATGATTTAAACAAGCAATTGCTTGTACCTTAAAAAGGCTTGTTCCTGAGTTCGAATGAAACTTAGTAGATATTAGATATGATATTGTATTTCTATATTTTTTTTTGTTTGCCGCTAGATTTCTCACAATATCAGGAAAAATCAGAATCGTTCACAACATACATGTGATGCAATAGCATATAACATATATGTAATTAGCTTGACTTTCTGTACTTATAAGTTTTATTCTAAGTTTTGGAATAAATGAAGAAGCAAAAAAAAAAAAAAAAATCACTATTGTTCTTTCTGATTTACACAAAATAAGATATGCAGAAAATGTTACCGTCCGTTATAAAAATTACCGTTTTGCAGAAAAAGAGCAAAAAACAGAAATATTGGGTAATCGATTGTTCATAAAGCTCTGTATTGAATGATTTGAGCGCCATCTATTAAAAAATAGCTTCAATACTTTTAATCAAATGATTTATACAATTTTTGTAAATATTTTAAGACCTTTTGCTTCCATCTACTATTTGCTGATTGTAAATAAAACCATTGACGACTAAACATTTCTTCAACAGTGACGTTCCAACGCATAATTGATCTGCCAAGTCATACATACAGCCTTCGTCAATGGAATAACTGACTACGAATAAATGTGCGATTTATATCTAAGTTCTCCAGGATCAGCGTCAGGTAAAATTGTTACAGAAAGTAAAAATAAAATAACCTTATTAAAAAAAAAGAATGTCATTCCTAAACGTATGTGTAGTGTATTACTTTATTACTTTGCATAGAATAAAGATAGATTTGCTATTGTAAAGACATTTGTATTCACCTGCCTGACATTTCTCGTTGCAGTCTTACTTTGGAGGACTTGATGTCCTATATTTTTCTTTATATTTTTAAAAGACTTCCCTTCTGGTATGAATATAATAGAGTGACTATTGTTGTTTTTAATGTAAAAAAAATCGAAATTTTAGTGTGTGATGAGATAACAGATGGTAAATGTAAATTACACAAAAATTGCAGAGATTAAAAATATTAAAAATATTTAAATAGATCAAATTGTACTTCTTAGCAAGTGAGCGTCGGTCTTCTCCTGTTCGGCTGATGATCGCGGGAACTTTAACTTATTTTAATAGGCCTGACGCTTTAATATTAAATGTTTTTCTTTTTAGACAAAAGGTTGTGTTAGGGACCCAAAACGTCAGCTGGCATATTCACTCATTTCCAAAAACAATACCGCACTCAAAAGCAGCAGTCGAAATAAAACGACAATTGGGAATGATGATTCAAATAACTGATTACAACATCAGAACAAATAAGTCGTTTATTCGAGGAAAACAATAGTTCAATAGTCCCTTTATCACGCCTAGCTTGAATACATGCTGTTGCACGGGTGGTTAGGGAGTCACAGAGACATTCCTCTCCATGTCTCTGGATGATGGACAGGGTTTTGCTTAGATCAGTTCCCGCCTGTCAGACGATGATACAATCATCTTTCCTGATAGTCTGCCTAAGTCTCTCAGTGCCTTTTTTGTGAATGCATGTTCCTCACATCTCCATTGCTCTCATCACAGAACAGTCGAAACGGTGCAGTTCCAATTGACCAATTCGAAGGAACGGCCAACTTGCCTCCAACAGAACTACGATCTTTCTCAAACTCTGTCAGTTCAAAACTGCATCGAAGGCATCGTCAAAGCATGCTAAGGACTCAGAGATCTGCACTGCACAAACACAGATTATAAAGCACACTGCTGTCATTCACTCGTTCTGGCTGCGCTAATTTTTTGGCAGCGAGTTGTTACATTGAAGTAATTTTAGTATTTAAGTATATTATGGGCTTCTAAAATAATCTGTAGTTTTATTTTACCTTGTTTCTTACACATATTTATAATTCTTTTTCATTTATATCATTATTATATCGTTTTTAGTTAATAGCCAACTCCATATTAGATACGGAAGATGCCAACGTCATAGCAATTGATTGGTCTCAAGGAAATGGACTTGCTGATAAGTTTCTCTCCTACACACAAGCCACTGCCAATACGTGGGTGGTAGGAGGTGAAATAGCTCTTTTCATTAAGTTTCTGCAAGTAAGTGAAGTTTAGGCTCATCTACTAATTTAATAGCAATTCATGATAATCAGTGAAAGAAACCCTCACATGGTATTAGTTTTAGTAACGTTATTGGGATACATATTCTGAATTATCAATATCACTTTTGATAATATCTACTTAACAGCTTTATAACCGAACAGAGAATTTTTCATTTAAAAATAAAAAATTAAAAAATAATAGGAAAAAGTCTCTATTAACGAAACATCTTTATACTCTAAAAACAAAAAAATAACTTATGTTTCTGTATTTAAAAGACGAGAGGACATAAAACAGTGAAACTAATCATCAGCAAAAGTAGAATAATAAAATTAAGCGAAATAAAATAAAACAGAATCCCGAAAGCAAAAATCATAGATTGTATATCCCAAAATTCAAGCAAAGAAAATATGGAATGACTGCTAAAGCTTTATAAGGAAAAGACTGCAGACACACACACACACAAACTGTTTGAAGCAGAGACATAAGATCAGGGACTCTGGATAAACAAACACTATCTGGACAGTTGGCATCAAATTTCAAAAATATACAAATCATTGAACAAGGAGAGATAAAAAAACTCTTAGACTTATCAATCGCATATGGTACAATGCATTAATGGAACCTCTTCATTTACAATCAAATCATGTCGACCGAAGAGGCTCAGATGACCGAAACGTATCAATTATAATCGAAATAATCATTATATTGTGTCAAAATCAGTGATACAATAAAATTGAAAAAGAGAAAACAAATAAAATGGTTTCCAGAAGCTGCATTTTAATCAATTTCTATTTTACAGATTTCTGAAGTCTACTTTTTTAGAAAAAATATTTATGTGTGTGTGTATCTTCCCAATAACTAAAGAGTGATCTTAAAATTTAGTAGGCACATTTACAGACAAGTTTCTTCTATTGTCCAACAATACAGTGTAACCTTTTTAAATTCGCACCGCCTTTCATTTCTTGAAAATCCTTTGCTGTTTAGATTCATTGAGGATTTAATCAGTTTTAGCAAATTGACTTGGAATGAAAGCAATGATTATAAAAAAGTGAAGCCTTTACTGTTTACATTTTTTAGAATTTAAAACAAAATTAATAAAATAGCAACGTTTTAAGGAAGTAGGATACGTGTTGTTTAAGGAATCTCTGTATTTTTTTATATAAATAATTAATTCTTTCCATTAAGTTCTGAGGGTGAAAACAATTAAATTAAACACGGTAAAAACTGGTTTGTATGGATTTCAAAGGGGAAATTTTAAATTACTCATAAGTGAGAATTACTTACAACTCAGGTTTAACTTTATTTTTAATTAAATAAGAACAAATATTACACAGCATTTGTGTATTAGGTACAAATTTTTCAAATATGATAAGCATAACTGTATAAAATTGTCAATTTCAAAATATTGTATTTATTTTCATAGAGGTTTTCTGATTTGGTGTTTCAAGAAACCTTAAGGGATTGAATGAAATACTGTAGCTATACCCATTACACAATTACAGTTCTAACATAAATGAAAAGCAAAGACTCACCAAATTTTCACTAATTTTCCATCACATTGTTACTTACTTTTCCATATCTAATCCAGTCAAATTGTAGTTTTACCAGGATAGTTTTGGGGTAGTTTTGATTTTTCCATTCTATATGTTTTTTGGGGTGCTGAATCCGAATCTGAGGTTTGCGAACAAAATTTCGTGACGCAACATTAAAAAAAATGCAAAAAAAGGTGAAAAATCTCATGTTTTGGCGGTATTTTCCTTATAACTCGAAATCTAACAACTTTTCATAAATAACCTCCTTATTCAAAATGGAAGTATATAGAATTTCCTGCAAATTTCACTATTTAGGTTTTTTTCTCCGACAAACCGTTCGGGCGGAAGCGCTAGTTGAAAATTCAAAATTGAAAAGCGCTAGTTTTGTCGGTCTCCGCAAAAACCCACGTTTTCCACTCCACAACTCTAATCTATTATTAAAGGCTGGCAATTAAGGAATTCCTCCCAGTTCTTTGAACTTACCTTATGTAGATCGTATATGTAAAGGTACAGGTCAGTTTTTCACAAATTACAGAATGTTAAAGTTATTTAATGAAGTCCGAAATTGTACAAAGTCAGTTAAAGAAAAGGTAAAATTCCAAAGAAAAATCTTGAAAAAATTATCACAAATTATTATATTATATTACTTAGTACATTACATTATTTTATGAGCAAAAATTATAATAGCCGTTGTCGTTTAGAGGGTCCTGGATGAGGTTCGTCGAAGGCGGCGGGCCCTGGCACAGGTTATTCTATGGTCAATGTCGGGGCTTGTGCATCTGGAAAATGAAAAGAGGTGGTGAGAAAACAACAACTTGTGATCATATCTTGGAGATATGATTACGTAATAGATTGTGAGATTAGACATACCTTCCGCGTCGTGTAAGGTCTTTCTTCACTCTGTTCTCTGTCTCTTTCTTCGGTCTCGTCTTCGTCTATGTCAATGCTGTCTTCCGGGGGCTCGATGTTTTCACACAGTCCTTCGCACGATGTGCAGATCGGGGAGCAATGGAGGCCTGCCTTCCTCCATCCACAATGTTACTATTTTTGACCTGGTGTAACAAAAACCTTCCGTCGATGACATATTTTGTATCGTTCAAGTCCGCCTGTTCAGTCGGTGCAAAAGCCCTGTACAAGCTCGATGTTGTTCCTGTCCTTATGCCATGCTCCTCGAAAAGAAAGAGATGATAGGGGCTAAGTTCGTAACGCACAAATTCTCGCAGCTCTTCATCTGGATGTTTCACGATGGTCATTCGTTGGAAAAGTGTGGTTGGATTGATGACTACAGCCCTGTCTTGTATGTGAATAGAGCTGTTCATGATCGCAAGAGGCTGCACTCTTTCGCTTCGTTTGAATTTTACAGCTTGAAAATCAGCACCAACAATGCGCTGTACACCTTTTCATGCCCATCTCCTTGGACAAGTGGCAGTTGATCCTCTCATCTGCGACAACACCTGTACTTAGAGCAGTGCTGTCATCCCTTGTGTCCATCTTGTCGCAACGCCTGCAGTTACTCCACGGCCATGAGTGAGACCACCACTTGTCTTCATTGACTTCATTCGAGTTTGTTCAATCGCCATATCCTCCAGATGCCACACCACAATTTCTCACTCCTACGCCTGGTGAAACATCCTCGGATGGTGAAACGCTCGTATTCTGCAGATGATATTGCAGTTTCGACGAACCTTAACCAGGACCCTCTAAACGATAACGGCTAATATAATTTTTGCTCATAAAATAGTGTAATACATAATAATATGTAATGTACTATAATAATTTTTCAAGATTTTTCTTTGGAATTTTACCTTTTCTGTAACTGACTTTGTACAATTTCGGACTTCATTAAATAACTTGAACATTATATAATTTGTGAAAAACAGACCTGTACCTTTACATATACGATCTACATAAGGTATGGGCAGAGAACTGGGAGGAATTCTTTAATAGGCAGTCTTTAATAATAGATTAGAGTTGTGAAGTGGAAAACGTGGGTTTTTACGAAGACCGACAAATTACGCCAATTTTCAACTAGCGCTTCCGCCCGAACGGTTCGTCGGAGAAACAAACCTAAATTATGAAATTTGCAGGAAATTTTATGTACTTTCATTTTGAATAAGGAGGTTATTTACGAAAAGTTGATAGTTTTCTAGTTCTAAGGAAAAAAACGCTAAATAACGAGATTTTTTACCTTTTTTTGCATTTTTTTTAATGTTGCTTCAAGAAATTTTGTTCGCAAACCTCAGATTCGGATTCAGCAGCCCCCAAAAAATATAGAATGGAAAAATCAAAACAACCCCAAAACATTCCCTCGAGGGGCCATTTTGAGCACAATTTGACTGGAGTAATCTGCAATTTTTCCCTTTTGTTGACGGCAGCGCTTTACAGATTTTGAACCTAACTTTCAACATCCTTCTAAACTTGACTCCTTCTTACTAATGACTGCAATTAATGTAGTGTAACGTATATTTAAGCTACTTACCATTTCTGCTTTTGATTTTTGCTGGTTGTCTTTCACTTCCCGAATAAATCTCACTTTTTCCTCTAAAGAGAAACTTTTATTCCTTCTATTACCCATGGCTACAAGAGAGAGACTGAAGTACATGAAGGGAACACACGTTTCATCAATGCGAAAATTCATTCAGTTTTTTGTCTCGGACCGACTTTTCATTAAAAGCCGCCCAGAAACCTCGTGAACCGAAAATTATATATCGATACTGAACGCCGAGCTGTAAATCGGTGGACCTGGGAAATATCTGCCGATGATAATACGTATAATTCAATCTCGTTTTCAAAAATATACTATGTATAAAGGCGAATTACGAATAACTCAGTTCGTGTATCTCAGAAATAATTTATATACTGTATAACAATTGTCCCAGGACCTACAAACAATTATGCATAAACTAGAACTACGTACAACTTTTACTGTATTGTGTTTCGAAAACTTGCAATTGAGACTCCTTTCATAATATAATAAATGTAATCAGTATTCTAATATTCTTATTTATGGTGCAGAATAAATTTGGAATCCGTCCTCAGAACTGTCATATCATAGGACACAGCTTAGGATCTCATATTGCAGGATATGCAGGGGCCAGACTGAATGGTACTCTAGGAAGGATAACAGGTGAGCAACGGATTGAGAGAACAGAATTTTCATAACATATTTTCAAACTAAGATTAATTTCATCTAAGGGTTCTATAAAAATAATAATAATAAAAAAAAACCTATATATTAAAATAATAAACACATTTTTAGTTTTCTTTAGTTATTTTAAAGAAACATTTATTAAAAATTGATTTTATAGCAGGCGATACAGTTTAGCTAGAGTCACCCTTTATTCAATTCTCGGATAAAGTGAAAAGATAATGATACCAAAAGAAAAAATTCGATTTCTAAAATTCTAATCAAAATGTCTTGATTTTTATTCAGACATGATAGTATTTTAGATGATTTTTGTTCAGACTTGATTTTTATTCGAATTGGTAGTTGTATAACGAGTGACATGAAAATAAGAAAATAAAATAAATGAAATATGTTGCCTTTGTTAAGAAAAAAAATTAAGAGAGAATTTTGGAAAATTAAACTTATTCAAATTATGAATTAGATCTTATGAATTGTACAAAATGCATTGATATCATTTTCTTTTTATGAAAAAATAGCCTTTCATGTAAAAAAAAAAATCTACTCTTTCCTTTATGTTTTAAAAAATGTAGATAAAGATTCAATCTCATAATATTGTGTACTTTCTAGATATTTGAAATATTATTTCCTTTTTTGGCTAAACTTCTAATTATTTTTCTTATAAATTTTTTAACTAGCAAGATATCAATGAATTTACATTACAGTGATGCAATTTGTTTATTTGCATCAAAAATAAGTTTATCATTATTATTTCATTTCAGCTTTAGATCCTGCTGGTCCTTATTTCCAATACATGCCTGAACACGCTCGTCTTGATCCAGGAGACGCCATGTTTGTTGATGCGATTCACACCGATGCTAAACCCACTTTGATGCTAGGTAAGGGTTATCCACAATTAAAGTTTCGTTTCTACTTAGGATTAATATAGAAAAATAAGCTATAAATTATCTTAACTATAAATGTTTTAACTTACTTTGAAAAAAAAAATAAGCTTTTTCAAAAAAATCCTTAAAACATATTGACTATTCTGTTTAAAATATCGACTGGGCAAAAACTTGTGAAATTTGTTTACGTCGATATACAATTCTTCATTTTTGAGATAGTAATTATTATTCATCAACTTAATCTTTATTTATAGTATAAATAAAGTTATGCTTTTCCTTAAACTCTATGCTTATGTTTCAATCAATAGTACATCAGAACATTATTTAAATAACTACTACTTCTACTCTCATAACATTAAAAAAAATAATAACATGATAACAAACTTGAAGAAGAAAGCAAGGAATATGCTTTCGAAAATTCGTTTGCTTAAAAAAAATATATTTTTTAATGTTATGAGAGTAGAAGTAGTATTTATTTAAATCATGATAAGCAGAAGAAGAGATTTAAAGAACATTTTTTATCTTGAAAAACATCTTCTTTATTAAGCTTACCAATGTTTCATTTCTTTTAACAAGAAACTTCTTCAGGTTTTATATGAGGAAAAGAAAAGCTTTCTCCTTCCTCTAAGACTCGTAATTCATTATGAATACAAATTTGAAACTTAAATTTACAATAACAATGCTGTATAAAAACTGACATCTTGCTTAATTAATACAAAACTTTGTTCAAATTTAAGCTTTAATAATATAATAATTCAATAATACAAATCAACAAAAATTCCTCTCTTCACATTGAGCTAAGATTGTGTGATCTTAGCGAAATTTGTGTAATTTGTACAAACATTAAGAGAGGAATGTTTGTTGTTTTTTATTATTGAACAAATTATATAATCTTCATCCTTCATTTCTTCAGTTAATTAATACAATATACAGAAAACATCTTTAAAATCTCCTTTTTATATTCGACAGAAGTTTTATCACTGTGCTTTTTCAAGTCTTATTTCCGAATAAATCATCAATAATAAGAAAGTCTTATCATGTTCAACTTATACAACACAAAAATCTAATCATGTTTAAATTATATAATAATAATAGGGATTTAACGTCAAGAAATATGTCCGAATACTAATCAATAATGGAATATTTTAACAATGAAAAAACTGTCAAGAATTTAATTAAATTTTGAATGGCTGAGCATTGTATACAAGAAAAACACAATCCAGACCCAAAAGTTGAAATACTTTTTAAAATTCTGGACAAGCATACAAGATATACAGAAGCATGTACAATAAAAACTTTTGTCTGAGACAGAGGATACTTTGTTAATGCAAATATACTATCATATTTTCAAGACATAATCAGAGGAAAAGAAACAAAATTCCTATTTGTATTTACATCGAATTATGAAGTCTTAGAAAAAGGAGAAAGCATTTCTTTTCCTCATATAGAACCTGAAGAAGCTTCTTGTTAAAAGAAATGAAATATTGTTAAGCATAATAAAGAAGATATTTTTCAAGGAAAACGATATTCTAGTGTAAAATTGAAAGTTATGTTTTCTTTATTGTCGTTTTTAAATTTAGAAAATTAAGCTAAGACTTTGAGTAGAATTCAGATATCAAAAGTAATGGAATCTATTCTTGTTCAAGCTTTGAACATTAATGAGAGTGGGTATTTAATGCCCTCTGACGTACAGATCGAGAACTAAACTAGAATGGCGAAATGCTGAAATCGTATTAAAAAAAATCTGTAAAGAGATAAAAAAAATACTGCAAGAGAATTAAAAAGTAAATATTAAAAATTTAACTCTTTATTACCTGTAGGTTTTGGTATGATTCAGCCTGTTGCACATATTGATATTTATCCTAACAGTGGTCGTTACCAACCTGGTTGTACTTTAAAAGATGACGTTGAATCTATCATCAAAGATGGCGTAGAAGACGGTAACTATTAATATTCTTAATAAATATCTCAAGCTTACTTTAAATACATAAAAATGAAATATATTCCTTAGTTACACAATTTCTTTTATAAATTGCAGGGATCCGTAATATTATGTCCTGTGACCACCAGAGGGCGATTGAGTATTTCATTGAATCGTTCCATTCTAATTGTAAATTCGTTTCTCATTCCTGTCCTGATTATGAATATTATCAAGAAGGCAAATGTCGATCTTGTGGCACCAGAGGAGAAAACTGCGTAATGCTGGGTTACAATATAAAGGAGTATGAAAATCCAACAAAGCTATTAAACAAGAAATTCTATCTCTCTACATCGTCAACTGATCCATATTGCTGTAAGTTTATTAACTAAAAATTTATATATCTGCTCAGAAAAATTATAAGAAAAATTAGAAAAAGGTTTTTGTAGCTTTTCTTGGAAATAATATCATTGTATGTTTATTTATATAAATATTGAAAATTCTGAACATTATATCTTATTTTTAAGTAGTACAGATCTGTAGACAAGAGATGATTTAACAACATTATTGAGAGTGTCTCTAATGACATATGTACAAGAAGCAAGCACAAATTGGTGATAGTGAGGTGTATAGAGAAGATAAATATCCAAATGATAGGTCTTTTTTCATCTAGTCACTGTATTGAGCAATAACTTTT
>JAFIDM010000179.1:6254360-6279739 GCA_023159025.1 Thereuonema tuberculata
TTTGCTCCTTGGGTAGATTGTCTCTTTTCCCTTTGCTCCTTGGGTAGTTTGTCTCTTTTCTCTTTGCTCCTTGGGTAGATTGTAGTTTTCTCCCGGCCATGGCTTTCGGATCTCGGGATGACTTACGCTTACCCTCAGTGGCAGAGCGTTTTCATCTCACTCGCCGTGCCCTTGTGAATCACGAGTCGGGCTAACGTCCACACACGACTGCTGGCTTCCCGCTTCTGTCTTCTCCTCCGGCCATAACCCTTGCGGGACACGACCCGACCACGTTCGCACCCAAAGCTCTCTCCTGCTTTTCTTGTCATCTTACCAGTTCTCCTCAAACCTCCTTTTCGCTTTCGCGCCAAAAGCATAAGTTTCACTTTTTAATTAGCCAATGGGTGCGCTATAATTCCACCACCTGACCCGAACTTTCCCGCCAGTGTGTATTCCACTTCTTTACACTTTTCCCACGGGAAAACGAAACACAGACGAAACACGTGATCATTCAGTATAGTAAGCACAGATTCGTTTTTAACAGTTAGTTCTCTCTAAAAGATTGTTTTCTAAATTTACTTCAATCCTTAAAATAATATTTGACAATGAGATACAATAAAAACATTATTTAATGCCTTCTCAATCATCAAGAAAACTCAGATACATAATTATAATAAGAATCATTAAAACAAGTATAAGGGTCAGTCATTGAAAAACCGAACACCTGGTGGAAAAGCACATTAACTTTCAGTCAGCTACAAGTAGTCGTCACACCTGTTGAGACACTTATCCCACTATGAAATGAGACACTGATTGCCTCTGTGGAAGAAGTCTTTGGGTTGCTTCTGGAACCATTGTTGAACTGCGTCCTTCACGTCATTGTCCGATTTGAATCGTTTGCATGTGAGGGCACATTTCAATTCTCCGAACACTTAAAAATCCCAGGGGACATGTCAGGACTGTGTGTGTGGGAGGGGGGGTTCATTAGCATTTCTCACATGAATTTCTGCATTGTAGCGCAGATAACATTCGCAGTATGCGGACAGGCATTGTCGTGGAGCAAACTGACACCTCCAAGATCAGTCCAGAACATTTTGCCTTTATGAAACTCGATGAGGAATGTGCCATATTGATTAAAGAATAATGTTATCATTGACTTATCCTTACTGTTCTTTATGGCCTTGGACTATGGTGGAGGGGAGGCGGAATGTTTCCCCTGTCGGCTGTGCCTCTTTGTCTCAGGTTGGTAATCATGACACCCCGTCTCATCACCTGTCACAATATGTGACAAAAACAGGTTACCTTGTTGCTGATATCGCTGCAGATGCTATAGAGCAATGGCATGCGATAGCCCGTTTGACCTTCATTAAGGTTATTCAGCACAGATTTCCCGGTAGTGGTGCCTATCGGTGATGATTTGATGGATGGTATCGTAACTCAGACCCACCAGTGCCGTGATATCATCCACAGTCAGGCGCCGGTTACATCTAATCGACTCATCCACGAGCGCTACAACACTGTCAGTCACTTTTTGTGGTTGTCCTGGTGGTACGTTGTCACGGAGGGATGTGCGGCCCTCTAGGAACCGTTTTCGCCAAATATACACTTGTGTGAGACTCATGCAGTAATCATCGTACACTGCTTTCATCCGTCTATGCATCTGCTTGCTGCCCACATCTTCCATTGTTAAAAAACGCAAAACGCAAACGCTGCGACTCTTTGCTCGCTTCCATTTCTACAATTGGACGTTGACAACACTGCCACCAGTAGTGTTCGGCGCATTCAATGTGCATCACGTGACGCGTGACGTCATGGGTGAAGGTAAACCAGGTTCTTCGATGTACTCGCTTCCTTTATATGGGACATAACTCACAAGGTTAACAGGCATATTTCTACAATCATATATGTTCGGTTTTTAAATGACTGACACTTATATATTCCTTAATGACCAACATTTCAGTAGTGTCTTGTTGCATTTCGGATGGCGATTACATAACCCATTATCCGGTTAAATGAAATGATCATAATTATTAAGCTTAGGAAATTAAAACATAGTTAGTAAGTTATAACACTTTTTATATTTGACTGAGCATTCGAAATCTTATTTTTTATTCCTGCTTAAATAAGTTGGAACAAGAATTTTGAAAGAATCGTTTTAGCGTGGTGCAGTAGAAACAAATTAAATAATTTTCAAGTAGAATAAAGAGAATGCGCATGCTCCATCAATGAAATAATCATACAATTGTTAAGCTAATTATGTATCAAGTGGTTCAACAATCATTGCTGCACGATTTTTAAGAAATCTGATTTTTTGATCCAATGACCTTAATATTTTGGTATTCAAATTGAGTATTATTTTAATTTTATTGTTCTTGGTTTTTCCTTGGTGACAATATTTTGTTGTAGAAGCCAGTGGACTTTTTGCAATTTTAAGGATTTTTGGAAACATAAATATCTCAGCCTGTATTTGTTGTGTCAAAATGGTGAAAATAGCAATTTGTTCAGAAAATAAAAGGCTATAAGTGACCTTTTCACTCTAACTTAATTCTAAAGAGTGAAATTTCAGCCTAAATTCTTTTCTCCGTTGTGAGATGGACATTTTTGGACGAAGGAAAGAGTCACCAAGTGATAGTTTTTTACAAATAGATAAAAATTACTATGTTTCAATCCTCAGACTCCCACTAGTTTTATGGATATGACTGATTTTGTGACTAGAATACTTATTTTAAATATGATCAAAAAGTTTTTTGATAAATTAACTTTTTGATAAATTAAATAAAATAAATTTAAAGTTTAAGAAAGAAATTTAAGAAAACAAAATATTAAATTTTTTAGATGTCAAGTTGATTAATGATAATAATAATACTAAGATGGAACATTATTTTCAATCCGGACATAGAATTAATATAAATTTTATAAGAAGAATAGACAAAAATACGAGTAAGGAAGAAACCTGCTTGGATAAAATAAAAGAAATGACTAACATTTTAAAGAAAAATGATTATAAAGATAAATTTATTAAGGACCAATTAAGGAATTATAACACCTTCAAAATAAAAGAAATGGAAAAGATTGGTAATATAATTTTTGTTTCTTATCTAAATGACAATAGAATGTTCTAGAAAATTCTTTGTATATCATTTTATATAAATATATCTTTTAATTATAAGAATAAAATAATAAAATTGTTATATAATAAAGTAAGTTTTAGCCGTGCTGGCGTGGCCGTGCGGTTTAGCCGGCGGGCTGCCGTTGTGGCCGATGCGCCAGTACCCGGGTTCGAATCCCGGTGGTGGCATGGCTGTTTCTTTCTTCTTCTGTGTTTCGTCCGTTTCCCACCTGGGACTTACTATCTCAGGGTTATCCTGGACGGGGTATAATTCTCGTCCCCCCTTTCTTGAATTTCACTAGCCTCGCCCTGACGTTATCAGGTTGAGCTAGTTACGTGGTCCCTAGTTGGCCAAATTCCATAAAAGGAAGGAAAATAAGTTTTAATGACAGATTAAATGAAATGGGAGTAGTATGCAGGATTGATTGTAATACATGTGGGGATTTCTATATTGGAGAGACTAAAAGGACTTCGTCTCAACGTGTTCTGGAACACACTAGGGCATTACAGAAAAAAAAAAAATTGGATACTTAGGACATTGCAAACCATTGTTTGAAAAAGGGGAACATATGAATAGTAATATAAAAAATTTATTTAAAGAAACGGATTTAAAGATGAGAAAAATTATAGAAAGTTGTGTAATAAAAAATACTAAAGAAAATAATTTTAATAGGTACGAGAGAACTAACGTAGACCTTCCTACTATTTTTTTAGTTAGAGATTTAACGAAAATTTACGTAAACAAATTGGTAAGAATTTATGTTTTTGATTACTGATGTTAGCATATTTTCATTCCAATAAACAATGACCAAAATTAAATAAAACAAGAAATGAATTTTAAGCACAAACGTAACCAAACTGCCTTTCTGGTTCGATTATCGGGAAGGAATCGGGAGCGGCCGTTTCGTCCTACTTGGGACTCATGAGTCTGCGGAGATCGGGCTGATGGGTCCCAAGTAGGACGAAACGGCCGTTCCCGATTCCTTCCGATAATCGAACCAGAAAGGCAATTTGGTTAGATTGGTGCTGAAAAATTATTTCTTGTTTTATTTAATTTAAACTATTTTACAGCACGTTAACTAATGACAAAAATTGTTTAAAATAATGAAGTGTACTTAAGTGGATGAGACTTTGTGACAACAATCTAATCTGTTGCTTTAATGTGTTTTTAATGTGTTTATGTGTTCAAGACTATTTTTGTTGTGTATAGTTATTCCATAACTTTTAATTTTCCGCTTGACAAAGGTAAGACAAAAAATTTTCGAAAATTCGCTATGCTGTGTGCGGAAGTTTTGGGTTATGAATTACTTTATATTTGTGGGAAATTTTTTTTTTTTCCTTAATGAGAAAATTAAATTTAATAGTAACTTCTAGGCTTTGAAATATTTAATGTTGTTTGAAACCGAAAGTTGAAGGTTGTTCATTTGTCATGTGACGTTAAAAGAAGTAACAATGGAAATCTCGTATATATGACTGATGCCAATATTGGATTGTTAGGATAAAAAAGAGAAGAGAAATCACCGAAAATAGAAAATGACATTTTTACCATGTACAAACGAATATTAGCAGGAATGCTATGTTTGTGAAATGGTGACATCGGAGAAGTCAAATATCCGATAGTGTAAAGATTATGTTTGTAATGTATTTTGATTAATAGATGGAGAACGCAAAGCTTATGTGAAACTTAATGACAACAGAGATACCTTATGGCACGAAAGATTGGGACACCTGTCCTATCAAAAGTTAAATAAAATAGTAAAAGACAAACCTTTACGAGGATTGGACATTGGAACTGGAAATGTTAAAACTGTGTGCGAATCTTGCAAGTTGGGAAAGTTAACTGTAACACATCATCACAGATTAAACGAGATTAGAACAAGTAAAACAATGGAATTATTTCACACTGATGTATGCGGTCCCATACACATCGATAACATTTATGGATCAAAGTATATACTAACATTCGTTGACGATTTCTCACGAAGAAGTTTCGTTTATTTGATAAAGTCAAAAAACGAAGTACCCGAAAAAATAAAGAACTTTATTGACTTCATTGAAAAACACATGGACAAGAAAGTCAAGCGCCTGATGTCAGATCAAGGTAAAGAATATGTCAACGAAGATGTCCGAGCATACCTGAAAAAGAAGGGTATCAAACATTCACAGTCCAGTCCCTACAGCCCACAAAGTAATGGAATTGCGGAACGCTTCAATCGCACACTGCTAGACACCGCTAGGACGCTGCTGATTGCATCAAAGCTACCTTTGAGTTTTTGGATCTTTGCCATCGAGTGTTCAAATTATTTGATCAATCGAACACCTAGTAAAACACTTGAAGATAAGATCCCTCTGATGGTATGGAACGGCAATAAATACAGTCCAAGTATAAAGCATCTGAAGAAATTCGGTAGTGTGGCATACGTGAAAGTTCCGAAGATTAAAAGGAAATCAAAATTCCATGAAAGGGGAATCAAAGGTATATTCGTGGGATATTCTCCCAAAGTCAAAGGATATAAAATTTGGATCCCAGGGAAGCGTTGCATTGATGAAACGAGAAATGCATACGTAAACGAAAGTACATTAGAAGTGGGCATTCTTAAAACCAAAGAGGTGACGTCGAAAGATTATATAGAAGCGTTCTCTCCACAAAAGATTAAAACGGATGGATCAAGTGATTCTGATGATGAAAATGAAGAAGCGGAACAAATTCCAATATCAGAAGACGAATCAGATGAGTCCAACCATAGTGAAGACCAAGGTATGAAGCTTAGATCGGGAAAGACTACGAGGAGACATAAGACTGGTATTTCTACTTACCATATTGAGATCACCGAACCTAACAGTTATCAAGATGCACTTAAATGTGAACAATGCGATCAATGGAAAGAAGCTATTGATGCCGATTTGAAAATCTTGTCATTACCAGAGGGAGTCATCAGTGATAAAATGAAATACGATGGTACAGAACTCCAAAAGGGTTTAAATGGCATGAAACGAGCACAAAGACAATGGTTTAAGGGAATGTGTGAAAAAATCATCCAAGATCAGATCCAAGACTATTAAATCTGAACCATGCGTTTGTGTGAACATCGTAAAGGAAGCTGTTGATAAAAAAGAAGTAATCCTAGAGTATGTAGAATCTGTGAAAAACACAGCTGACGGGTTAACGAAACATTTAACGGCACCAAAGTTGAACAGATTCAAACAATTACTTGGATTGAAATAATATTTTAAAATATGTTCAAAGCAGAGGGAGTTTTGTGGGAAATTTATTTTTTTTTCCTTAATGAGAAAATTAAATTTAATAGTAACTTCTAGGCTTTGAAATATTTAATGTTGTTTGAAACCGAAAGTTGAAGGTTGTTCATTTGTCATGTGACGTTAAAAGAAGTAAAAATGGAAATCTCGTATATATGACTGATGCCAATATTGGATTGTTAGGATAAAAAAGAGAAGAGAAATCACCGAAAATAGAAAATGACGTTTTTACCATGTACAAACGAATATTAGCAGGAATGCTATGTTTGTGAAATGGTGACATCGGAGAATTCAAATATCCGATAGTGTAAAGATTATGTTTGTAATGTATTTTGATTAATAGATGGAGAACTTTAAGTATTAACTGAGTTAAAGTAAATTAATCTCAAAGTTAATTCATAGTATTGGTAACAATTTAAACCTAACTAATCGAGCTCAAGAAAGAACACGCTATGCCGAAATCGATCACCAGAGAAAGCGACCTGACGATTAAAGAAATGGCCAGGAAAGTAATTTTCATCGCAGTAAGTGACGATTGAGGAACGAACTGTTGAACCGATTTTCATCGATATTATAAGTAGAACTTTTGTTACAATTGTGTCTCCCATCGCAACATTGGAAGATTGCCAACGTATATGAAATCAAACACCATTGACAAAGAAATGTAGGAACAAGCATATATATTAAAGATAAAGAACTTTTAGATTAAAACATTAAGACAAATGGAATTGAATATACCAACTATGCATTTTAGGATTAATAAAGTTATTAATCACAAGAAGAATAAATTACTGCTAGGATATATTAAAGTCAGAGATTCTTTGAATGAGGATAATTGAAAGACAGAGTTAATAAAGTCAAAGAACTATTCAATCGAAGTGTTTTAGTAAACCACATGAAAGTGATTTATAAAGAATAGTAAAGATTTTAATGATTAAAGATTCTTGATGAAAGTAAAGGACTTTTAAGGTAAAAGTTTTAAAGACGTTAGTGCAAGATTACTTAAAGTAACAAGTAAAGGAATTTTGTTGTTCAAGAATAAAGATAAAACGATTAGAAAGAAATTAACTCAAGAAGGTGATTTCTAAAGTACAATCCAATAAGTATAAACTTGATACACAAGATAGATTATTATAATCACACAAGTATTAGGTGAATTAAATGCATTAAAGAATAATACAGAACATTGAGTTAAGTAACTTCTCATATTTATAGGAAAGGCTCCTGACCAAGTATTAATGGTGAACCTTAAGTTTGAATGTATTTCACGTGAGGTGGAAAACCATTTTATTATTATAACAAGAGAACTTTAAATGAACTTTGATTAATGGGAATCCATTAAAGATAATAATTATCGTTTGATTCTAAAGTTACAAAGTTAATGTAATCATTGATTTTATAAACTATGTTGTTTTATTCTAAAGTGTTTATCTTTCATTTCTTGCCCTGTGTATATTAAGACTGCTTTGCTAAACCAGTATATGCAAATAATTTCAATCAAATGCTATTATCAGTAACTCGTTGTGGGGATCTAAGACATTAGTAGATAGTTTATTTAACCAGCTTTATAAAGCTCACGTTCTTTCCCACAATATTGAATATTACTTTACTTGAAAAAATATATTTTTTTTAATCTTTATAATTTTCTGTGTCATTTTCTTAAGTTTTACAATTTCAGCACACGTTAAGCTTTTTAATGTTGAATATTACTTTACTTGAATAAATATTTTTTTTCAGCCAGTTCATTCCGATTTTGTTACAGGGATGCTTCTGTAATACAGTAACATTATCTTTTTCATTTATTTACTATAGGTGTTATTCTTCCCTTTCTAGAATGTAATTTCACTTTGACATACTAAATGTTAATAGATACTAAAGTAAATAGAAATATTTATTAATATATATGAGCTTTTATAAACATTTAAGAAACATTTTACTTGGTTAAATTTAAAATAAAGAACTTTAATAACATAATGGGAAAAAATGAAGCAACAAGAAGGAAGCTTCAATGAAACTTTGTAATTGCTATCAAGATAAGGAGAATTGAAATTCATACAAATTTCAAATGAAAAAACAAATTTTTTTCAAAAAATAACAGCATCATTGTTATATCCTTGTACTATGTTGCACCACCTGTGGACGATGAAGCCACTCTTGAAGCACTGCAATTGATGGGAATGTGGGAGTACCATGAAAGAGAATGTGTCTACTAAGATTCAGAGGGACATTTCATGGAACAAAAAATGAATATTTCATATAAAGGAAATAAAGGAATATGTTAAAATCTATGTCAAAGAATACAACTACCAAACATTCAATTAACATAAAAAAATAATCAACTTTTATTTGAAAAAAAAAAAACCTTTCCTTATTTGTTTAAAATTCAATAACATATTTTCATCAGATTTCATTGTGCGATGGTTATTCAGATGTACTTAGTGAATACCCTAAATATATATTTATTTTAATTGAAATAAAATTCTGATTTGAACATAATAAAAGATTTTATAGGTTTTGGTACAAATCGAATGTAATTTTCCTTTTACTTGAATAATTTATTGTGAAGTGAAACAAAGAAAGGTCATATTTCTTTGGGAATGAAAAGAAATAAAGTTGCAAAAGAATGCTGCTATAAAATCAGCAATTTTTCAAGAAAATTGTTTTTAAATAATTAAACATATCATTAACATATCATTAACAAATACGAAAACAGACTTTCTAGAGTGAGGAAGAAACAACACAATTTAAACAAAAAGCACTTAAACACAAGAAGAAAACTCTCCTCGATACAGAGTGCATTGTTTTGGTCGATTTTTGTAAAACTTTCCTTTGGAATTCAATAGAAAGTACATGGATTTCTTCAGTTTATTAGCCTTTTATTTTCTGTTTTGTTCCTAAAACAACAATTCAACTACAAATTCTTCCTCTGGGTTTTGTTTCAACCTTAATACGATACTTTTTTGTAAGCTCATCCATTGAAATAAATTAAGGGGTTTATGTAGAATATTAATCACTTATTTATATACACCCATTGTAACACAATCTCTACTTCTAATCAAATGTCCCAATGGAAATTTCTTATGCATAATACTATCAAATGGTTCTATTCTGGGCCAAAAGTTCAGATTGTATCTCGTCCCCCACCTGAAAAATCAGATCCAAAAAGTACCATTTTCTTTAAGTTTACAGATATTAAGGATTTTTAGAAGAAAAAGAGTGGGAGTCTAAGGATTGAAACTTGGTAGTTTTTATCTATTTGTAAAAAACTGTAACTTAGTGACTCTTTCCCTTCGTCAAAAAATGTCCATATCACAACAAAGAAAAGAATTTAGGCTAAAATTTCACTCTTTAGAATTAAGTTACAGTGAAAAGGTCACTTACAGCCTTTTATTTTCTGAACAATTTGGTATTTTCACCATATTGACACAACAAATATAGGCGGAGATATTTATGTTTGGAAAAATCCTTAAAATTGCAAAAACTCCACTGGCTTCTACAACAAATATAGTCACCACGGAAAAAACCAAAAACAATAAAATTAAAATAGTACTCAATTTCAATACCAAAATATTAAGGTCATTTGATAAAAAAATCAGATTTCTTAAAAATTGTGAAGCAATGAGTTTTGAACCACTTGATACAGAATTAGGTTAACAATTGTATGATTATTTCATTGATGGAGCATGCGCATTCTCTTTATTCTTTTTGAAAATTGTTTAATTTGTTGGTACTACACCACGCTAAAACGATTCGACGATTCTCTTTTAAAATTTATGTTAGAAGTTCTTTAAGCAGGAATAAGAAATAAGATTTCGAATGCTCAGTCAAATATAAAAATTGTTATAACTAACTATGTCTTAATTTCCTAAGCTTCCTGACTACCTAAGCTTAATGTTTTAACTTCCTTAGCTTTATTATGATCATTTCATTTAACCGGATAATGGGTTATGAAATCGGGATCAGAAATCAAATTGTCAATATTTCATTTGTATTAGAAGGTCAAATAGCTTAGGATTAATAACCTTCAACAACTAGGTTTTTGTTCTAAATTTCAATGTTCTAAAGGGGGGAACAACAATTGTGGGGATTAAAGTAATCTTCGTTTGATTTAAGATGGAACAAGAATCATTTTCAAGTTTTCAAGAAATTCGTCCAAGAATCTATGAGAGAAATTTGATGGGGTTGAGGATGAGGTCAGTTCTGAGTGTAGGACAAACTGAACATTTCTAAGTCTTCAGTTATATTCTACATAAGCAAAGTATCAAATATTAAGAAAATACTTCCATCCGTTTTTGTTTTCATTGCGTAATAAAATTTAAAAAAATGCACAAACAAAAGTATAAAACATTGAAGTGAGCTTTTCTTTGTTTGTATTAAATAAATCTATTACAAATAATGGATCCATCCTAAGGGAAGCACATATGGTTGAAAATTAAACCATATCTACCACTATCTGTCTATTGCAAACGATTGATTTGTTAAGAAACATCAATGGAAATATTCCTGTTGTGTTCCATGTAAGGTCTCTCTTAATCTTAGTAGACATATTCTCTTTCATGGTACTCCCACATTCACATCAATTGCAGTGCTTCAAGAGTGGCCTCATCGCCCACAGGTGGTGCAACGTAGTACAAGGATATAACAATGATGCTGTTATTGGTTGAATAAAATTTGTTTTTTTTTTTTTCTGTGAAATTTGTATTAATTTTAATTCTCCTTATCTGGATAGCAATTACAAAGTGTCATTGAAGCTTCTTTCTTGTTGCTTCATTTCTTCCCATTATTTTATTAAAGTTGATTATTAAAACTTCAGAAATTAAAGAGTTTTGTTAAATATTCATAAAAGCTCAAATACATTAATAAATATTTCCATTTCCTTTTGTATCTATTCAGTTATTCATCGCATAGCAGGAACATTGATCTGGAGAAAGAGAATCCATTGTTACTATCATCATTTACAAATATTGAATTTTGATTCAAAAGAACGTGTTCTAATTTGTTTAAAATTCAATTAAAAAGTAATAATGATTAAATGTACTCAGATTAGTTATTCTCTGTCAATATAATCTTTTCAAATATTATTTTAACTTCTTTTATTATTTTAATTTACTGAACTTTTTTAATGTGCGCAAGGAACTTTTTTTGTACATTTGTTATATATGTTTTTCTATTTTCTTATTTTGTATTTTATTTTTGTTGGTTTGAATTTTCGAATAATTTCAAAATTTTGTGAATACTTGTGAAAGTGCTGAAATTCTCTTGTGTTTGATTTGTTTTCCCTTAATTTTATCTTTAGCTTCGTCTTCATTACACCTCATTCTAACTTAGACTTGTTGATTGCTATTTCTATTTAGGTTATTTCGTTTATTTTTATTTCCATTTCCCGCTATTTGCTAGTTTTTGTTACATTTCTTATGTTTTCTTTACGTCCACGACCTTGAGGACCTAATAAGTTCCCAGGCCTTTCTCACTATCTCCCCTTGCTAATGTTATTAATCTTTTATTTTATGTTTATTTATTTATATTTAATGATATTTTTATTTTTGTATTTTGTATATTTTTATATTTTGATTCGTATTTTATTTTACTTTATTTTTGCTTTTTTGTTGTTTTGTTTTTTACTTTTACTATATTTTTCTCGCTTTGCTTATATGTTTGGTTTTCCTTGCCTCTTCTTGCCTCAACAAAAGCACCGTACATTGCCCGTTAATCTAGGTTGCCCGTTAATTGTCATGTAGACATATTTAGTGACCTTACCTAAAAGGTTATTTTTTTAGTTCATATTAATGATATTCATGGGTCTCCCTGTGGTGTTTTTTGTCATCGGTAAGCACATTTAAAACGTTCATTGGATTTATTTCTTCGGTATTACAATCTTTACAGGATGGCCACGTTCTTAATCAAGTCTAGATCGCAATATCCCGATCTGTGCAGTTCTGTGACTGCATAAAAATGTAAATGATTACTGTGAATAAAAGTAACATCAGGAAAAACGAACATCTAATTTAAACACCTTAGCGTTGATGATTGCTGACAAAATCGGTGTCGTTTTAGATCATTCTGAAGGACTTATAGTGATCAGAGTTTCATCAAAATCTGGTATACAATTTGGGTCGTGTCTCTTCAGAGTCTCGAATATCTTGGACTTCGCCTATCTTACTAGCTGTGAGCTGACTATTCAGTTTTATTTTGTTTGGCTCTTTGGCTTCTGTCTTTCTTCTAAGTGACTCCTGAATTAGTTCTATATTTTCATTTTGAGCCATCATGCCTGTTTCCTCATAATCAGTTTACTGTTCCATGATCTGCTTGGCTGTTTCTGTTTGAGAGAGGTTTTCTTTTGGTTGCTTAGTTGGCTGCATAACTCTACCACACTGATTTCCTTCTGTTAGTAGCAATGGATCTGCTTCACCGCTGGTACTTGAAACAATGTTATGAAGAATTCCAATTTTAATAAGAACAAAATGTGGAATCAAAAACTTGCGCAGCATTTTGGTCACCACAAGAAAGGAAAAAAAAACACGAACCCTTTCAAGGGTAAAAAGAAAGCAATCAATGTCTTTTGAGCCGTTTCTCAGAATTTATCTCATTATTGAAATAATGAACTTAGAATCTAGAATAAAGATGAAAAAAAAAGTATCAGAACCTAATAAAAACTAACAAAAAATAATTAAATTAAACAGAAACGAAATGTTTGCGTCTCCGTGATGAAATTTCAGCTCTCTTGATACTGAGGATCCAATGCTTATCGATCACTGGATGATATCGTAAATTTTCAGTTTCTTTTTTTTTTTTTTTTTATCATAATTATCAAGTAGTAAAAAATTGTTGTCTTACTATATTACGAAACCTGCTTAAGCTTCATTTCTTTCAACAGACTACATTTGTTTTCTTGCCATATCGAATGTGACCTTCAACTCTTTAATTCACACTAAAAAAATTCATTTAAATTCAAAATCTAATTCGAGTCTTACTTAATCATTCTACATATTGATTGCAATTTGTTCTTTTGAACTTCATGAGCTGCTAGCACAATTTTCCATCCAAAAAGCGTCATTTAATTGTAATTTAAAACTTCTTGTCTTTTTTTCTACCCAAGAGTCCGATCACATCTATGGTTTGTCCAATAGCTGTTCTACGAAACCTGATTTGATGCCGTGGTGATGTTCAGACGCTGTTTTGTTCTATTGTGAGTTTTTTTATATAATTTTTGGAGCATATTAATATCATTTTTTAGCAACTTCACCTTAATTGATGGACCAACCGATTTCGGCTAGTTTGGGGAAGTGGTCATTTTGACTTTTAAGTAAAATAAAATAATCTTCGAAAACATTACATTGACAGAGAATAACTAATCTGACTACATTTAATCTTTGATACTTTTTAATTGAATTTTAAATAAATTAGAAAACGTTCTTTTGCTTCAAAAGTTCAATATTTGGAAGTGATGATGGTTCAAATGGATTCTGTTTCCACAGATCAATGTTCCTGCTATGCGATGAATAACTGAGTAGATATTGAATAGAATAGATAAATTGAAATTAATACAAATTTCAAAGTGAAAAAACAAATTTTATTCAACCAATAACATCACCATTGTTATATCCTTGTACTATGTTCCACCACCTGTGGACGATGAGGCCACTCTTGAAGCACTGCAATTGATGGGAATGTGGGAGTACCATGAAAGAGAAAGTGTCTACTAAGATTCAGAGAGACCTTACATGGAACACAACATGAATATTTCATTGATGTTTCTTAACAAGTAAGCTTCAATCGTTTGCAATAGACAGGTAAATGTAGATATGGTTTGATTTGAACCATGTATGTTTCCCTCCTGATGGATCCATTATTTGTAAAATAATCCATAAAATAATAAAAAAATATAAAAACAAAAGCAAAAATTATTGAAGTGAGACTTCTCTTTGTTTGTATTAAATAAATCTAAGTCTCACTTCAATATATTTTGCTTTTGTTTGTAAATTTTTATTATTTTATTATCCACAATGAGATTAAAAGGGGTGGATGTATTTTTTTAATATTTTATACTTTGGTTATGTAGAATATAACTGAAGACATAGGAATGTTCAGCTTCTTCTATACTCAGAACTTACCTCCTCCTCAACCACCTCTTTGCCTTACTACGCCCATAGTAATAAAGTAATTTAACATGCTGGGGAACGTTATTCTTTATTAGTATGTTTTCTTTTTGAACCTTCTGTCTTTTATTTCCCTTCATTATAGGAGAAGGTTTGTGCTAGCGTTGAGAGACGCAGCAATTTGTTTTCTTGTTTTTTGTTGTTTGAGGGGTCACTGCCAGATTGACGGTGGCTTCCACTAACAAGGTCTCGCCTTTCTGATTCGGTTAAGGGAAGGCGAGGATTGTGCTGATGAGTCCGTAGCAGGACGAAACGGCCGTTCCCAATTCTTTCCCATAATCTAAAATCAGAAAGGCGATTTCTTCTTTTGTTCAGGTGCGGTTTTCTTTTTCTTATTTACATATTCCCCTAACACGTTAAATTTCTTTATTACTATGTTTTCTTGTTGAACCTTCTGTTTTTTATTTCCCTTCAGCCTACTCATTCGTACACCCTGTAAAGAAAGTATAAACTCACCCAAGTATTTCAAATAACTTTTTAATACATGATTTGTTTACTTCCAAGTTTTTTTTCTTAGACTATTTAAAAGAAATTAATTCATGTACTATTTAGAGATCTCAAACATTTTGAGTAGTTTTTAAATTAAAAAATAAAATCAATTTTTAAGTGTAAAGAAAATATTATCTCGCTAAGAAATGTTTTTAATTTGAACTAGATTGGAATATCACAAATTTGAATAAAGATAACTAAAAGTGGCTAAATTATGTAATCCATTCATTTTCGTAGCAACATATGGCACTACTTTATCATGCCTCGTGGAAATTCATTAACTGACAAAGAAAAACGAAATATTCATTTTCTCCTTGGTCAAAAAAAGTCAGCAAGGCAAATAGCATCAGAATTAAATCGTTTACTGACTGTTATTCAAAATGTCATCAAGAAAGGTGATAATTATGGAATCAGAAAAAGACCAGGTACACCTCCAAAATTCTCACCCCCTTCTAGGAGTGCCAAATTGGCAATATAACAAGAAAATGCTTTATACATGCGTCAAAATTCACCAATGCGTGGTTTAAAAAAAAGAAAATTGATGTCATCCCATGGTCCTCCAGTTCACCTGACCTAAACCCAATTGAAAATGTGTGGGGTTGGATAATAAACATTGCATGTGGCCGAAACAAATAATATCATCATTTGAATGATCTGAAGGTTGCAATTTCGAATGCTTGGGACCAGATAAAGATGTCCGATTTGAAAAAATTAATTACGACGATGCCTGACAGAATGACAGAAATTATAGAGAAGAAAGAAACACATTATTAATTTCAATAATTTTCGACATATTATGTTTTGAGTTTATATTTTCTTTACAGTTGAAAAGTGATTTTTATTTTTTAATTTAAAAACTACTCAAAATGTTTGAGATGTTTAAATGGTACATGAATTTATTGCTGTTAAATAGATACGAAAAAAAGGGAAGTAAACAGATCCTGTAATAAAAAGTTATTTGAAATACTTGAGTGAGTTTATAGTTTCTTTACAGGGTGTAGGAGAAGGTTTGTGCTAGCGTCGAGAGACGCAGCAATTTGTTTTCTTGCTTTTTGTTGTTTGTGGGGTCATTGGCAGATTGACGGTGGCTTCAATCAAAAAGTACAGCATATAGTAGTCCTTGACACCATAGTATTGTTGACTGTAACAAAATGTCCCCTAACTACCCTAATAATATTAATACAAAAAACAAAAAACAAATAAAGAACTACAAGAAACAGCGCTGCTTGGAACATCATATATATTGCGCAGATACCTGGTGGATACTTAGGTTTCTGGCTGAAACTTGTATCTACTAAAGGCTCCAGTCAGCGAATTTTTGACTGTGTTTCAAAATGTATAATAATAATAATTATTTTTCATACATTTATTTATTTATTCATTTATTAAATTTATACAATTCAGTCCCATTAGGAATTCAAATTCCTATCAACAGGTGCTGGTATTTTACTATAATACATAATAATTATATATATAGTTTTTAATGTTTATCAATCCTATTAGGTATACTTATAAGCAGTATACCTGTGTTATAGAAATTGAGCATTTTAATATATTTTTAAAAAAAAAATTGTTAATTAATATTTAATTTTTCCATCAAACACATCTGAAATTATGTTTAGTTTTATTTGCTTAAAAGTTTCATTATCTTTTTTATTAGGATCTATTTGTTTAAATATTTTATATTTTACATCATTATTTAATCGATATCCATAATTATTTCTAATCCTTTCTATTTTAAATATTTTATTCCAATTACATCTAGTTTTTAATTCTCCTTGTTGGTAATTTATTTCTCTTTTCACTTCAAAATAGTTTTTAATTTTTGTTATATATAAATTTTTCATTTATTTTTAATATTTTATATTTTTTTCTTATTCTTATTTGTTCATTTTTTTTATTTATATTTATAATTTTTATAAACATTATTAAATATTTTTAATGTTTTCTTATTGATATTTTCTATTTGTTGTTTCTTCATATTTATCCAACATTCCAACCCATAATCCAAGATTGAGTCTACAAGGGATTTGTATACTATGAGCTTTTGTTTAAACGGAATGTGATCCCTAATGTGATAAAAGAGAAAAGCATATGAGCTCAGCTTTCTCGTCACATAACAATACTGTTCATTCCAGCTAAATCTGTTATCTATATTAATTCCTAAATATTTATAAGTTGATACAATTTCTATTCTTTAGCATTTACAATCTTTCGTTAAGATATTGTTATTCTGTTCTATATTTGGACATTCTATTTTATGTAAATTAATTATTACATTGTTGTTTATTTTCTTATTTTTGTTTTTGATTATCATTATTTTTGTTTTTTCTCCATTTACTTTCATTTTATTTTTAAATGACCATTTATTTACATTGTTTAGATCTTTTTGTATATTATTTTGGGCCTGAATTTGGTTTTTATCTGTTGTTATTAATATTACGTCATCTGCATATAGAAAAACCTCTGCTTTTTTTATGTTTTTGCTTATTGAGTTTATATAAATATCAAATAAGAGAGGGCCCAAGTTTGAGCCTTGTGGAATTCCTCTTTTGGAATTGTGTAATTTACTTATATTTTTTTCAATTTTTATTCTAAATTTTCTATCTCTCAAATAATTTTCTATCATTTTATATATGTTTCCTCTTATTCCCATTTGTTTAATTTTTTGTAATAAAATTTTATGATCTATCGAATCAAATGCTCTACTAAAGTCAATAAATGCTATGTATATTATTTCTCCATTATTTAATGATTTGTTTATATTTTCATTAACATCCTTCAATAAATTTGTTGTTCCTTTATTTCTTTGATATGCATACTGATTTCGATTTAATAGCTTCCTTTTACTTACGTAGTCATAAATATTTTTTGCTAAATAACTTTCTAATAATTTAGAAATATTTGAAATTAGTGATATAGGTCTATAGTTATTTAGATTATTGGAACTTCCTCCCTTATATATTGATATTGTATATGTTATTTTCCATGCATTTTGGTATACTGTATACCTGATTTATAATTTTTTTGAAAAAGTACTTCCAGAAAGATAGATATCGTTTCTTTTATACTGTTTATATGAATTAATTTTATTCCATCTGGACCATAAGAATGATTTTTTTTTTTATTGTTTATTATTTCAATTATATCTTTTCTGTTTGGCAACATTAAAATCATTGAGTTTTTTTTCTGATTCTTGTTCTTCATTTTCCATTTTTCTTATCTTCTCTAATTCTTCATTACTTTCATAAACATTTTTAGTAAAAATTTTACTCAAATTACAAAATAATTTTTTAATATCATAATTTTCTAACAATACTTTTAATTCATTTGTTTCATTATTTTTTTCTGTTTTCTTATTATATCATTATTTATAATTTTCCACACATTTATATTGGTATTAAGATCATCTTTAATCAATTTTCTAAAGTATTTATTTTTTTGTTCTTTAATTTGATTTTTTAACCAATTTCTTTTTTTCTTATATTCTATTTCCAATTTTATATTGTTTTTATTTTTTATGTATCTCCCATATAAGTTATTTTTTTCTTGAATCTGTATCATCAACTGTGGGTTCATCCAATTTTTTGTATATTCTGTATTATCTCTCTCAAATATATCCTTTCTACTTTTTTCATTTATTGTTTCTCTTTTTATTTTATATTTTGCTTTTTTTTATTATTTTATTTAACTTATTTATTATTTTATTTGGATCTTCTTCATTTTTCTTTATTATTTCTTCGAGTAAAGTTTTCAGTTCTTTGTTTAGTTTCTCCATATTTATTTTTACATTATTTTTCTCTTTATTATTTTTTTTCCATTTGTTTTATTTGTAATTCTTTCTTTTCTATTTCAAGCAGGATTCCGTAGTGGTCAGAAATGTCCCACTGTATTATATTCGCATTAATATCAATATCCTCTGCATTCGAGAAGCAATGATCAATGTATGTGTTTGTAATTGATTTTGTAGTTTTTACTGATCTTGTTGTTTTGTATACATGATTTAAATATCCAAGATTATAAAACATATTTTTATATTCTATACTTATTTTGTTATTAATTTTTTCCTCTATATTTATGTTAGTGTCACCTATACATATTAGATTTTTTTTTCCATTTTCTTGTATCCGATTTATATTTTCTTTTATTTCTTTTATAAATTTATTTTTATTCGTTAGTGGAGGTTTGTATATTATATATATATAATTAATTCTTTTGATAAGAGTGAATTTTTTTTTAAAAGTGCAAATTAAATATTAAAAATTACATTTAAATAAATTTTACAAAATAATTTCAAAATCAACTTGTCATCCCCAAACATATTGAAACATTATATTCGCCAAAAAATTACTCAAAATAACATAAAATTTATAAATTATTAATCAATATTATCCAATATCCACAAATACCACAACAAGGTCTGGTCTTTCTGATTCGGTTAATTGAAGGCGAGGATTGGGCTGATGAGTCCGTAGCAGGACGAAACGGCCGTTTCCAGTTCCCTTATTATTATGTACATGAATGTTGCTAATGCAAACGTCGCAATTGTTGCGTGTAGTGTCATTGTTGTGATGGTTGTAGAGCTGCATTATAAATGTGAGTGTGGTGAAGTGCTGAAAAACGAAATGCTGATGCAAAGCGAGAAGCTTCACGCTTGAGTAAAGAACGGTCTCGCTCAAAATTCTATTTATAAAATTGTGCATGTTATTGGGCCGCTTTGCTTTTGACACTGTCTAAAAGCATTAATTACCTTGTTTCTTTATGTTGTAGGACCCAGAACCACTGAAATTAAGACGAATTTTCTATTTTTTGGAACCATTGTTCTATTGAAATATATTTTTTGGAACGATTCTTAAATACAAATTAGAATGAAACGATGCAAAACTAAAGTTTTATTGGTTTTAAGAAAATTAGAAATTGGGACTCTTTTGCGGATGTATCTTATAAGAAGAATGGGAGGAAAATTTATTAATTTCTAAATTTCTATTTTATTTCATTTCTTGAGAGTTCAAATGGTTTTCATCTCCTTTCGTTCGGGAGTTTTTAGGGGGGTACAATGACAACAATGGAAAATATCTCGAACATGTGGGGTGGGGGGGCATTGGCCCATGAATATACCTCATTTGGGAGCTATTGTGATTACGATCAAATTCGGTAGCTATTGCGTTTGTCCTATCCGTCCGTTCGTATCTGTTCACCTTTAACAACTCCCGAACGGAAGATCGGCTTCACCATCGTGTTCAGAAGAACAAAAACCGTAGGAATGGGGTCAAAAGAGTCCCAATTGCTAAATTTCTTGAAACCAATAAAACTTTAGTTTTCCATCGTTTCCATCTACTTTGTATTTCAGAATCGTTTGATTCCAAAAAATAGAAAATTCGTCCTAATTTCACTGGTTCTGTGTTTATTTCTGTCTTTATTTCAACATAAAGAAAAACAGGGTAATGTTTTAGCACACACAACCAGTACAATAATAAGACTTCTTATTTTGGTATTAAATTAAAAAAAGGGTAAATAGAAAAATAAGAAGTCTTATTATTTTCTTTAATATTTCATTCTTTGTTTCTTTGTTTATATTGGGATTATATTAAGGTAGTTTAGAAGGATTTTCTTCAAATGTATTAGGCCTACATTGCTTACTTAGGAAATAATATAGGAGTTTTTATTTTGGTGTTTACTCCTCTTCCTGTCTTCGAAATGCGTTTCTCATCCGTGTGTGGTCAGTTTATGAAAAGCTAAACGTATAGAATTAATATTACAATGAAAATTATAGCAATAACAATATAGTTGTTACGATTAGTAACAGGCTGTATTATTATAATTATAGTTTTCTTTTATTTTTACTTTGAAATAATTTTGTAAAATTTGAAATCTATTTTTTTACTTTCAATCTGATTGAAATGAATATAATTTTAAAAACCATAACAAAATTATTATTATTAATTATTAATAGAGCCTACTGTATAGACACCTTAAAACCATAATAAAATTGCTAAAAATGTATAAACTTGGCTACGTACGTTTCAGAATTCCTGTTCGAATTCTATTTTCAAGCCATTAAAAGACCCTAAGTATCCCTCCTAAAATTGTTTGTCCCAACGGGACTCGTCAAAGAGAGTGGGCAATGCGTATTCTGTGTTTAAATAAAGGTTTTCCCTAGTGGTGTCCGCTGCAATTAAACATTTAACTATGAAGCATACGGCGCTTTGTTTTTGTTTTGTTTTGTTTTTTTTTCTTCTTCTTCTCTCCCCCCCCCCCCTTTTCCCTACCTGAGGTGAATGGTTTATCTTATAATTATGTTATAACGTTTTGGATATTAGGTCTCTAGTTAAAATCCATATTCTATTATATTTTTATTAGATAAATCTTGGTTATAGCTATTTTTTGTTCTAATCATTGCCGATTCATAAAATTCTCTTAGGTACCTTTCTTTCCTTTGTCCTAGGACCATCACATTTTCAAGATCGAGGTGATGGCCCGTTATTTGGCAGTGATTGGCGGTCCCATATGCTTTATTATTTGTATTAACGGCAGTTCTATGCTCATTTAGCCGTGTTTTTAGTTCACGCTTAGTATTTCCTATGTACAGGCATTTTTTAGTGTTTAATTTATTAGGTTTACATTTTATCCCATAAATAATACCTTTTTTCTTTTCACTTTTTTTATTTATAGATTCCTGGTTGGATGTATTAACTTTTTTCCGTTTAAGGAACGCGCCTATGGTGTTCTTAGGTTTGCATGCAATGCCTATGTCGACTGACGCTAGGATGGGATTAATTTTCCTAATTAAGTTTTTGTCAAACGTCATTGATACATAATTTTTTGGTTTATTATTTCTAGACGCCAATATTTCTAATTCCTAGGCATTCTTTTTATCTTTATTTATTCTTAATATCTTGCTAAACTTCTTAATTTGCTTCTCTAACCAACTTTGTGGGAAACTATTTTCCATGAAAATTTTTTTAATGAAGTTTAATTCTTCCGATAGAATACAGGGTTAGTCAAAATGAATAGGACAATAAGAAAACTATTTTTAGACGAATGTATGTTTATTGTAACCAAACTACAGCTACGTATGGACAGATAAACTATCCAAGTTTTTTCTCACCTTATCTGTCCATACGTAGCTGTAGTTTGGTTACAATAAACATACATTCGCCTAAAAATAGTTTTCTTATTGTCCTATTCATTTTGACTAACCCTGTATTATCATTGGAGCTTACTTTCCACGCTCTATCAACTGCCATAAAGATCGCGTTTCTTTTGTATTTTAATGGTATAGCACTTTTGTAATTGGTGGTGATGAGGGCATCTGTGTTTTTACGATACACTGAAGTTTCATATTTGTCTTCTTTTTTTGAAATCAAAACATCTAAAAAGGGTATCGTCCCCCCATTGTCAGTTTCTATTGTATATTGTATATGTGGGTTAACCCCATTAAAATCCTTTATTATTGTGTCTAGATAATCTTGATTGCTGATTAAAAACGTATCATCCACGTATCGACATAAGAAATGTACGTTATGGTACACATTGTCAATAGTCATGATTTTATATTCAATAAAATTCATTACTACCTCAGCAATAGTGGCCGACGCTGGTAGACCCATAAACAAGCCTGATGTTTGCAGAAAGAATTTATTATTGAACTCAAAAAACTGTATATGAAACAATAAATCAATTAGTTGCATTAGACCCTTAATGTTTATTAGTGATCCCTCTTTCGTTGTTTGTGCATTACGTTCATGTATAAACATTATTGCTTGGTAAACAAGATTGGGGGTTAACGATGTATCAAGGTTTGCCACATCAAATGTTGTAAAGGTTTGCCATATATAAGGTGAGACCCATTATCAATTGCAGGGATAGTGCAATAATGATAATATCTAGAATAATAAACAATCAAATTAAAAAAGGACTAGAATACCGGTCTAAATTTTCGATCAATAACAGAAAACCTCTTATAACATATTTAAGGGAAAACAAAACTATTCCCAACACTAGAAAGAATTCACTTGATGTGGAAATCCGATCCTAGCGTCAGTCGACATAGGCATTATATGCAAACCTAAGAACACCATAGGCGCGTTCCTTAAACGGAAAAAGTTAATACATCCAACCAGGAATCTATAAATAATAAAGTGAAAAGAAAAAAGGTATTATTTATGGGATAAAATGTAAACCTAATAAATTAAACACTAAAAAATGCCTGTACATAGGAAATACTAAGCGTGAACTAAAAACACGGCTAAATGAGCATAGAACTGCCGTTAATACAAATAATAAAGCATATGGGACCGCCAATCACTGCCAAATAACGGGCCATCACCTCGATCTTGAAAATGTGATGGTCCTAGGACAAAGGAAAGAAAGGTACCTAAGAGAATTTTATGAATCGGCAATGATTAGAACAAAAAATAGCTATAACCAAGATTTATCTAATAAAAATATAATAGAATATGGATTTTAACTAGAGACCTAATATCCAAAACGTTATAACATAATTATAAGATAAACCATTCACCTCAGGTAGGGAAAAGGGGGGGGGGGGGAGAGAAGAAGAAGAAAAAAAAACAAAACAAAACAAAAACAAAGCGCCGTATGCTTCATAGTTAAATGTTTAATTGCAGCGGACACCACTAGGGAAAACCTTTATTTAAACACAGAATACGCATTGCCCACTCTCTTTGACGAGTCCCGTTGGGACAAACAATTTTAGGAGGGATACTTAGGGTCTTTTAATGGCTTGAAAATAGAATTCGAACAGGAATTCTGAAACGTACGTAGCCAAGTTTATACATTTTTAGCAATTTTATTATGGTTTTAAGGTGTCTATATAGTAGGCTCTATTAATATGTATAGTAAGACACGTTAAATAATTGTAATAGTAATAAAATTATTATAACTTTCTTGTTTAACGACATTTGAATTTGAATAATTCTGGTGTTATTAATAAATTTTTGAATTCTTGCAAATTATTCAACTATTCTTGCCAATTATCCTAAAGATTGCTTTTGCTAAAATACTTCTTAAATTTAAAAAATTAAAAGATATTTATCTATTATAATTAATACAAGTGATTGAACGGAACATCCAAGGTTTTCTATTCAAATTAAATTCACTTTGTTTTCTGTCCTTTTGCACTTCGTGGTGATGGTTGAACAGATTTGGATAAAATTTCATTTATTTCTTTATTTAAGGCCGGCCCAATTTTAAACATAAACACATTCTTTTTGGTCCAAACCTTCTATCCAAGAGAAAATGACCGCGAAATTATTTCAAAAATATTAATCTGATATCCATGAAATGTGGTATGAAACTTAATTATTTTCCGATTTAGAACTTCATCATGATTATTTCGGTCTGCACCCACAAGTCATCAAAATGGATCCTTCATTGTAATATGCTCAATTTTCAATATACAGTGAGCAACGGAGAGTACATCTATTGCATTTAACTATTAATTGGTCGAGAAGGTTCCGAACTTCTTCTCAAACTCGGTCTTTTATTATTATATTTTATACATGCTTTATGTGGGTATCGTATATTCACTTAACCTCCCCTATCTACGATTCCTGTTCTGGAAGTTCTCCAAGAATCAGATGAAGGGCGTCAAAATGAACAAAAAAAGTCCGACGAACGATCTTCGATCTCTAATGGTTTGTCCGCTGGGCCCAAATTAACTTTTAAACTTTGGGCCTTTGTCACATGGTGACATAAATGGCGACACAGTCTCAACAACAAATAGTAGTCCTTCACCCATAGTATTGCTGATTATACCAAAATGTCACCTGACGCCCCCCAGAGATCCAAACCAGGGTCAAATCATTGGGAAGTTGGGAACCTTATCACTTATGAGGTCAAGAAAAATACCAATTTTGGTCTACAGTTACTTGAAGTAGCCGATATTGAAACATGTTCCTGATCCCTATGTTCGTGCACAAAATGAATCCAGTTTTTTGTCTTCTTTTGTTTTCTTCTTTTTATTTGAATACTCGAAAACGTTACGGGTAACATAACGAATTGTGACATGTATATGAATTACAAACTTCTACTGAATAAGAGAGCAATTTTTCTATATTGTTTATTTAGAATTGCCAAACCTTTATCTTTTAAATACATAAAGAGAACATACGTATAGCTTTATAGTAAGCCTAGAGTCTAATATACATCTGAACCTCAATTCAAATCCCAGAGTGGGTTGGATGCCTCCTTTGTTTCCTGTGATGTTTTCTCATCTTCCAACATCTATGACGTATTCTATTGATTTCTAGGGTTTATTCAACTGGCATAGGAATTTTGGGGCATTCTCTTCTTGGCCCTATCAAAAAAGTAAATGAAATATATATATATATATATATATATATATATATATATATATATATATA
>JAFIDM010000179.1:6323413-6337637 GCA_023159025.1 Thereuonema tuberculata
TACTTATTTAGACACTACGATTTTTACCAGTTAAAACACCCCACAATGTACCATCTCAACACATACACTATCCCACAACACCTTGACAATATCCAAACATTAGAAGACATACACACAACACTCTATTGCGCCGCACAGGGAACCATTCGGGCACTTGGAATCAAACAACACCACATACCTACCACTGCACGGTCACAAGAATACATCCCCCCTTGGAGACGTCGCCTTGAGGGCCACATCAGCGACCTTAGAGGAGACATAGCCAGGCTCACACAATACTGTGCAGGAAACAAAACAAAGAAACTTATGTCCAAGGTCAGGAAAATATTCAAGCACATAAACACTCGCACTTCACATTCAAACCATCATAACCAAGTTCAGGAACATCTCGACACACTAAAACTAAAACTGAGTGCACTTACAAAAAGATTACAAAGATACAAAAAGTGCACTCTATGCAAACAACAGAACAACACTTTTCAATACAATGAGAACAAATTCTACAGATCCCTTTCATCTCCCTCCACTACACCCAACACAAACACACCCACCAGTGAGGCATTACATGAATACTGGTCGTCTCCGTGGTCAAACCCCATCCCCCACAATGACAAAGCATTATGGATCACAGAGGAAGAACAAGTCGCTGAACACTTACCCTTCATGCCCTTCCATGATATTACTCTCGCAGAAATACAGACAGCACCAAAACATGCACACAACTACAAGGCTCCTGGTGCAGACGGCGTTCAGAACTTCTTGATCAATAGGTTCACATCCCTGCATGGGAAGATAGCTATTGCACTCACTGACATAATCCAACACCCAGAACATATGCCTCTTTTTTTCACACAGGGTGTCACATACCTACATAGCAAGAAAACTGAAACAGCACATCCTGCAAACTACCGTCCAATTACTTACCTCCCCAAACTTTACAAACTCCTCACCTCCTGCCTTGCAGACAAAATTTACACAAACATCGAGACACATTCTTTCCGAACAGGAGAAGGGCTGTCGCAGGAATTCCCAGGGTTGTGAGGAGCAACTCCTTATTGACTCGGTAATCCTGCGGCAGGCGCGCGCGAAGAATAGGAACTTACACATCGTGTACATCGACTATAAGAAGGTATTTGACTCAGTCTCCCATTCCTGGCTTTTACACACTCTTCAACTCTACAAAGTACACCCCAAGATCACGGCATTCTTGAATGCCACGATGAAGAGTTGGAACTCAACATTACACCTAGGCACCTCCAACACCTCCATCACTACAGTCCCCATTCCCATAAGGAGAGGTATTTTCCAGGGAGACACCTTGAGTCCTCTGTGGTTCTGCCTCGCCTTGAATCCATTAAGCCACATGCTAGACAATACAAAACACGGTTATAGGTACTTGTCTCAGGCACTCTGACACCATATAAAATCACACACTTACTCTACATGGATGATATTAAACTCTACGCCACAAACAACGCACAACTTCCTAACTTACTACAAGTCACAACACAGTTCACCAAAGACATTGGGATGGAGTTTGGAATCGACAAATGCCGCAAGCTACATATAACACATGGGAAGACTTCGAATTTGGAGGGTTTTGAACTGGACCATGGGTTGGCCATCCAATCCATGGAAGAGGGAGAGACGTACAAGTACCTGTGCTTCCAGCAAGCGCGCGTCATTGACAACCCAAACATCAAAAACGCACTCAAGAAAACATACTGTGCTCGTGTTCACAACATCCTCAAAACACAACTCAATGCCAGAAATAAAATTAAAGCCATCAACACTTTTGTCATCCCGACACTAACATATTCGTTCGGCATAATTTCATGTACAGAAAATGAGCTCGAAGCACTACAACGCACAACACACACTACATTCACGAAACACAACATGCACCATCCCAAGTCCGCTACGGAAAGGATGACTCTTCCCCGCAAAGAGGGAGGCCGAGGATTCATCAATCTCATCACCCTACACGAAAAACAAGTACACACACTTAGGAAACACTTCCATCAAAGAGCACAACACTGCTCACTCCACTCAGCCATTGTCAAGGCTGACACACACCTCACACCCCTGGACCTCGCAAACCCTTCTCTAACACTCACCACTCCCGACACCTACACACAGCAGCTGCGTGAATCATGGGCTCATAAGGAACTCCATGGCAGACATCGCCACGAACTCAGCCAGCCTCATGTCGACATGGAAGCGTCGAACAGATGGCTGATGAGTAGTGAGCTGTTTGGGGAGATCGAAGGATTCATGATCGCGATATAGGACCAAGTCATCCCCACACTCAACTACAAGAAACACATTCTACATGATGCAAACACACACGACAACAGATGCAGGAAATGCCACACTACACATGAAATGATCGACTACAAAATATCAGGCTGTGCCCTTCTGTCCCAAACAGACTACCTCCACCGACACAATCAGGTAGCATCGATCGTTCATCAACTGCTAGCACACAAACTGTTGGTGATATACTATTATTTAAAAGTCCCTGTGAAATTATTTCTATGAAGTTGAAGTTTAAAGAAAAAAAAAATGAAAGGAAAATTTTAATGTTGCTTGAAAATAAATTTATTTTATTTGAATTAAAATTATGAGCAAAGCTCAGTGATACAAATTTTAAATATGTAAATTTTTGATGACGTGATGGAAACTTGACATGTGACAGTTGAGTTGTCCTTGAGTCGAGAGTAGTTCTGTTGGAAGCTTGGAGCTCGAAGGAGACGGAGTTCGTCCAATCGTCTATGCTCCGAGAAACATGCGGGAGACTCGAATTGTCTCTATAGGGAGAAGGCAGAAATGAATCCAATTTCCCTGAAGTAACGAAGTCGAATAACTTGCGTCTACTACAACTGAAGTTGACTATAAGTATTATCTTCTTTAGATTCTAATTGTGAATAATTCTATTGAATAGTGGAATCTTGTAAACGCTCCGAAGAAATTGAAGCAAAGGCTAATATGGAATTTAATCATATGCGAAGGCTATCGCTTAAAGTAAGACGAGTACATTAATTATTCGAGGGAAGAAGAAGTTTAAAGCAAGCGTTACGGGAAGACGAGGAATGGAAATTAATAGACAGTAATTTACTAATATTGTTGTAATTGAGTAGACGAAGTTTATTTCGCAGAAGTTAACCATAAATGAAACTGAAGTTATCGATACGAAGAATCGTAAATATGCAGAAGAATTGATTAAAGTAGATTTGCTATAAAGAAGGCGAAACGGAAGTTAACGTTTCCGAAGATTAATTTGATATTCAATTCTTTAGAATTCTATTATGTGTTGCGGTAAATTCGAAGACAACGATTAAGAACTTTAGATATGGTTATTCAAGAACTATTAGTTTTCTTGATCGGACGAAGATAGAAGAAGTACCGATTTGCTTAGATAAGGAACGGGAAATCTCGAAGACCCGAAGACCACTTGAGTATATCGAAGAAGGCGTACGATTCATAGATCCGAAGTTGGCGGTCATTAAAAGGATTAATGAAGAATGCAGTTTGGATATAAGACTATTTACTGTCACGAATTCGTATTATTTCACCTAAGGTGAGAAGCCATCATCTTGGTCGAAATTGAAGTGTGGAACTATAGTGTGACCGTCGAATAGTTTCAAACGGAAACTAAGTGCTTCGATAGTGAATTAGTTCATTCCTATTAAGGTGTGTGGATCAAGCAACTGTAGAATCTTGTTCAGGTAGATACTATATTGAAGACAGCAACTGTAAGTTTTATTTAAACTATTACTTTGCAAATGAAGAAAAGAATTAAAGTAATGACTCACATAGTAATATTCTTTTGATGTTACAATTCTTAAGGTGATAGTTTGTGCATATCATTTAAAATTAGGGTGATTCATTATCCTAAGAATAGTATTACTTCCTATTCACATCGGTGAAAAACCATTTCTAGAAACTATATATGAAATGTAATTAAGTAAAATTTGATTTACATCGTATCCATTAAGACAAAGTAATTATTAATTATTAATTACGAAGTTCTATTAGGACTTGAGTGAAAAGAAGGACTATTGAGCATTTAATTTATTTAAGCATCATAATAATTTGTATAACTAAAGTATCGATGTTTAAACTAAATGTGAACTGATAGTAAAGTATTGTTGAAACTTAAATTATACATAATCTTGATACTAGAAATGTATTGCTATAGATTATTGATTTAAGGAAGTAGTGATCACCTTCCCACATTGTATATTGTAAGAATAAGTTATATTTTTCAGTTATTAAATTTTTACAAAATTTTTTTAAAACGCCTTGCTATACTCGTGCTGTGCGCTTTGTTACACAAGTATGCGTTCTGGTTTAATCTCGCATCACAAACACTCACTTATCAAGAACACGGTCCCATACTACAAGTACACACCACAAAGCATACTAGAGTCAACCTCACATAAGCTGTACTGGGACCGTCCCATTCACATAGACAAAACTAAACATCACAAGAGACCTGACATCACACTTGTTGATAAGGGCAACAAACAGACCTATCTCATTGATATTCAGTACCTATCAGCAAGAACATGCAGAAAACTCATGCTGACAAGATAAGTAAATACACAGACCTAGCACACGAGCTCCAGAAGCAGTGGAGGCAGGACCGAGTACGTATTGTGCCCATCATCCTGTCCGCTACTGGTCTGGTGCCTCACGCATTGCACCACAACCTCAACACACTAGGACTTCATAAAAACACTTATTCACAACTCCAGAAGGCTGTGGTACTCAACACAACACACAATCGGAAATTTATAGACGCAAGCACACAACCCTAACTATTCTTCCAAACCTTTTTTTTTTTTTTTTTTTTACACTTGCAAAATGTGTTTTGGTCCTGACCCTATGGTTTGAAACTTTTTTCGATATAATAATAATAATATTACAAATAGTAATGAAAATAATAGGATTGGTACATCTATTAAAACAGCTTAATTAAAAGAAAATTTTGTTCGGAAATTCAAGACATCAAGCGATAAAGATAAATAAAGCATCTCAATAAAATAAGATTAAATAAGTAATAAATAAACGATAATTGTTATCATTTGTATTTTTTTTCAATTCAACCTTGTTCTTATTTCAACATATTCCATTAATGAAAATTCAATACATTTTTTTATTCATTTTATTATTAATTATATTTAGGAAAACTTAAAAAAAATAAAATAGTTACGGATCCTTATTAAAAATATATAAATATAAATTTTAAAGAAATGTTATCAGAAATTACTTACATAGAACATTATATTATTATTTTTTATTTATGTCTTTTGTAAGGAAAGATTGATGGCGTTTCCACAACGTATAAAATGTAGTTCGAATCACTACAGCCGAATAAAAACGACCACCTTCTAAGAGACTCAATGGTTACCAAATACCGAATAATTAAAGGAGTTATGTAGAATAAACTGGAAACACGCACAAATAAATAATGGTAAATAATAAAAGTTATATTTAAACAAATAAAGATACATGATTAATTTCGACTACTTCACGTAGTCATTGTCAAATATGTCATATACATAAAAATCTCACAATTTATACAAATGTGATGGATCGTCATCCAAATAGAAGCCAATCATGGGGATCTTGCCGTTCTGTGAACTTGTAATCGTCCCATCGCTATGGTTAACTGGAATACTTCCCACTCAGTACACATGTTGCTGTCTGTAGGGGTTGCGGGTTTCCAGGGATTATACACATTTGTATAAATTGTGAGATTTTTATGTATATGACACATTTGACAATGACTACGTGAAGTAGTCGAAATTAATCATGTATCTTTATTAGTTTAAAAATAACTTTTATTATTTACCATTATTTATTTGTGCGTGTTTACTGTTTGTTTGCCATCGAAATTTCTGCGGTTTGGAAATCTCAGTAGAGAGACTTTAGTCTCTCCTAAATGCATTCTCCTCAGTGGTCTTTTAGCTCAAGAAAAGTTAAAAATCTCTCACTTGGTAAACCGTCTTCAGGTGATAAATATTTGATAATCAACTGATCAGAAGGTGAAATCTCAGGGGTGGAATCTACTGAAAAGCTCAAATATTCAGCCTTTTTGCGTCCTTTGCCACTCAACTGTTTTTGCCACGAGTTGAATATTGTCGTCACTTTGCAAAATATTTTGCTACTATTTCTAAAAGACCAAGAGAATTGCTGTTATTTGGGGATCAAAATTTTCATTGTCTCTTCTGAATATTAAGCCTCGTTCTGCAAGAGTGCATATTAAAGTGATAATTCTCTGCATGACCTACCTCCAGTACTGCTCTTCTATTTCTATTTATTCTTTGTAGATAACGTTTTCTCTTCGCTTCCTTGTTATTGAGGTCAACATGACATTGTTTTTCTAAGTTTTCATGAGTTTGGATAAGTCAAGAGTTGTGCCTATCATCAAACCCTTCAGAAGCTAAAGTTCCAACAGAAAATGAAAGGTTTGGAAAGATTTTACAAAAAAAAAGAAGCACTTTAAATGCGGCATTTTGAGAGAGAATACACAAGCCACTCTTGGCTATATGTTTCTCCATTGACTTTTGTTGAATTAAAAAGAGCTTTTATGCAAAACCTGAATTTTTTTTGTAAATCCGCTTCGAATTTGAAAACGGTCTACAACTATGCTGAACTTTAGAGGAACACAATAGGATAATTCCTCAATTGATAATTCTGTCCACAAACCAACGTCTGTTACAATAGATCCAACTCTCTTCCCTCCTCCTCCGCACATGCCGCCGTTAGCCGCTACTGTATCGTCTGATTATCAACTCATAATTAAAATCACATTATATTTTACTGCATATCACAGGAATCCCTATATACAATATTTTTTTGTGTATGAGTGTGTCTATAGCAATTACAAATATGTTTTTTTTTATTTTTATTAGCAATAATAAGGGAGTTTTTTACAGGGTCGGAAAGGATTAATTCTTTTTCTGTTATTTCTTATGGGAAAAAATGATTTGAGATACGAGCACCTCGAGTTACGAGCTCGTTGCTGGAACGAATTATGCTCGTAATTCCAGGTATTACTGTATATCAATGATGAAACCTGCACATCTGGTTAATATTATTAAATAGAATTTGCTTATACATATATATCATTATATATTTTACATAAAACTATAAATAAAATTGATATTCTCCATAATATTGACTTGATTTTCAGAAACACAAGGGAATTTTTCGTCATGTTCATTATCTTCCAATTGTTGGTTCACTAAACACCACTAATACAAATAACAGACTGCACTTTCTTTTGTTCTGTATTTCCTAACAGTGTTTTTATAACGGAATTATTCACGTATCATTTCTAATTTTTTTCTTAATATATAGTAGAACCCCTCTCGTCCGCCCTCGGCTGGTCCGCCACTGCGGTTGATCCGACCGTGCTCGAGCCGGCCGAACTTGTTCCTGACTCGTCGGTGACTCACCACCCGTTGCGCCATTGTGTTGTTTACTTGCATATACAGTGACGGTAGATGGTGAAAACGCTCTTAAGAATCGCAAAACATTGAAAAAGTCTAAACTTGAACTGCTTGACAACACAGTAAATTCGTATATATTACTTTAAATCCGTATTTTTCTATATTTTATGATAATCCGACCTTTTCTTGCGTTCCGACAAGTCCCAAAGGTTACGGATTAGTAGGGTTCTACTGTACTTATTAATCGTAATGTAATTTTCAGAAACCTAAACTAGATATTGATAATTTCCATTTTTTTCTCATTATTTTCGTTTAGAGCTATAAGCGTCTCTCGAGGACACAGTTACATTTTTCCAGTTCAAAATCACGTATCTTTGGGTGAAGTGCAGAGAGTGGATATACAATGGAAAATGCAAAAAAGTATTCTGGATATTCCATCAATATTCCATAAACCAACATTTACTCTGTTCAAGTTGAACCCCTCGACATTCTAATAGAAAGATAAAGGGATTAAAAGGGAATTTAAATCATCCAAAGGGTGGGGAAAAAATCATTCTGAAGAAAAAAAAATGCTTTTTATTTCATGAAATTCATAGTAAACAAAACTGTTTAGGCCTATTTCATGTATTGTATATTGATAGCAATTATTTCACTCATCATCTGGAATCATTTAGAAATTCTTTTTAAATCCTGAAATTTACTCTATTGTTATAACTTGTTATTTCTTTCTTTTGTAGGGATAGATTGGATACTGTTTCCACTACATGTCCAATGCAGTTCGAACCACTAAAGCCGGATAAATTGGCCACCTTCTACAGATTCGACGGTTGCCAAATTCCAAATAATTAAATCCTATTTCCTTGTTTCCTTAATGTTAATCAATATTTTCGTTCAATATTCTTCATTTCTATTTTTGTTTTTCTTTTTATGTAAGAAAACTTCTTCATTGCTGAAAAATTATTGATAAAAGAAAGTGAAAAACAGATGAAAAATAATAACAAAAAATTGTGTGTAAAAGAAATTATAATAGTTATAATAAAAAAATAACATCTTAAAAGGAATATTGTAAGTTTATAATTAGCTATGAGCAGAATATTACACAACTGATACTAAATGTTTGTAAGCTAATTTACACATCTTCTTTTCATAATAAATTCATGCATTAAAGTACAGTTTTCTTTCGTTTCCTTTGCAATTTCACTTCGTGTTTTATTTATTAACTTTTATTAACTTTTATATATTAGGTTCGCTTAGGTTTATCCCAAGGGTCACAGCCCAGAAGGTAGGGTTCCAACGGGACTGAGATGAGATCAGATGACCAGCCCGGAGCTCGCCCGCCTTTACCCCCAGGAAAGAAATACAATCGACAATACGGTACCCAATCTACAAAAGGCTGAGTAGACCCTAGGACCATTTTGAAGGCGAATGGAGCATAGAGAAATCTCCGGCATCTGCAGAGGCCGGGATTCGAACCCACCTCCTCCAGCCCTCAGCCAAAAACGTTACCACTTCTGCTACAGGCCCATTACTTATTTTATTAGCAATTAAAAACTCCTAACCTTAAGTTTTATTACATTAACTTATTAGAAAATAAAATTCCATTTAAGTTTTAAAAATTTTATATTTCATTAATTAGTTGTTTTTAATTATTTATTCTTGATTTTTTGTCAATTATTTATTAATAAATTACAATTTAGATAAGCAATAAATTTCATATAAATGCTAGAAACTTCAACTGTTTGCAAATGTAGGGGAGACCGGGGCTGGTTGGCGTGAGAGTAGGTTGGATATCAGCTTTTAATTTCCACCGTTGTTCGATTGAAATCGCCAGTGTACACAAACCTAACTTCGGTGACTCCCCAAAAAAGTTTCAATAGCCTATTACTCTAGCGTTGTTGTGGATAGGACGTCCGAGTGTTGGCTTTTTCGTTCGATATGTAAGTTTCCTCTATTTCGTTTCTGACTATCAGTGCTAAGAGTTAGCTTTTCTTTCTATAAAACATCTGAATCATTGAAGTGAAAGCTATGTCTCCATGTACCGTAATGTATCAGTTACATGATGTTCTTAGTTACAGTGGCCATTTTGTCATGAAAACGTGTTTGGAGTTGGTTGGCGATCTATTTCGGAGTAAGGCTACTAACCCCAATCATGTCTACCAATCTACCTCAATTTACATCCAACCATGTTTTCACGGAAAAATGCGTCATTACAAGAGAAAAATAGACAGACGAAACTCCCAAGGACATCATTGCTAGAGCTATTCGTGGACACATAAAGAACAAGAGCTTCAAATTACTGTCAGAGAAGTTCAAAATACATGTCCAATATTGCAGAATACAATAAAGGGCAAAGGGTTTCTCGAATCAAGTATCAAAAAAAATGGCGATCATCGGCTACTGGAATAACCGACAGGTGAGAATTTAGTGTCTTTAAATTCAATGCCACAAGATGTCCTGCTAATTGCTTTTACACTACTTATAGTGATATATATATAGGTTTTCTCAGAAGAACAAGACAGACAATTCGAAGTCTATTTAACAAAGGCCTCCGACATCTATTTCGGACTGTCTCCCAAAGTAAGTGTGTAAATATGGACACGTTAGCCAAGTCGCTATTCCCCAATCATGGATGGAAATGAAATGGAGATATCAGATTGTTTTTCTCATTTCCTCAAAAGACATCCTGCTTTGTCAATAAGAGCACCTGAGCGACAAGTCCAGTAAAAGCGTTGAGTTTCATTAGAACCAAAGTTGATTTTTTGGGGGGAAATCGAAAATGAGAAATTTCCGCTGATATCTACAATTTCGATGAAAGTGGGGTAACCATTGTTCAAAAATAAATATAGATACCTACATCAAATCAGATTTCTAAGCCAAGTATAAAAGATGACCTTGATGTTTAAAGAGACAGTCTTAGTCTGGAAGTCTAAATACTTATATTCTTCTTAACTTTATAATATCAGTCGTTTCATACGGAGAATTCAATGATAACCTTCTAATAAGTATTTAAGTATTTATAAGACGTATCTATGATTTTAGATGAACAATTTAGAAATATAAAATCTCATTTAAAACGAATAGATTTTCTCATCTCTACCAGTTTTGGAAAGTAACATGTTAGTAGTAGCGCAGTTACTTTTTATAGTAACAAAAAATAAAATTTTGTTAAGGCGAATAACTTAAAGGTCTAATCATTGGAACCAAAGCAAACTTCAGTATTCAAGATATATTAATTGGAAATTATAATATAAAAAAAAATTAAGTAATTTTAGAGTTTTTCAAATCATTTCGATTGTACAAAAACTCCACGTACCTTAGTTTTGAATTACATTATTTATACATTATTTTTACATTACTATCTTTTTCATATTTATACTACATTTATATTTTATACTATATTTTTACATTACTATTATATGCCCTGTTTTCAGACAGTTATAGGCTAGGTCTGATGAGTTCAAACTTTTATATTTCAGGGCCCTTCCATGTTCTACAAAACTTTCAAGTAACGTTCTTTTTGTTTCGCCTATTTAAAAATCGTTTTACAGTCAACTTGTATATAACACCCTTTTGGATTTTATTTGGGAGTGGAGGAAAGTTTTAGACAAATTTTATAAGTCATCATTACAAATGGATTTTTTAAAAAAAAAAAAAAAAACTGATTATTAAAACCGTTCCATCAGTTGTTGTGGCTTAAATAATTACTATTCAAAAATGGAGACAGGAGATAGTTCAAAGAATCAAGATCTGATGCAGATATAAATAATTTTCAATGTGAAAATTTAAACAAAAAAGTTCATTCCATTAATCATTAGTAATTAAAATAAATTCCAAATTTGTAAATCAAGTATAAAAAAAAATTGACGTTGATATATAAAGAGATTGTTGTACTAAAGGTGGATGTTCAAATGTTTATATTCTTATAAATTATTCTTAAAAATAAGAATAATATAAGCAAATTTAGAAAATATTAAATGTAAAGTAATGAAAAATAATATTCGAAAATACTAGGCCATCCCCGTGTACAAGCGCTTGTTTTTCTATATCACATAGAATTTGGTTAATTAGAATATTATATTTGAAATATCCACAGTTTTGGAAATTATAGTTCTAATTGTCATTTTCGAATTACAAATAAATAGATGGATTGGAAATAAATAAACAATCTTGAGATTAAAAAAAATACATTCGTTATTGAAGGGGGAAATGGAAGGAAACATAAGTCGAAAAAAAGATGAAGTGATTTTAAAGTCCCCGTGGCCTAATGGACAAGACGTCTGATTTCGGATCAGAAAGTTTCTGGTTCGATTCCCTTCGCGGACGTTTCATTGTAAAAATTATTTCCCTTTTTCAATCTTGCAGCAAATTGCGCCAAACAGATAGACAGAGAAATAAAAGATTTTAGAAATATTGATTTTATTGACAGAGAATAACTAATCTGACTACATTTAATCATTAATACTTTTTAATTGAATTTTAAATAAATTAGAAAACGTTCTTTTGCATCAAAAGTTCAATATTTTATCATGGTTAGAATGGATTCTCTTTCCACAGATCAATTTTCCTGCTATGCGAATAACTGACTAGATACCTGACTAGTAATAAATGGAAATATTAATTATTATATTTGAGTTTTTATGAACATTTAACAAACTTTTTAATTTGCTAAATTTTAATAATCATCTTTAATAAAATAACGGAAAGAAATGAAGCAACAAGAAGGAAGCTTCAATGAAACTTTGTAATTGGTATCGAGATAAGGAGAATTAAAATTAATATAAATTTCACTGTAAAAAAACAAATTTTTATTCAACTAATAACAGCATCATTGTTATATCATTGTAGTACGTTGCACCACCTGTGGACGTAAGGCTACTCTGGAAGCACTGCAATTGATGTGAATGTAGGAGTACCGTGAAAGAGAATGTGTCTACTGAGATTCAAAGAGACCTTACATGGAACAGAGCATGAATATTTCTTAGCAAATAAGTTTCAATCTTTTGCAACAGACAGGTAGTTGTTGATATGGTTTGATTTGAACCATGTATGCTTCCTGAAGTTCAGAGGAAGCCAATTCGATATTTCCTCAACTGATAATTCTGTCGACAAACCAACGTCTGTTACAATAGATCTAGGTTTGCCATCATCTACATCTGACAGCAGACACTATCCAAAAGTGTATAAGCCAACTCTGATTTAATGAAAGTACTTTCAAAATGTTGCCCAACGATACTTATTTTGTCGGCAATTATCAATGTTAAGATGATAAAATTAGGTATTTGGTTTTCCTAAGGTTACTATTATTCACAGTTATTATTGCTATCTTTATGCAATTACAGAATTCGGATATTGTGATTATTGATGATTATCAACAAAATCGGTGTCCTTCTTCATCATCCTGAAGTACTTACAGTGATCACAGTTTCATCAAAATCTGCATATACACTTTGGATAGTGTCTCTTCTGAGTCTGGAATACCTTGGACTTTGTCTACCTTAGTAGCTGCGAGCTGAAAACTTTCACTCCACTTTTATTTTTGTGGATCTTTAGCTTCTGCCTTTCTGGAAGGTGACCCCTGAATTAGTTCTATATTTTCATTTTAAGGCATCATGGCGGTTTCTTCATAATCAGTTTGGTTTTCCATGATCTGCTTGGCTTTTTCTGTTTCAGAGAGGTTTTCTTTTGGTTGAATGTTTAATAGTTGGCTGGATAACTCCACCACTCTGATTTCCTTGTGTTAGTACCAATGGATCTGTTTCACCGCTGGCACTTGACACAATGTGGCAATGTGAAGACAAATGGAACTTTCAGAAAAATAAACTAAAACTAATAATTGGAAATAGGTAAAGAGAAAAAGAAAGCAGCACATGAACTAAATAGGAAATTGCCTTAATCAGAAAGGCAATTTTCTATTTAGTTCATGTGCTGCTTTCTTTTTCTCTTTTCCTATTTTCAACTATTATTCCTGCACGTTAAATTTTTTGCATGTGTAAAACTAATAATTGACATTAAAAAAAAAATTCATGTGCTTTGGCTCTGGCAGCTTCAATAAATTTCTAATGGCCATTTGAATGAATAAAAAGCCTAAAATGTTTAAACAAATTAAAACACATTCTTTTTATTATAAAGATAAGTTTAATATCAAGGTATTAGGTGAATTCTCTTTTATCAATATGGACTTAAAATGTATTTGCTGCTCAATAAATGAAAATGTTATATTGATAGGCATTTACAAACCGCCTTCTGGAAATATTCTTCATTTTCATGATTATATTGATTCGATTTCACAATTTATTAGTCAAAATCAAAAAAGAGGAATATTTATGGGCGTTTTTAACGTTAACTTCCTGAATACAAATGACAAAAATGTCGTAGATCTTCTAACAACAATGAATTGTTACTCTTTCTTTCCATTTATTGATTCTCCAACCTATCACTCTACCTCATACTCATCTCACTCACTTCTTGATCAAATCTTCACAAATTTTCCGATTCAAACTGAAGGTATCTTTCACGCTTTCATTACTGACCACGATCCGGTATTTTTCACGACAAAACTTTCAGATTTATTTAAAGGTTTCTCGTTTAAAAGAGCGACGAAAACGAAGAATCGCAAATTCTCCATTAATAACATAATAAATTTAAAGAATATTTACAGCCCTCAATTGACTGGGCTGAAGAAATGGAAAACGTAACCTCTACAGAACACTCCGTTTTCAATCTTCAACGAACTCTTTTTCTCAGGATTAAACAAATATTTC
>JAFIDM010000179.1:6356855-6381540 GCA_023159025.1 Thereuonema tuberculata
TTGAAAACAAAGGTAATTTTAAGAAAATACTGTATTCAGTTGTATATATTGCTAAATGGAAGTCTATTCTTTTAACTATGTATATTATGTTACTCAATGAATTGGGATGCCTTAACAGTTTTTTAATTAATATGGGTGGTACTTAGAGTAACCTTTAACATTAATATATTTAAAGTTTAAATTTTTAGATTAATCATATTATTCAAATTAATATATTTAACATTATTTCTTTTTTTTATTTAGATAACAGAGCAAAATGATGGAATACTTTGTAAATACAAAATGATCACCTTCACCTTGATCATCAATAGCTAAACATAATGTGTATTTACAGCATTTGCACAGTACAGCGTACTTGTCCTTCGAAGTACTGTCTCAGCACAATGTTACGTCCAGGTCATCCTACGACCTGTCGTTCTTCCTATGTCTTCCAAGAGCCATTTTTCAGAGGGATAATGTCCCACCTCATACAACGAATATCTCTATGAGTGTGTCTGTGTGGTGTTCTGACACTTCCTTGGGCTGCCAAATCACCAGACCTATCGACTATAGAACATGTCTGGATGGCGATTGCAGTGACTCTGCAATGTAGGTGAACTAGCCCAGCAACTTCCAAGACCTTTGTATGAATCTTCCACAGGACACCATTAGATGTTTATAAGTGTCAACGCCACACTGTGTATTGCTATGCATTGCTGCAAGAGATGGCCCCCTAACATACTAACATGTACTCATTCTAGGCCTGTTATTCCGAAATAAACAGCTGCATTGCACTCAGTGTTCTGGCATCATTTTCTTTCCATCCTCTTGATCACACCATCCATCATGATCACATTAATTTTTCCAAGTGCGTTGGTTTTTTTGTTTTATTTTGTAATTTATTTCTTTTAACAAATCTAGCCATAAATCAGAAGCATATTCCAATCTTGTAATTCATCATTTTCAACAATCACCAGTATTAGTGATGAGTGCCACTCACTATTATTGTGAGAAGAAATTGAAGTTTTTAATATAATTGATAAATTTGGAATCGCTGATTATTGATGAAAATATAGCAACAACTATAAAACAAAAGAAGAAGAACAATATGAAAATAATGAGACAAATGAATTTTTACAATGGGAAAATACAAAATACAAATCCCTATTAATGAATTATCCTTTTCTTATTCTCCATATTCAAATCAAAACCGATCTTGTCCTCCTGTTTATTGATGAGAAATGGAGCAGTATTTAACATTTATTTATGAAGAAAAAAATAAAACTCATTAGACAAAAACATGACTGAATTCTATTTATTTTTAAGAAAGATAATAATTAAAATAAAACCACATGCAATGCAATACACGAAGATGCTACAAACAACGAAATCATTATTTACAAAAACTAACACAACTGTTCTTTCAAACTAAGAGAACATTGTCACTGTCTCTGTTTTCATTTTGATTAATTTTGTTTTTTAATACAGATTTACTCTTTTTGTAGATAAACACTTCAACAAAAGATCTTCAGATTTTGTTAACAGAATTTCAGTATTACTTTTCTTCACTTCATATTTGGCAAAAATAATAGACTACTTCCTGTTGAAAAACTTTGTTAGTAAAGTTGACCTTGTTTCATTCAACCAATCAAGAACTGCTTTGCTGTCTGTTTTGACTCTTTTTGATGTATTCTCAGAACCTTGACAATAAATGTGTTGACCATTTCATTTCTTGAACATATTTCCATTTAACTCTGCTTCACATGTTGAAAGCACTACAATTTTCAATTTCTTTGCTTCTTCATGCTCTCAATGAATTTCCAAGGTTAAGAGTGTCTCCTGAGTGTGACTTGACATCCACTGTAGTACACGAACTGGCATCTGTACTGATTTTCTTTTCTTTTTTCAAGTCTCTGATTTCTGAAAGGAACCATGTATCTGTACATTCATTTTATTGCCACAAGATGGACACAAGAAATTGTGGAACTTTTACCTGTAACATTACTTAGTTTTCACAACACAGTGAAATCTGGTCTTGTTCCATTTGATAAATACACAAGTAAACTAATATTTATTTATATTCTTTCTGGATTAGTGGTTTGGAGTTTTGAAATTCATAGAAGTTCTGTTTCACCTACAAAGCAAGTATCTTTCTGTGACTTCAGCAAAATGTTTTTCGAAAAGCAAGGAATATGCTTTCGAAAATTCGTTTGCATTAAAAAATAGATTTTTTTAATGTTATGAGTAGAAGTAGTATTTATTTAAATATTATTATGATAAGCAGAAGAAGAGATTTAAAGAAGAAATATGGATTAGTAAAAATGTTTTTCATCATTAATAAAGATTCTTCCTTTAAGAAAGATTTTATGATTTCCTTAATAAGCTTACTAAAAGTAGGTTAGATCTGAGCTTGAACCTAGAATATGTCTGTCACACTAATGTCTTCCTTTATATCACTTTTCTCAATTGTTATAAGTTTTATTTTCCCTTTGGCTTCTGTATAAATGGATCTTCCATTTTTTTGCAATTTTCACTTCAGTGTAGAATGGGTTAAGTTCTTTTATCCAGTCTTTTCTAAGAGTCATCTGAGATGAGTCTCCTAAGTCAAGAGTTCAGTTGATTCATCTTTAATAGGGATTTTTTTATGTGGCATATCTACTTAATCTATTAATGATTAATTAATCTATTTATTATATCTGTGATTGTTACGAGATTTTTACCCTTTACTTTCCTTTTGCAACATTTGCTTATTCATGCTTGTGTTCATTCTTCCATTGATTTTTTTTTTTTTTTTCACATTTGTCCATTAATTACTTTGACTTGATGGAATAAAAGTTCAGCCTACACACATACTAAGAAAATAAAATAAAATGAAAAAATAAATAAATAAAATAAAAACGGCCCGATCGATTTCGTTAGCGCTCAGACTAACATCATCTGGTGAAGAAAATTAACACAAGATCCAGTCTTTATAGGCGAAGACACAGTTCCAAACCAATGAATATTCAGATGTAGATGAGGTAAACTGATGTTTGCAATTGGGATGTAGGAAGTGAAGAAACAATCCATTTTTAGAATGGTTCAATATTGTCTATAGAGTTCTCGGCTATTAACTGATGAATGTTGAAGTAAAGACTGGCATTTAGAAGGTAGACTGAACTTTTATTCCATCAATTATATTTCATGCACGTTAAACTTACATTCTAACTTTGACTTGTTTTTATTTTCTCCTGAAATATCATATCAGTACCATCTTTAGTTGCTGTGTGATTTGTAAACGAACGTTCTCTTCAATGCATGAAAATGCTATAATCAACAAAACCATTTGTGACAACCTATTCTTTTAAACTAATTCAACATTATTCATTTTCTCAACAACTAACTGATTATTCTGCATCTCATCCTTTTAATTTTCACCACCATCCTTCACCATCAGTACCTTCAGAATGTAAAAAATTGACAACCAAAGTTTATTTTCTAACAAGCCACTCCTCCAACCACGAGTTTCAACATCGCCAGCACCAGGAAATCAACTCCCAATTTGTATTGTTAAAGGTGTAGACAAATATTTACCATTACAGTAGAGTCTTTCTTAAAAGCAACAGCGAGATCTTTAGAAATTAAGGAAAGTAACCAAAAGTATCCTACAAGACAATCCGAATGTAATCCTCATGAAGGCAGACTAAGGCAATTTGTTAATATTTCTAGATAAAGATGACTATTTCCAAAAAATGAGATCATTGATACAAGACAATTCTACATATAGTGAAATTGATAATAAAAAGAATATAGATGGACAGTTTTCAGAAAATGAGAAAATAAAAACTCAATTGCATACATTGATAAACAAATGGAATCAAAAAGGATATATTTCCAAGCTAACATGTAAATCCTTGTTTATGTGGATGGATTCCCTAATTGTATGGTCCAAATTTCTAGTACAACACTTGAAGGTTCTAAATTGAAGAATTTTAATGTGAAAAAATTTTCAATTAATATACAATACTAAAGATAAAGAAAAAAATAATGTTCAGTTTACATGTGGCGTCATTATTTACAAATATAAATATTACTTTGGCATGTGATATTAAGAATCTGTTACCATACAATGAATTATTGGAAAAGATTCCAAATTTTGAATTCATTATAGGTTTTTGTTTTTGTTTAAGCAACACCCATTTTTAGTTTTGATAAGTTATTCAAGCCGATATTTGGTTGTCCAATGGGTTCACCAATCAATCCGAAAGTTGCAAGTATTTTCCTTCAGCATTTAGGAAATCTGGTGATTCGAAGTAGAATGAAAAAGTAGAAGTAATGCTAAATTATATGTTCGATATGTGGATGATATTTTTGCAGCAGTTAAAGAAAATTATATTGAAAACTTGATATATAATTTAGAAAGTCAGGTTGTACTAGCATTACATTTACAATAAAAGTAGAAGAGAATAAAATATGGTTAATTTTTTAGACATATCATTTTACTATTTAGAAAATTGTCATTTGGAATACAAATTGTATAGAAAACCTACATTTACTGGACGTTTATTTGATTTCTAATCTATTCATCCATTAATGTATAAAAGATCTCCATTCTTTGTATTTCGAGCTTCCAAAATTGCATCTAATAATCAGATTAGAAGATGTCAAATTCAAGAGACTATTAATTTATTATTAATGAATAATTATCCTTTGAAACTAATTTAAGTGGATTAAATAGGTTAAATAAATCTCAAAAAAAAAAAGGAAGAAAAAATACATTATAATTGGACAAGAAAAGCATATAATTTTATCTTTTGGTTCTATATCTGATAACATGTGTAAAGAAATTTAGGCTCAAAATAATTTGTATCCAAAGAATAAATTACTAAATATTTTATCATAACCAAAGATGAGATTCCTAAGCTGAATTTTATTGGTGTCATATTTCAGTTAGTGTTGGGACATTCTTGGGACTTGGGACATTCCAATATATTTTTACAGCAGTTGTTGATAAAAAGGATTAAATAGAATGATAGAGATATAACACTCCTGAACAGTATATCGAAAACCTTCCCTAAGGTAATTCTGGAGAACTTGGAAAAAACAATAGCAGTGCGTTGAAGAACAACAAGGATTTAGAAAGAGTAGATCCACTGTTGACTCCATTTTCATCTTAAGACAGAGAAAGCCTTAGAATTCATCAAAACTGCTTAAGTGTATTTTGTAGATAGCCTCACTCCGTCAAAAGCTTTAATCATATCAGATGTTTTGAACATATTTCACGAAAAGGGAATAAATTATAATAAAAATGAATTCACAATGTAAAACTTGAGTAAAGGAAGACCAACAATTAACTGACGACCTACCGTTACAGACTGGAATTAGACAAGGAGAGACTCTTAGTCTATTTCTTTTTAAAATGATAACAAACCAAAAGAATTAGGAAATGGGAAGCACCTACTTCAGTATCAACTGTTATGCTGATGACGCTGTACTTATTGGAGAGAATGAAGATAACTTACAGAAATAATTACACTTTCTCACAAACAGCTAAGAAATTGAACATGACAATAAATACTGAAAAAAAAGCTCGAAGTGTATAACCATATCAAAGGAACCCGTTAGGTGTAAACTTGTTCTTTTATTTTCTTTTCTATTTCAGGTGATGGTATTCTCAAATATAACAAGTGATGAGTTAATATAACAAGTGATGGAAATCTTTATAAAGAAGTGAGGTCACAAACAATAAAAGCAGCCCGGATTTCAGGATGCTTAAAAGATATCTGGAAAAACAAGTATGGAAAGAAAGATAAGAATCTATAAAACAATTGCAAAACCAACCATTACTTATGGGACAAAACTATGCACCTAAAGAGAACATCAGAATGATATATGGAAAAACATTATTTGATAGATTAAAAAGTGAAGATCTCAGAAATAGGAGTAACATTCAAGACATTGGTAGATACATTAGAGATAGAAGAAAATATTGGAGTAGGCACATGGACGGTGACAGATTAGTAAATCAAACAAGACAGAATAAACCGAATGGTAGAAGAAAGAGATGAATGCCTTCAAAACGATGGAAAGAATGCTGGTCTTCAGATGAGATATAATCTGATTTGTATAGATTTTTAACCTATCTAAGTGAAAGATGATGATGATGATTGAAGATGTCTGCGATACAAGATCATTTATTGTAAAATCCAACTCTCATGTAATTTGAAAAGTAAAAAATCTTATCAAAAGATATTAACTATTAAATGTAGAATGTTAAGGTTACTTTAAACAACATTTATACAAATTAAAGTAAAATACAAAATCACGACTGGTTTCGCCTTGAATTCGAGGCTTTGACGAGTGACTGGTAAAGAGTAAAAATTGTAATATTTACATTAAAAAAAATGTGATTTAATATTATAACATTAAAAAGTATTGTATTTTAGTTATTTTTTCTTTATTTAATATTTTATAACTATTAGAAATATGAATACAGTCGAACCTCCATATATCGAACTTCCACATATCAAAATTTTCTATATATCGAACTCTTAGCAAATCTACATGTTCATTACATAGAAAAACTGTTTCTATATATCGAAAAAATCTCTATCTATCGAAATTTTTTTTTCAAGACTTGTTGGGATAAAAGTGTGGAAAGTTGAATTGTTGAAGAATGTAGATAGCGGAATGCGCAAAAAAGACATTTCAGCTAAATTCGGTATTCCCGCAAGCACAGTGTCGACTATTATAAAAATCGGAATGCCGTTGCTGATTATCCTACAGACGAAGACATACTGAGTTCGTTTCATGAAACTGAAAAAGAAATCGAAGAACCAGAGGAAGTAAATGAATCTGAAAACATTTCCAAGCCATCGAAAAAAGAAATGCGAGAAGCGTTTGAAACAATACGTCGTGGACTTCAATTCGCGGAAAATGTTCCTGATGAAGTTTTTAGTGGACTGAATAAAAGCGAACATTTCTTTGATGAACTTTCCACAAAACTGGCTGTTCAGCAAGATATTCGAAGTTTTTTTTAAAAAAATGTAACTGGAATCATTGTAACCGCTGTCTGGATTATTGTTTTTTTAAAAGGTAGGTAGTACTCAATAAATCTTTCGTATTAAGTCATTTTTTAATTACCTATATTAACTTTCATTTAATGTGATTCGCATATAAATTAGAAATTGAGTTTCGTATACGAAAATTAGCTTTAATTTTAATGTTTTAGGAGTAATTATGATAAAATTCTATATATCGAAATTTCTATATATCGAACTTTTTTCCAGCAATTTGCTACTTCGATATATGGAGGTTCGACTGTATAAAGTTTTATGAAAAATTTCAGTTTTTAAACGTTGCTTCTTATCACTTGGCAAAGTTCTCTCTTCGTGTAAAATGGTAAAAACATGCATTTTTTTTTTAGGAACAAGAATTCCTATGTTTTTCAAGCTTAATTAATATTTTAATATAATTTTATAATATTACATTTTTTACATCTTTAATTAAAATATTATTAAGGAAATTGTCAAGAATTAATGTAAAATATAATTTATGAAAAACACAAAGCTTTTGCTTTGCTTTCAAATAGTTTTTTTCTTTATGTATAAAAACATTAAGTGTATTTTCCAAAGGTCAACCACCTTGAGATTTGTGAATAGTATTTGTTAATAATATTTTAATAATAAAGTTTGATATTCAGTCTTCCTAAGTCAAGTTTAGTTTAGCTGAAAACCTCAAAATTTACAGAAGTTATACAAATCACAAATTTGAAGTCACGTGTAACTTCTAAACTCCGCCCCCCAAAAAAACCGTGAACATATTTCGAACTTTCTGATGCTTAGTTCAGCCGACGTCCGAAAAGCTGAAAAGTTTGTGGCAAAAATCCTAAAAAAAATGCCTATAAAGTTTAAAATAGAAAAAAAAATATATATTGTGGGAAGAAAAATTTGAATGGTATATATATTCGTGATCTATGACCTCTGATCGGCGAATATCACAAGGTCCTGGGATCAGATAGGGGAGAACGCAATACAAGGTTGTAAACATCTGTTCCTGTACAGAGAGAGCTCTGGAGTACGTTCTAAGGCTCCAAATGGAAAGAAATTTAGACAACAGGTAAATTAAACGATGTGCTAGCTGTTTATTGGAAAAAAAAAGAACACAAAATGGCCAATAGATGGTGATGTAGCAATACAAATCACTTGAACAGCATTATTAATGTTCAGTTGTTGTCAACAACGTTTTCCATTCGCAAAATGGCATTTTTCTTCCGCAGAACTCAATATGTCTGCCGGAATTGCCGGCAGATGTCTAATGCTGTCCTTCAGATCTCACTAAGTTTGACACACTTGATTCTTTAAAAAGATCACATAACCAGAAGTTACATGGGGTGAGGTCGGGTGATCGGTAAAGCCAAGTTGTCTGGAAATAACCCGTTCATTTGTAAAATGCTGCCTTAACAAATTTTGAACACAACTAATGATGGGATGGTGCACTGTCTTGCATGAATATGGTTTCTTGAAGGCACTCGCGTTCTTGAATCTCTGGTGTCACAAAATTCGCTAATATTTCCTAAAATACTCCTGTCTGGTTACGGAACAAGTGGAGGGGGGCCCAGTTGGAGTTACCTCTTGAAAAAAAATGTGGCCCAATGATAAAATTCACAACACACAGTCACTTTTGGAGAACGCAACGGGACCTCTTGTGTAACAAGAGTTTTTTTGTTACCCATATGCGACAGTTGTGGATATTCACTTGCCCATTTAAGCAGAAGTACGCTTCATCACCAAAGAATGTTCCATGGCCAAGTGATATTAACTGTCATTCGCTCCAGAAACTCTAATGCAAATGTTACACGAATTTATGCGACACCCGTTCTGTAGCTGCTGTAGACTCTTAAGATCTTGTACGGATAGTAATGCAATATCTGAAGCATCATCTAGCATCATGTCAACTGCACGGTCAACAGCTGGTACACTTACACTACCATACGGAGAGTGATATGACAAATCCCCGACAGCCGTAGCCACGTCTTCAACACGAGAAGAGTCTACTCGTTTTCGACCTCTACCTGGTAGAATGTAAAGGTGGCCTGTTGCTTCAAATTTTGAAATCATTTTGTGGACAGCATGAGCACACGTTAGTCCACACCTTACATGCTTCTGACGCTGGGATTGTGCAACAGCCGCAGCTGCATTCTTATTGTTCTGATAGAACAACTTCACCAATAGCGCTTTTTCCTGCTACGTTGTCATTGATCGTGAAGTGGTGGTAAGCAGCTAGTGGAGCAGAACTCAAAGTAGTGGAATTTGACGGAATTGCTTGCTGTCTCTTGGATAACAGGAGGGTTTTCTATTGCCATAGGCGACAGTTGTGGGTATTAACTTACCCATTGAAGCAGAAGTAGGCTTCATCACTCCAAAGAATATTCCATGGCCAAATGATATCAACTGTCATTCGCGCGAGGACCTGAAGCGCAAGTGTTATACGAATTTCCTTACCCCATATGAGTTTTGGTTATGTTTTTTTTTTTTTTGAAGAATCAGATGTATCGTGAGAAATGTCAAATTGTCCGATCTGAAGAACACTAATAGATGTCATGTTCTAGCAATTACAGTAGATAATTGCTACAGTAGATACAGCGTTCTGCTGTAGAAAATGCAGTTTTGCGAATGGAAAACATTGTTGACAACAATGGAGTAAACATTTATCGAGATTGGGGGTGGTGGTCTTAATGGCTCTTCGGTTTATTAATATTTCTTCTCCTTTCCTAAAATTCTGCTTAGAAACAAGGCTTGAAAATTGTTAGAATATTCATGCTTATAAACAGCAGCAACTTCATCGTTATCATACAAAGAGAGATGATAACTGTACATTTACAAACAACATAGAAGCACAAATATTTCAAACATATTATGCATCTTTGTAGAACACAATTTCTAATCGTAATGTAGAAGAATTAAAGAGAGCTGTAAGAAGTAATGAAATTTTATTAAAACCGAATTTTCTCTTGCAATCTTGCTTTGCTCTTGTAAAACAATCTAATGTTTTCTTGGATTGGATTTATTTTTAGCATTTCTGAATATAAATAATAATAACAAAAACAGGAAATACAAACCAAAAAAATCACCTTTCCAAATCACATGCTTATATAAGTATTAATAAAAAACCATAACATTCCAACGCCTTCCAAAAAAATTAATATAAACTAATCCAATTTAAATTACTGTACAATATAGGTTTTAGGCTTCTGAAAGACGCCTTATATCCCTGGTTTGTCTGTCTGTGGACACATATCCCACAGTGCTTCGCAACGGCTTCTGTTAGCTCAGTTGTAGGTGGCCTGAATGTTGAATGTTAGGTGACCTGTTAGCTCAGTTGGTTAGAGCGTCGTGCTAATAACCTGCGAAGGTGGTGGGTTCGATCCGCTTACGGACAATTCTTTTTTCAAGTTTTTTTTTTAAATCATTATTAGGAATTCAGTGTATTAACAAGGTTTGAGTTAAGAATGACGATTATTCCATATAAATAGAGGTGGGTAAGATAGCATAGGGTCGCAAACAGACACGCGCGAGCATTTTCTAGACCACCCCGGCGGAGTCTATTCTAAAGTAAAGGTGTCTCAGAAGCCGTTGCGAAGCACTGTGATTGGTTTACTAATCACTCTCCTACCTTGTTTTTTTTGTGAAATCAACTTAGTAAAATGTGATTTCTAATAAGTTTCTAATGATTGTTTTATTGTTAAATGTAGGTTTTAATTAGGCCGCGCGGTTGGCGTTGTCTCTAAGACATTGGCCTCTTTCCTCTGAGTACAGAGGTTCGGTTCTCATGTGGGTTTCGTGATGGTGGATGATCCATGCTGGGCAGGTTTTCTCGGGGTTCTCCGGTTTCCCCTGCTCTTCTACCACCATATTTTCGTATTCTTTCTCTCCATCTGTTTAATTTTATGGAACTAAGTAAATAACTTGAAAGTATTTTTATCACGACATTAGAATGAATTCTTAAGAATCAATTCTGAATAGTTCAAATGTCATTCGATCAGATTCATTTTATTCAAATGGCAGCAGTGGGCGGATCTTAGTCGTATAAAAATGGGAAATGATAAAATTTCAGTTAGTTCAGATACTTGCCACCAGTTCATGTTGTAGCGCTGCTAACTTAGTATTTGGGTTTATTTAATATTCGGGGAAAAATCATTTTCATAGTTATTTTTAACCATCGTATTAATTCTTATCGATACTATTTATGTAAATGTAATTGTTACTATTGTAATTGATTGAACTAAGCTTAACATAAAACAAGTCAGATGAAGCCTAAAAACGAATTAGTGATTGGCGAGAGTTCTGCAAACAGTTTTCCTCTAAACGTAGTATTTTAGAAATTTCCTTTAGAAATCTTCACTTCTAAATATCATTGATTAGTAATCCAAGTGACAGTATGACTGTATCCAAGTTCCTCCCTTCTTTAAGTACATTTAAGAAATTTACAAATATTATTTAGGAGGAAGTTTTTTTGACAAATATGTCAATTCAAATTTCATAAATACGCACTTTAACAAAAAAATCGAAGCACCACGAAGAAAGCACCATTCCTCAATTGGAATGAAACTTTATAGATGTCACGTGGATGAAATAGAATTGGAATGGATTAAACTTTCACATGAACAATAGCATAGCAGCATCATAATAGCAAGAACAATAGCCGAATAGAATAATAGCAGCACCATTGTTACATTATCAGAACTGTGTTCAACCCCTTCTGGCTGCTATCGATGCTGAAATACAGCGTGAAGTGAAACAAAATCTTATCCCGCCAAGCTTGCTGAAACTGCTCCTCCAAATGCCTAATGGACGATGATGGATGCACTTGACATCCTAGCATTGGTGAATTTCACCTTTAGAACAACAGTAGAACATGTAATCGAACACGTGCAGCAATTCTAGGATTATCAAAACTGAAATAATAGGGGATAAATATTTCATTTAAATTATATCTGGTAGCTCAGTTCTAATAATAATTAGAAATAATTCCTGCAGTTTATTTATTCTCAGTTTTATTGTAAAACTAGTTATACTGTAGATCTAATGGTGGGGACTAATCATGGATATCTCGAAGGCTCCTTCTGTGGACTGGGGGAGGCTGAGACCCCAAAATAATCCCTCATATTTTAGGTTAGAACTTAAATAGACTTCTTAAGAAAGAGTAAAGAATTTCCTTGTAGCGTTTCCCTGCCACTCACATTCCTCACAGTCAATCAATCATGAAATCGCGTGTGTGGTGGCGTCTATTCCTTCACAACGTTTAGAAGATACACACGTTAAATATGGTACGTACGAATACCTGTAAGATTGTTTGTTTGTTGTTATTCAATCACGCCTCAACAGCGCAAATGATCGGAATGAAATTTTGCCTGCAGGTAGTCTAGGACACGGAGTAGGACCTAAGCTAATTTTCATCCCGGTTGATCAAGTAGTTCCCGTCGGGATGAATGAATGATGGAATCCGTTAACATATACTTAACATATGAACTTATAATAATGGTATGGAAAGAAGCTGAAGAAAAAGAAAAATCTAATTCCATATATTCAAGATATTATCTGCGAAATATAATTTCTAAATTAATAATTTATAATTTTCTATATATATTAATAATATTTCCTTAAATAATTTATAATTTTTTTTATACATTTAATAAAAAGCTTATGAAGGTTCGTTATTTTTTGAACACTTTCGTTCTCTGTTTCTTCATTTATTTATTTATTTATTTACTTATTTATTTCATTTATTTATTCTCCGAGACGTACGTCACGTGACTTACAATAAAAACATGAGGTCTCCGAGACGCGATCGCGGGTTGGGAGAAAGCAGTGCGATTAAGGGTGGTGAGAAATTTATCTCAGAATCCAAGATCCACGTGAGCCCAGAATTGCTAGTATTTTTTTTTTAAAATTTGATTTATTGCTTCTTTACGATAGAATTTAAAATATAGACACTGTTTTATTGGTCTCAATCCCACAAATCACTCAATGTCCTTTTTAAAATTTCTGGATTGAATTCCTTAAAATTTGGTACTATTTGATGCGAGTTCCCGTTTTAAGATGGATAAAAGAGATAATATACAGATAATATACTTTGTTTTTGTTTTATTTTGTAGCTGTAACGTATTAAATATTCTTCGGAACCTCTGAGAGAGGCTACAGCTGACGTCGAATCGTCACCTTATCGTGATCGGACTATCATAGATTTTTTAATCCCTAACTTTAGTATTCACATCGAATTTAAGAAAAAAAATTGCAACAAAGGTTTGAAGAATTTCAGAAAAGAATCGAAAGTGATTTTCAATTTGTTTATTTTTTTCTTGGGGAATCAAAGATATAAAAGGTCATAATGGAAACCGCTTGGAAAGAAATACACTTTAGAAAGAAATATATTGCCTATCGTTTGGTGAATTTGTAATTAGTTAAGAATTTTTTACTTAATTTGGTCAAATGATTAACAATAACAAAAGCAAAGTTTAATCTGATGCTGAGAGAATTTAAATCATGCATCGGGACTTGGAGATGAGGTGGAGAATATCCACGCAGACCCAATACATTGTTTCCGGTTATAAAAACTGCAGGTTTCTTAATAATTATTAATAACTTGTGGAAATATTCACGGAAGTAAAACACATTTCACATTTTTGAAATAACGTGACATTTTTCAAAAACACAAGATTGAAAACGATGTTCTAAGCTCATTTTTTAAAAGCCATGACTTCCGTAACAGCCCACATATAATTTGAATGCTGACTAAGCAATAAAACAAAATATATATTTTGATCATGTTAACTCTTGCAAGCATGTAATTATCCATATTTACAGGTTAGTTTCGAAATAAGCTTGAAGAGTCAATAAGGTTTGAGATCATGTGTAATTAATACTACGTGTATATTAGTTCATGACTTAAAATAATACATATAATAAGAAGATCCATCAAAGAAAAACTTTGAAAAAACAATAAAAAACACAATAACTAAACAGCAAAAATTTCACTGAGCTGATTTTAGATTAATTTGCTAGGTAACCGAGGACGACTCCGTTTCGGGTTTCTACACCCTCATCAGCTCGGTCCCGTCCCAGCATAACCCAGCTCAGTGAAAGATACAATACATCAAACGGGCGAACATTTAAAAGAATGACCCCTCATTTGACCAATATCAAAAAATCAAATAAACAATAAAAGAGGGTAAAACCAAATTCACGCTAGCAACCCGCTTAGCTTAAGAATTTGTTGTATTAAAATATTAGTAATGAAATCAAAATTAATGTGTGTACAATGTTAAGAACATCACAAAAAAAACTTTGAAAAAACAATAAAAAACACACGATAACTAAACAACAAAAATTTCACTGAGCTAATTTTAGATTAATTTAAAACTGGGTTATGCTGGGACGGGACCGAGCTGATGAGGGTGTAGAAACCCGAAACGGCTTCGTCCTCGGTTACCCAGCAAATTAATCTAAAATCAGCTCAGTAAAACTTTTGTTGTTTAGTTATTGTGTGTTTTTTATTGTTTTTTCAAAGTTTTTCTTTGATGTTCTTAACATTGTACACACGTTAATTTTGATTTCATTATATATAATAATATATACTAAAAATTGAAACTTTATATAAATACAAAATTGATTTACCAGTTTCGCAGTAACCAGCGCTACGCTTTCTCATTATAAGTGAACGTCCTGCCCTAAAATAATATCGATCCGGACAAAGAAATGTTGGTGGCGCCACCTTGTATTTTGTTTCTGCGTAAATACTGTTTCCCTAGCGAGTTTTGAGAAATGTTGGTGCGCCACCTGGTATTGCGCTTCTCAATATTGTACTTGAACATTTTTCTTCTGTTTTTGTTTGCGGATCTCGCCTAAACTTGTGCAAATTCTGTTCCTCTGTGGTAACAGATAATATATTTTTTTATTTTATTTGATCATATTATCAAGAACACTTAAAATAAGTTTACAATATCCAGAAATGTATCCGGATATTCCGTATCGATAAAGATAATCCATTCGGACTCACTAAATGTTTATATTTTTTCGGATTTTAAGCAAGTCGTTTCTTAAGATTCAGATGGAACCAGGCGACTCAGTCCAACTGACAATTTATGTACGTTTATTTTGTTAGCAATAAGTCTGTTACTCATTGAGATACAAAACGAATTTATTCAAGCTGTTGTAATTCAAAGGTCACATAATTTCACTTCACTTCTTTCTCGGTACACCATTGATAGGCATATTTGCTTAATAGAGTTCTTGGACCCAAGCTTTCTCAGTGATCCGGAAGACACAGTGGTCATTTTTAGATCCAAGTACAGTATACTCTCGATATCTCGAAGTCGAAGGGACGCTAAAAAAAAATTCGAGATAGCGAGTTTTCGAGATAACAAGGTCGAGATAGCATGAATATGTAATATCAAGGGGAAAAATAATTTTTCGACAAATCAAGGTTTTCGAGATATCGAAGTTCGAGAGTACACTGTAATTAGAGTTGTTCTGAGCATATTCGATGTAGCATAGATAATTGTCCTTTTACCACTAGTATTGTGAAGGAACACATATCATCACTGCAGAGAGGAATTCACTGACCACATAAATGAACACGACATTTCTCCAAACTTTGCAGCCTTAGGGATGAAGCATGAATCGTGGGGCTCAGACTCCCGATTTGGGCTGTGAACGACGTTACACACCTGCACACTTCTAATAGCTTTGCAGCCAAACGATCTAAAAATGTTCTCAATGTAAATCTAAGAATTTTTATTCATTCTCAAGGATTTCATTTAGAATTCAGATGGATTTAATTTTACTGCTAATCCCTGACTTTCAGAAGCCTTCATTTATTTTTAAATTACATCTTTCTTTAAATTTACCATTTTCTAAAATAATTAATGAGAACTGGAAAAAAAAAATCTTTTCAATCTTTGTGTTATTATCTGATTATTGGAATTGATCGTCTAATGCGGGAGAAGGCCAAAATATCTATTCAAACAAAAAAAAAAACAAAACAATGAAAACCTATCTGTTCGACCAAAAGGATGGAAACCTATCTGTTCAACCAAAAAAAAAAAAAAAAAAAAGATTGGGAGGACATATCTTCATTATTTTGGGAGGGGCCCGGGCCCCCTCGGCCCCCCCCTTATATACGCCCCTGGTGTTTTTAATTATAAATGAGAATCACGTAGAACAACTTTTTTTTTATTTAGAAATATGGTTAATGAGGATTTGTTGTATTAAACAATTAGAAGAAAATAAAATATTAATTTTTTTTCTGGATACATCGTTTTGTTGTTTTGTGGATGGTCCGATGAAACGACTTCACAGGGGGGTTGCTTGATTTTTATTCCAGTCACCCATTAGTATACAAATGATCTGTTTTTAAAATACTCTTTTCGGGCTTCAAAAATAACTGTTCTGCAAAAAAAAGAAAATTATAAATCTAAATGAACAAAGCAAATCGTTAGATAATCTAGAATCATCATCGTCATCATCATGAAGTGCGAACTTCGTATTGGAAGGTACGCGGTCTACGGAACCCTAGTGACCCCCGAAGGGCGAACCCCTAGATATACAAGGGAACAGAGTGGTTTCCCATTGCCTTCTCCAGGACACCATTAAAGAATGACGTCAGACCGAAGAGAAAGTGAAGAAGAGGCTGACAAACACAGGAAAGGAAATTTCAAACATCTCTGCTCTCGACGGGGATTTGAACCCGGGTATCGGCACACCGTCCACACGGCAGACCGACACCTGAGACCTCACAACCACGCCGGCACGGCCAATCTAGAATACCTTACAGAATATTAAAGTTGAGTTAGTGTTAAATAGGAAAAATAATTTGATATCCTCTAATCAATAAATGTATGAAAAAGATAAGATGGATATTCGTTGATTGGATAAATAATTACACAGGATTTCAAGAGAAGAACATTTCATGTTTGAGTGATATACTAATTCCTATGGAAGATCTACACCCTGTAAAGAAAACATAAACTCACCCACAAATGTTGAATATCTTTTTAATACACTAATTGTTTATCATCCCAATTTTATATAATTTATCTAAATAATTAAATACACGTCCGTTTACATATCGCAAACATGTCGAATATTTCATTAATATTCAAAACAAAAGCATTTTTCACGTGTAAAGAAAATATAAACACAGAATGATATCTTTAGATTCATCTTTAGATTCATTGAAGAGTTCAATGAATTTTTAATATGGAAATTTAGCTAATTCATTTCAGGAATTTTTATTGGCGAAAAGTATGTTGTGATTATCATGTCTCGCGCAAAATCGCTTAACTGAGAAAGAAATAAGGAGAATATATTTTAACAATAGGTGAGACCAAATTATTTACAAGTGACATCCTGGAACAGCTGTTTCACGCTCGTGGTTCACGGAAAAGGAAGTTGAATAAGAGAAACAGCATCAGTCCTACAGCGTTCACAAACTATTCTCTAAAATATTATCAAGAAGGTTGATGACTGTGGAACAGAAAAGAGACCTTGAAGACCTCAAAAAACTGCAACCACAGGCGAATTCAAGCTCTTGCTACTAGTAGTAATATCTGCAATTGTCAGATTGCAGGCGAACTGTCAACATCTGTGTCAATCAAAGTGTGTGGAAGACGAATGTCCATGTCAAATTTGGAATAGTGAAAGCGAAGCTCAAGTTCACTGTCATTAATCCAAAGTCGTCTGGAATTGGCTAAGAAAGAAATAATTTTTCTGACGAAAAACGTTTCTGTCTTGATGACCCTCTTCATATTGGCATTACTTACTCACTGAACCTAAGATAAGATTGAGAAGACAACGAGGCAGAGTTATGGGCAGCGTTCGGAACAGGAGGAAAGACAAATGTTGTATATATGTAAAATAAAACTGGACACAACTACAATCATTTAATCCCCTTTCAACCAAATTAAGAGGTCCAAACTAATGCGTCGGTGCATGCATCAAAATTCACTTTGGAATGGTTTAAAAGAGAAAAGATTGATGTTATTCCGGGGCCCCTCGGTCACCTGGAACAAGTTTGGGGTTTGATGGCAAAGAGTCTTTATGTACACAATAATCAATATACAGTAAAACCTCGTTAAGTCGTCACCCGGATAAGTCGTCACTCCGTTTAAGTCGTCGTTTTCCTTTGGTCCCGACAAAGTCTCATAGACAATAATGTAAAATAACCCTCGTTTACTCGTCATCAAATTTAATTCTACTCCGGATAACTCGTCACCTTCAAAACTGGTGAAAAGCATCTTTACTCTCAATTTTGCCTGCTATCTTTTCAGCCCCGCCCCTTCACTCTAAGAAAGCCTAGCCTTTACGGGGAATTTTCACGTGGGAAATTCACTTGGGAAATTACACACTTCTCGCCGCAACTCTTTGTCAAGCCGCTACTGAGTGTTTGTTTCTTGTTTTTCTTGGCCGCTACCGACTTGTGAGTGTGATTTCATTTCATAGCGAGTAAGCTCCGCTATAAGGGCTATTTTTTAATCTTGCAATTTCGTGGTTTGATTACATTTGTAACATGTCAGGGAAGCGAAAACTTACCTCGTTACCTTTTAAAGAAAAAAAAGACAATTGCACTTTTTGAAAAATCAAATGCTTTGAAAACAGCTTTTGCCAAAGAACACCATATTCCCATGAATACATTAAATGATATTCTTTCATCGAAACAAATAATTGAAGAAGCTGACTGCAAAGACAAACGAAAGAGAAGGAGGAAATCGAAGTTTGACGAGATCGAGGTTTTAGTTCGATGGCTAAAACATGCCAGATCGCAAAATATGCTGATTTCTGCCGTGATTCTCAAAGAAAAAAGCCATGGAAATTGCTAAGGAGTTGAACATTGAAGATTTCGGCGGCAGCAGTGGTTGGCTGGAACGTTTCAAAGACAGACATTGCCTTTCTTTTAAAACGATTAAAATGTGATAACAATAAAGTTTTTTTTTTTATAATTTTTCTTTCATTCATTTGCATGTATTGATTTCTGAAAATCTTGTTTTTCTCACCGAATCCTACAGCAATTCTTGAAAATACTGTATTTCAGTGGGTTTTTTTTGTTTTTTTTTTTCAAAAATGCCCAACCCGCCTAAGTCGTCACTCCGCTTAAGTCGTCAAAAATGTTTGGTCCCTTGAGTGACGACTTATCGAGGTTTTACTGTATTTCATTAAATAGCAATATTTAATTATTAATTCTTGACTCTAAGAGGTTCCCACATTTTTTTCTCTAATTCAACATATTGTTATTGTATTTTATGTATCCAAATACGTTTTGCAAATTCCTTTCTAGAAAAGTTATTACAGTAATTAAAATAAGTTACAGAAATACAACCTGTCTTAAATTTTATTAAAAAAAAAACATCAATTACTCCTTTTAAATTTTTAACCTTAAAAATTCAATTCGTTATCAATTAAAAAGAATCGCTGATATTAATGAGATTAGTTACTTCTTGTATTCAGCTCATTAACAATTCTTTTTAATTGATGTTAAATTGAATTTTTAAGAAATTAGTTTCTTGTGTAATTTAATATTTGTTGATGGTATTCGTTAAGACAGACTTATCAGATGAACTTATAACAGACGTATGGATACAAATTGAGGAAAACAATCAATTCTAATTATTAAAGTAAAGATTTTTATTTCCTTTAGGTTTCTTATTTCTTTATCAATCCAAGAAATTATTGAAAAAAAAAAATAATTTTTAATCAAAATAAGAAATTATCTTTTTCCAATAATTTCTTGGAAAAGGAAAATTATAAATTAAAACAAATTAATTTATAATTTTCCTTTTTTTGTTTCTTTATTTATATTTAATACAAAGATTCATCATTTTTAAATACTTTTGTCCTCTGTTTCTCCATCTGTCTATTCTTAAGCTCAACATCTTAAAACGAAAAGATAAATTGCCTTAAATTTGATATGTTTCTCAATTAGGAAACAATTTAAAACACAGGCAGATTCATTTCTGTCTTCACCCCCCCCCCTTCCCATCCCTCAAAACTCACCCCCTTCGATTAATCAAGTACATGATTTTCAATGAAATATGGTAAGAGGTACGTTCCAACTAAAATCTCATAGATTGTTCTAGTCTTTGTTCTAGTCTCCCTCACTTCTCTAAATAGACCTCTGACATCTCAGTTCTCACAAAGCCAATTTATGAGTTACTATAATGACATTTAGAATAGCAAATGTTCATGAATCATTTCACGATGATTTTAGATTATTGTTAATAAGATACCAGACAGAATTTGAATAATTCAAATCAAATACTTTAATTACTTTCTGTTACACAATTTTTTTGATCAACAAATGGTTAAAAAATAACATATTTTATCGATGATCAAATTATCTACAGAGCTTCTTAAAAAGTTTATTTTTAAGTTGATATTAACAATTGTTTTTGCAAAAGACACTTTCGCTAATTCTAATAAATGCTATTGTTTTCTTAATAATTCTTCAACTTAGAAAATGAAAAGATATATTTGTCTGTTTGCGTATAACTATAAACCAAGGGTGCGCAACCCGCGGCCTACCGATACATTTGCTGCTGCACGGTAGTGTCCAATTAACTTTGAGCCTTTCCGTTGCTGCCAACAGATACATTGAAAAATGTGATAACTTGCAATAGCAACTGTCTCAGATTTTACTGTTGGAATGTTGTTATGGAATACAACTAGCGCATTATTTGATACTTTAAGGTTTATATAAATTATATTTATTATTTTAATTTTTATTACAATTGGCACTGTCAAAGTACTAAGTAGTAACACAGGTATGTAAATTACAATTAACATTGATAATTATTATTATAAATAGCATTATCAAATAATTAATTAGTAAGATATATAGGGGGTGGTGGAGGATGGGATGGTGTGACCCTCCATTAGAAAAAGTTATATATAAAAATTGTATATTAAAAGTTACAAAAGTTATACTATAAAAATACTAGCCCTCAGAATTGTCTTCAACCCCGCCCCCACATTGGAAGATAAATTCCTAATAAGCCATAAACAGCTGAACATATATATCCAGTAACAGAAATTTCAAAAACTATTTAAAAGGTTAATTTCTAATTGCAATTAATTATTTTAGAAAATGGTATTTTTAGAACAGATCGTTTGTAATAAAATATTGAAAGAGTATATATTATGGTTTAAGCAGAGTTTGAAGCATTTAATGATAAAGTTTATAGACTAGTGAATAAAAGTAAACCTGTATGTAGTGTTCTATTAAATCACCTAGACCCAACAAAATAATCTTGAATTATTCAACAACAAAAGTTTATATCACATAAAAAAAATATAAATTAACTATTACAGGTTTGCATAGTTTCTGAAATATAGTCATATACTATACTTTCAAATTATAATCTTTAAACTTTATTAAAGTTCAGGTTGACTCTACTTGAAGCCTCTTAAAGTTCTATAGTTCTAAACGTTGATCTTTTCTAAAGGGTTTTTCACCTTATGTGAAATAAATATCCTTTTCAACTTGTATGAGATTATTAATAACTATAAACGTACTCAGCTAGTTTATTCACCTTATGTGAAATATTATTATTGTCACTACTCATCTTCGTAATGCTTAATCACAGTATCAATAACATCTCTATATTTCATACAAAGTTCTTTATCTTCACAATTAACTTCTTAATCCTTCTTTAATTAAAGTTAATTCGGAATTCAATAGATAATCAAATCTATAACCACGCTTGTATTAAACTTGCAATGTAATTCGTAACTTGTTTTCCTCACGGATATATAACCTCTTGAATATACCAAAGTTCGTTAACCCTTAATACTTGTAACTTGAAGGTTTTAACCGCTGTGTATTTCATAACTGCTGTGTTCTGTGTTTTAAGAAAATAAAATGATCACTTACATTAACTTCTTAAAAACGAACATCCGTATATCCTCATTAGGGTTACTGGTTTAGTTTCACCTGTTCCGCAGTAGATTCCTTAACATCTAGTTGCACGATCCCGCTTTAACTTCACTTAGAACGTTGCCACGATTCATAGATTCTTCCTACTGCTTCCTCATTCGAATTCCTACTTTTCAAGGGAATAAGAACATTGAAAAATACAAATTAGTCACGTTCAAGTAAAATATCTATTTACTTTACTTTGAATGAATCCTATTTAAAATATAACTGCATTATTCTATATATATATATATAAGCGAGGATACTTATTATCCATAGAAGTAGCATATATTTTCCACTTCCGCAATCGTGTGCTTTTATGTGTTCTTTATTTTACATTGCCATTTCCTCCTTTTACAACACATTTCTCAAACAACCTCCATGTTGCTTAGTTACATCGTTCTCCCTTAACAACAATTCACTTTACAACAAACGCTGCATAGCTTTATTATAAAACAATTCCAACGTGGTAATTGTTTATTCTTTTACAATACCAATAAGACCTTCATGAAGTTCTTATTGCAACTATTTCCTATCTACTACAAATATCACTTAACATTCGATATAAGTCAGATTCTGAAACCAATATATCGATGGCTTAGCGCAAAAGTAGGGAATATCCAAGATGCAAGTTTTGAGAAAAAGCTAATTTAGTGGGAAATGTCCCTCAAAACTCAGGAACAATTCCTGGAAGTCTCATATTCGATACAGATATTGTCATTGGGGTATACTACAATGGCATGGGGTTAAAAATTTGATTGTTGCATTTTTCAAGCAGTTTTGGTCGATTCGATAGTTTGTGCCATTGAGATAGCTAAGGAAGAAGTAGCGAATGTGCAGATTCGCCACTTCTATCCTTATTAAAATTCATCACAACCTCCTTAAATGCTTGACCAAACTAGCGAACTACACTATTAGTTACGTTCATTGTTAGGGATTGACTAATACTGGCATCAGTATCAGCTAATATCCGTACGGTATCGGATCGGAAATCGAAGCGGATACCGTTCTTTACATTTTGGCCAAACCAAAGCGGTAAATCGCTTTGAAACTTCATTGTTCAGTAACTTTGGAACAAAAACAGATAGAAACATGCAATTTGTGACATTTTAAACTAGAAATTGATTAGAATAATCTTAGATAATTTTTGATAGTGTAATTTTAAGCTAACATTTTTCAATTAACAATTTATCCAAGGTGAGAAGGTTAGAGAAGGTGAGAAGGTGACAATGACCACGTGGCGTCATCTAGGGACAAACTAGCGAATACAGGCACATTCGCTAGTTTTATCACAGAAAAGTGTTCAGTCAGCAGAGATGAAACGGTCAAAGTAGCGAATATGCACATTCGCTTCTATTGCCATTTAAGTTTTTAAAAAAGGGTACTTTTTCGCTAGTTTAGGTCCTAAAATCACAGGAAATATGCCATTTTGAAGGATTTGCTAGTTTTGCCCTACAAGAAGGCTCTTCAAGACACCTATTCGCCACAAAAAACTAATTTTGTATTTTACTGGATATTCGCTACCTTTGCGCTAAGCCATCGATATGGTGCTATTTTTATAATGACTACCCTCGTTGATTGCGACCCCGGCGAGTGCGAATTCGTTATAGTGCGATCCTTTTTTTTTAACATTATTACCATGAAGTGTAAATATTTGTTACTTACATTAATTAATATAATTTATATATAATTACGATTTTTCATATATCGACAAATTTTACGTAATAAACGTAGACAGCAAGGAACACTAGATCTGGGGGCACGGCAGTGCCCCCGCCAAGACGAGCCGAAGGCAGGAAGGGCACTACGTACCTTTTCTGGAAGTGTTTCGTCGTATTTTCGAACCCTCATAGCTTCGGCCTAGATAATACTAGAGAGCTCAAATTTTCAGGATATGATGCAGTTACCAGACTAATGAAATACGCTAAGTTTCATTTATTTAGCTTTTATACTTTGGATTTTATTAATACCTAAAATACGTCGATTCCGTCACTGACTCACTGACTCACTGACTCATGATCATCAAAACCTCTAGGCTACTTCCTGAAGTCCTAGAAAGCTGAAATTTGGTATGCTGGTTAGGATTAGCACACAAACAACAAAAAAATTAAGAAATCCGTAACTTTCACATTCCAACCCCTCATAAAGGGGGGGGGGTCTGGTTATGTATTATCGAACCCTCATAGCTTCGGCCTGGAGAATACTAGAGAGCTCAAATTTTCAGGATAAGATGCAGTTATAAGATTCATAAGATTCCATACTAATGAAATACGCTAAGTTTCATTTATCTAGCTTTTATACTTTGGATTTTATTAAGATCTGAAATACGTCGTACCCTCAATGCTTCGGCCTAAATAATACTGTGTAATAATGTGATTTCTTACAAAAGTGCAATCAGCTTGTATATACAAGTTGACCAATAGAAAAACAGAAAAGTAGGGTATTGAAAAAAAATCCATTTTCTAAATAATCTTAAAACTAAATTTAGTTGTAATAGATAATCCCACCCAAAACATTTCATGTAAAATAAGTTGCCAAGACTCGCATGCTCATAACGCTTTCACTGTTAAAAAGTTATCAGATCTCATCTTACAAAAAGAAATGAAATCCCACCCAAAACATTTCATGTAAAATAAGGGGTTGCCAAGACTCGCATGCTCATAACGCTTTCACTGTTAAAAAGTTATCAGATCTCATCCTACAAAAAGAAATGAAATCCCACCCAAAACACTTCGTGTAAAATAAGTTGCCAAGACTCACA
>JAFIDM010000179.1:6381940-6392495 GCA_023159025.1 Thereuonema tuberculata
TGTGAGTCTTGGCAACTTATTTTACACGAAGTGTTTTGGGTGGGATTCTTTTTTGCAACGCGGAACAAAGTGATTAAATAATATTTTTTTCAGTTTCTTTTCAATGTTATATTACTTTTATGGTACATAAAACATTTATTTTCATATTAATAAACTTTATTTTCACAATAAAGTGTTTTTTCATACTCTAAAATGATTTTTTTTAAATCCCACGATGATTGCGAAATTTCACTCATTGCGACCTTCTCTGGAACGTATCCTTCGCAATCAACGGGGGTTACCGTATGTATATTTCAATTAATTAAAATTCATTAATTTTAATTTCATTAAATTATATTAATGTTGATGGCTGTGATGGTAACTAAAAAAAACCTATAAATGTTTGGAGGGGACTCCATTATACAAAAGTAAACTTTGCATCGTAGTTCAAAAGAAGATTATGTTATCATTCATTCATAGTTCTCTGCCAAGGGCAGGTCCTTCACTGCAAACCCAGCATTCTCCAATCTTTCCTATTTTCTGCCTTCCTCTTCGTCTTCACATAAGATCCATTTACCATAATGTTGTCGATTATCTGAAATCTTCTTCTGCCTCGAACTTTTTTACCGTTCACCATTCCTTCCAGTGCATCCTTCATTAGGGAGTTTCTTCTCAGCCAGTGACCCAACCAGTTTCTTTTTCTCTTCCTGATCAGTTTCAGCATTATTCTTTCTTCACCTACTCTTTCTAGCACACCTTCATTTCTTATTTTGTCTGTCCATTTCACATGCTCCATTCTTCTCCATATCCACATTTCAAATGCTTCTAGTCGTTTCTCTTCACTGCGTCGTAATGTCCATGTTTCAGCACCATACAATGCCACACTCCACACAAAGATTATGTTATGGCAACATTTTATTTGACGACAATATTTAAAAAAAAAAAAAAACAGAACCCTGAGTTTGATGTCCTCACTAAAAGAATGCAATATTCTTTTGACCAACAGCTGTTGAACCGAATATGTATTTAAATTAAATTAAAATAATTTACATTATAATTATATAGCTGTCCATTGTATACAGCTGTTTTGTTAACAACAAACCTTTCTTAAGAACGTAAGCATTAATACAAGAAGGACAATATATTTTACTGTGCAAAGTAATATTTTAAAATGGTAGGAACCTACATAACATATTGTACAGCAGTAAAAGAATGATAATGCAATTCAATCAGTGACCTCACAGTATACAGTACATTCTTATACTTTACTCAATACCAGAATCTGGCGTTTCCCTATTATCAATGATTGAAAATAAATATAACAACATTTTTATAAATCAGGAATAACATCCTAATGAAGCTACGACTTCAACAGAAGCAGATTAGAGCAAAATTAATACAGTAGATCTACTGCAATACAAAATAAAGTTAAGGCTTATCGCATATTTTACCAAATAAGCTATAAAAATGTGTATATTAATACAACATGGATTAGGAAAACCAATAAAAAGTAATTAAAGTGGATGAACCATTAGAAACAAACTCGTACAGGAGGAGTCCTAATTAATCTACATCCTAAGTATCCGATACATCATTGCCAACAATTAACTATTCGTAAAATGAACAGCTTGCATGATGAAAAGGAACGCCACGAAATAATTCTCTTACATCTGTCCAACTTTTTTGTATTAATCCCATGTTTGCCATTGTTCAGCCGTGGCTTTAATTGCTTTACCGAAGCTCTTCCTACATTTCTTTTCCAGAGACCGATTTTGCCTGTTGTTTTGTTCCGAGATTTTGGTTCGGATGCTGGAGTAAACCTCAGATGTTTGAGTACCTCTGATTTTCTGTAGAGGAATAACAGACTTCACCAATGGGTCTAAGAACATTTTGGGGTCATGATTGGGTATCAGCAAATGCCGCGAGCGAATGCGAAGTGAACAAACGCATTTCTGGCTCTGAAATGACTCCGTATTGTTGTAACTGCTGAATGTGCACTTAGGTATTGCATTCACTTAAGTCTTTTTGCGCATATACATTTCGTCTCCTGAAGTTGCCAAAACGGATCTGAACTCAGTTTAGCTAAAATTAGACCTAGGTATTTCTGGCACTAAGCCCTTCAATTTTAGAAAGGACAAAGTTTGAGAGATAACAAAACTGTGTATAAATTTTAAGTTCACCCATAAATAAGCAATATTTTTTTTTAAAAAAAAGTATGTCCACTCTTGTACAGTGATACGCCTACAAAACATACAAATAGATAAAAACAAAGAGAAGGAAAAATATTCAATACAAATGATAAGAAGTAAAAACTTAGGCCTAATTAATTTAAAAAGAATAAAAAAAGTAAAGGAATCACTATATTTAATCATTTAAGCACTGTAACGAATATGGACACTTCAAATTATAGCCTTCATGAAATTTGATTCTTTTTCGGTAGGGTCTAACTTGGACTATGAGTAACCCCCGTTTCCTAATGATAGACTGTTCCTTATTTGCATTCATTTGCAGACATTTTTTTGATTTGTGATCGCTTTGCCTCCTTTAGTGAAGTTGATTTGACTGATTAGTTGATTTACTACATTTCCGTTTGTATTCTAAGGCTCATCTGTTATTCATAGAATGTTGGAAAATGGGATTCTAATTAGGGCTTGAAACTAGTGTTTTATTTTTCAATTTCTCTCAATTTTTAGTGTATTTTTTTAAAGTTTTTAAATTTGAAATAATAAGACTTTTTAGCCTCAGTTAAATATAGCAACTACATCAAATACATGGAGAAGTAAGTTTTAATTTTCTACGTTGAAGAATTATTAAGGGAGAAATATGGTTAATGGTAAGTATCGAAAATAGTTCTCAAAAAGCTTTGGTTAGCAAAAACTGGCCAAGAAACTTTTGTCTTTTTATAGAACTAATTTCTTATAACAATAGTGCTTCAAAGAGATTCTAGTAAGTTCTCGTTAACATTGTAGCATGTAATTTAATATGAATAACTAATTTTGGATTATAAAAACTTTAGAAAAAAATCTGAATAAAAGTAAATAAAATAATTTACTTTTTTGGAATTAATTTAGGTACATTATGGTTCTTCAATAATAACTAATTCAAGATAATCCAATGATACTTGTTTATAATTGGAACTGTTTAGAAATAATTTAGTTTATTCTAATCTCTCTCTTTTTTTTTCCTAAACTTAGTGGATTAGAAGTTTCCTGTAGAAATCTCACTTATAAATATCAGGGTTTTAGTAGAAATAACATTTTAAACTCATTTTAAACGAAATCTATGACTTTAGATCGAATTTAGAAGTGAATGAAATTAAAATTATTTGAGTACATTTACATTAGTATATTTTTTAGCGACTGGCGAATCTATTCAGAGTATGTGTTTGTGTAACGTCCTCTCAGCTCAAATCGGAAGTAGGGATGTTTCATAATTCCTCCTATGGCTGCGAGGTTTAAAGAAAGAACATTTTATCGTGTATGGATGTATTTGGTAGAAGATCCACGTAATAACAAAACAAAAACAGATCATAAAAAGCCGGTAGTGCTAACGATAGTTATATTTTTTGGTGATGATGTTATTTAGGCTTCTTCTGTTGTACTAAAATTCTCAGACCTTGGCTGGCAGTAACTATCGAGGAAGCACATTTGTATATCAATGGGGTACCGAGAAGGAAGTGAAGGAAATCATATTTCACTCCCGGGCTTTGCTATTCACGACAATACTGCGAAATGACTTAAGATGCTCTAAAAACGAAAGAATATAATGTTTTCTCCTAAATGAACAAAATTTGCACTTCGAAATTTAGACGTGATCTCAAACAAAAATTTATTGATTGATTTCGCAATGAAAAATTCAAACAAATTGAAAATCTTTTCGAATATTTCTAAAAATCTTCAAATCTTTATTGCAATTTTTTTTAAAACTCGATGTCAATGTAAAAATTAGATTACAATATTAACAGAGTTAAGTATATTATCTGTATTTAAGTATATGCTCTGTCATCCATGTCATAACGGGAATAGGCATTGAGTAGGAACAAATAGTAAGGAATTCAATCTAGCAATTGTAGAAAAGGGTTTCGAGACCTTTCTTTGAGAGTTTTCATTGTGAATAATGCTGAGTCCGAGTGGATAATCTTTATCTATACGGAATATAACGCTGCAAACTCCGGATGCGGGATTTAAAATCTCAGTTTGTTTCTGTTATTGTTGATTAAATCAGATCAGCTAAAAAATTAATAATCGTATCAGATGATTCCGTCGTTTCCGCAACAGATATCTTTGGGTTATGTATTTCTTTTCATGCGGAAACACTGTGACCTTTCATTCCTTGATTTCGCAATGAAAAATTCAAACAAATTGGAAATCTTTTCGAATGTTTCTGAAATTTTTCAAATCTTTGTTGGCATTTTTTTTTCTTAAACTCGATGTCAATATAAAGATTACAATATTTGTAGAGTTAAGTATATTATCTATATTTAAGTATATGCTCTGTTAGCCATCTCATAACGGGAATAGGCATTGAATAGCAGAAAGGTTTAAGAAATTCAATCTAGCAATTTTAGAAAAGGGTTTCGAGAACTTTCTTTGAGAGGTTCGAGTATTGAGACCAATAAAACCGTATATTTGTAAGTTCCACCAAAAGTATGTAATTTTATAGAAATTTTTAAAACAATATGACCATTCCTTTATGATGATACGAATACAAACAAATGGGAAAATAGACAAATTGATTAACAGAAAAGACAAGCGAAATAATAGACCTTAGATGCTCAATAAAATGTAGTATCCAAAGAAATTACATGAAAAATTCTATATGACATCTACGAGAAATGACATAAAAACTATGTTTTTTTTTTTGTGAACATGGTCTCACCCTTTTAATGTGTTTACATATTTTAGGCGCTTATTTCTTAGTTTATAATGCGCATTGAAAATTCTTAGAGGCTGCCGGAGGGCAGCACAAGAATTTCATTTATTTTATTTTTAATGTGTATTTTGCTTTTTTAGTTTAGTTTTCTGGAGGTGCCATTTCCATTCCTGCTTTAAATTATTTTTACCTCTGTATTGAGACCAAGGTGTTCACAGTAACTACTCCCAACTGAGGATCGCCAATTTAGCGTGAAACAGTCTGTTTTGGGATGTTATGTGAACATGGTCTCACCCTTTTAATGTGTTTATATGTTTTTTTTTTGTTTGAGGGTTGGAGGAAGGGAGAATATTTAAGAGCATTGTCAGAAAAAATAAAATATTACAAATGAAGGTGCATTTGTTATGTAGCTTATTCATAATAATTGAAAATCATTGTGAAGTGATTCATAAACGAGTATGTTGTTATTCGAAATTCCTTTGTAATAACTAAATAGGTCCAATGGTGGAATTAGTCCAGTCGACAGGTAGTTTTAGGTGGAAAAAGGTTGGAAGTTAATGAAACTTTGGGATGTTGTTCAGGGATGGTTAATTAACATTTTCTCAAGTTTTTGACCTCGAGGACCCTGTGCGCAAAGAGGGGGGGGGGGGGGGGGAAACTGCCAAAATTTCGACTTTTCTCCGGTTTTTCCTCAATAACTTTTTTCCCTTACGTCCTACGGCAAAAGCATCCCTATACTATTTTGTAGAGCGTTAAATTTCCTACAATTTTCACTATTCAAACATCTTTGTATGTCAATTCGTTATCGAGATATGGCGCTTCGAAAAAAATGCGCAAAAAAAATGCCCAAAAATGCAGAATTTCACCTTATTTCTGTTATACCCGAATTATGATGAAATGTTGTTGTAATTATGGTTCCTGGTTACAATCACTAACTTTGGACATCCCCCAACCCCACCCCCGCTCCCCCCTTTCCCCACCCAACCCCAATTCTCGAAAGCTAATTTTTTATCTGATGGAAGCCAACCATATTCACATCATGTTGTTATTGATATTAGTAACTTTTCGGATCGATACCCCCCCCTTCAACTACAAAATTATCCCAGGGCATATTTAAAAAAAAGACGTATTCCTTTCGTGGAAAAAATTAATGAAATTAACAATATTAAGGTATTCACAAGGCATACATTATATTGAGGAATAGAGATATTATTATTGAAAGGTACTCATATATACATGTACATATCATAGTAGGTACTCATTTGTACTCATTACAGTTCATGTCGGGATTTCTTAGCCGTTTATTCTGCTTCTAACAACGTGTCGTTCTCCTGAGCGATCAAGGTGTCAATGACGTCCTCGCCGTCGTCGTATTCATCTACTATGTCTGGTGAGTCCTCCTCGTTCAAATCATTAGCGGGGGCGTTTTCGCAGGAGTGGCCTGTGCAGTGCTTGCACATTGCTGAGCACCGGAGACCTGCATTCTTGCAGCTGCAAGCTCCGGTGCTACAGCCGTTGCTGCACTTGCAGGAAACAATCTGAAGGATGTCATCCGGCGCAGCATTTCTGGTTGTGGGGATCGGTAGTACCCCTCGCGTGGTTAGGCTCCAGCCCCAAACTGATGGGAGAAGTTCATTGCCTAACCACGCCTGTACTTGCTGGTAAGTGCGGACGGAGTGGTACTTGGCAGCGTTCCTTGTTGGTGGTAGGCGGGCTAGTTGCAATTTAGCCTTCGTCACTGATCATGTGAATAATCGGTACCGCAGGTCGTCGAGATTGTCATTGTTAATGTCGCCTCCATAAACTGCTACCAGGAACTTTTCTCCAGCGTCGCTGATCTGCTGAGGAGTAGCGTTTGGTGTGAGAAACGGAGCCACTGCTGCAAAGAGGGAAGTATTCTTCATGTAGGTGCTGCAAATTTTGTTCTTCCCCAATCCATACGGTGCTGACGTGTTATCACAACTATTCACTGCGTGGAGGAAAAGTATGTCCTTGGGGGGAAAGGAGCAGGAACTTGGCGAGTAGAGGACTCTGGGACCACTGCCTCTTCCACTTTTCTGAAGATAGATGTTCTTTGTGGACATACCTAATGCTGTCAACAGAATAAGTATGTCCACATCTTCAGCAGTAATGATGACGCTGTCGAATTCGCTGGCCTTGGATATGGCGGTGTTGACGATCATCACGTCGGCGTCCTCTTATGCCTGCTTCACTTCGATGCTAGCATCCACCATTCGTGTCATCAACATCGAAATGAATGCGCTCTTATTGCGATATTTTGCCAAGAACTTTTCTTGTGCTATTGTCACCATGGTAGATGAGGAGAACACGACTGGTTGCTAATTGTAATGCAGAACGGCGAGCTCGTTCTGCGGCTTTGGTGCTTTTATAGCCGGCGTTAGTGGGGTATCCATCAAATACAACAATCACATTGCTACCAAAGTGTCTTTGCACTTAGTTGATGTACGTAGAGCATAGCATCTCGAATGTGGTTGTGGGAGTTTTGTTCCACACCACTTTATGTAACAGGTATCCACCATCAATCACGTTATATTTCCTGTTGCCAAGGTTGACTTCCTCTATGGGAGTGAAGATTGAGTACATTGCAGACTTTGTTCCATTGCGCATTCCCTCCTCATTGAAGAGTGACATGGGGAAGGGTGCGAGTTCAAACTTGAAGACTTCTTTCAGATCTGCTTCAGATTTTTTGGCTATGCAGACACGCTGGAAGAGAGTGAGAGGATCGACAGTGAATTTTTTATCAGCAATTTTCAACGAGCAGGCAACGGAAGCGAGAGTCACGACCTTATCCTTCTGTTTCAGTTTCAATTCTTCAAAATTTCCCCCACCACTTTCTTCATGCGTGATGTGCCTATTTCTCGTGCTAAGTGACAGTTCACTTCGCCATGACCAATGATTCCTGTGCTCAGAGAAACTATCGCCTCGATGTGAAGGAATGGGGGGTGTTCAGTGAACCATGCGCGCAGTTTCCCAATGTCCGTGTTGTCTCTCACTACTCGGGTTGGTCTCATGTCCACATGCTGTTCAGATGTCTCTGAGCGAACATCAGCGAACAATTCTATTTGTTCACAAATGCTTTGAAGGCACAGCATGCCCAATGTCCATCTAGCAAGCACAGAATCACTTACACCGCGTCCACAAGTGAGTCCTCCATAGCTTTTCATAGGAATTGTGAAAATTGTAGTAAGTAAGTCGACAATGTAATATTGTTGTAGTGTGAAACCGGGGTGTCGGAAGCCTTACTTACATACCATAGGTACCTATGATTCAGCAGCCCTGGGATAATTTTGTAGTTGAAGGGTGGGGTATCGATCCGAAAAGTTACTAATATCAATAACAACATGATGTGAATATGGTTGGCTTCCATCAGAGAAGAAAATTAGCTTTTGTGAATTGGGGTTGGGTGTGGAAAGGGTGGAGCGGGGGTGGGGTTGGGGGGATGTCCAAAGTTAGTGATTGTAACCAGGAACTATAATTACAACAACATTTCATCATAATTCGGGTATAACAGAAGAAATAGGGTGAAATTCTGCATTTTTGAGCATTTTTTTGCGAATTTTGAAAAATGACATTTTTTTCGAAGCGCCATATCTCGATAACGAATTAACATACAAACACGTTTGAATAGTGAAAATTGTAGGAAATTTAACGCTCTACAAAATAGTGTAGGGATGCTTTTGCTGTAGGACGTAAGGGAAAAAAGGTATTGAGGAAAAACCGGAGAAAGGTCGAAATTTTGGTAGTTTCCCTCCAGCCCCCCTCTTTTCGCACAGTGTCCTCGAGGTCAAAAACTTGAGAAAATGTTAATTAACCGTCCCTGAACAACATCCCAAAGTTTCATTAACTTCCGACCTTTTTCCACCTAACCCCACTTTTTCCTACCTGTCGACTGGACTAAATTGAGCATTAATATCCAATTAATGTGATCCAATTCAAGGCTGAGACCAAAAGAATCGCTCAGACTTAAATATGAAGTCTTAAATAAAGATTTACATAAAGCATCTTATCAAATTTTAGGCTATTGAACTCTGTGTAACTCTGTGTGATTAAATTATGCAATATAATACAAGCAATGTATCAAATTTGAAACAAATGAAGGATCAACCCAATTTAAATTGAATAACAATCATAAGAATTAAGATAGTTCTTTCTAGAATTTTCCTGCCGAAGCAGTTTTGTACATCTATTAGTTTTTTAGTTTCCAATTTAATTATCCTTATTTCACTCAAGTTAGAGCCGATCTCTCTCTCTCTCTCTGGTGTAACTGTCTTTATGACAGGTATCAATTGGACGTCCTCCATTTTCTTCTATCCTTTCTTCAATTTGTTTTGTACATCTTTCTTCAATTGTTCATACTTTCTTCCCCTTTTAACATCATCCAGCATTCCAATCCTTCTTCTTCCTCTTCCTCTCTTTCCTTCCACTTTTCCTTCTATTATTCTTTGTTGTAGGCAATTTCTTCGTAGCACATGTCCTAACCAAGATGCTTTTCTCTTGCGTATGGTTTCTAACAATTTCCTTTTTCCACCTATTCTTGTTTAAACGTCCTCATTCTTTACTCTATGCGATCATTTCACTTTTAACATTCTTCTCCAGAGCCACAGTTCAAAACCTTCTAGAGCCGGTAACTTCTAGAGCTGGTAATTTTCGTGAGATTCTTTCCAATTTTTTTCTTACTGTAAATTTATTTGAAATACTTCTTATCTATCCAATGACTTTATTTACTGTTGGTATTGTGTTGTTTTATGTGTAGTTTTTTTCAATATTTATCTATTATAAGTTATAAAAATTACTAAATGTATTTACTTTCATTTGTTTGTTAAATTCTTGTTTATTAATTTCTCAATAATTCTTTTCAATTTCTCCAAATACTATTACTTCACTTGATAATGAAAGTTCTCCATTATCTGTTTCAATATCAATTCAATATAAATCTGTTCTGCATTTTGATAAATAAACATTTGTAAACGAATAACGTGATCTATTTGAAACCTAGTCATGTATTTTTTATGTGTTAACTATTCTTTTTAGTAATTAAAGTTATACATTGTGTATAGACTGTATAAATATAAAAGAGACCATAACACACATGTCTTGATAAACAAAAATATATCTTCACATAAAACAACTAACATAAAAGATAAAACTGGGGCTGTATATGGTATCCGATGTAAAGGGGGTGATAAAGTGTATATACGTGGGCGAGACAAAAAGAAGGGTCTCCAAGCGTATGTCAGAGCACGAGACTGCAATCAAAACTCGTAATAAGCAATATTTAACAACAATCCATCATCAAAAAAACAGGACATGAAATTATGTATGACAAACCAATAATCCTTACCACAGAAAAGGATTGTTACCTTAGGAAGTTCTATGAATCATTAATAATCAACACGCACAGATGTTACAATACAGATGTATCAATTCGAAATGCATTATTGTATGATTTAAAATGATTCTGTCAACTTGATGTATTATTAAGAATATTCTTTGTTATTATGTTGTAGTTTTGATTACTTATGTTTTAAATATGTTTTTCTTTATATATGCATCTGAAGACGAGAAAATAATCTCGAAACATGTTATGTGAAGATATATTTTTGTTTATCAAGACATGTGTTATGGTCTCTTTTATATTTATTCTTTTTAGTAATTTTAAATTTGTGTTTGGCCTCCATTTTTA